>JAWUZG010000735.1:0-241020 GCA_036785705.1 Acanthornis magna
ATCTCCACTCATTTTTTGAAATCCATTTTTATAAGGTGAATACAACAACAATATAATTAGGCCAGTACCAAGTGGGCAGTTTCATTTTAGAATAGGAGAAAATTATTATATTGGTATTTAATATTAGTTTATTAATTGAAATAATTTAATATATATAATTAAGTATAAAATTTGTATTAAATATGTACGTATTTAATATCTAATTATTATTGAATAAGGAAATGGATTGATGCCTATATAACTTGGGTCAAAGTTACAAGATGCTTATATAGCTTGAGTTAGAAGACACCAATATAACCCAAATCATAACTTTCCATACTAATATAACCTGGATCATAACTTTCTGTACAATGGAATAGCTAGTATATGGTTAACAAGTTGCTTAATGCTTGGATAGACAAAAATAAAAAGAAAAAAACCCAAAGCCAAACATTTCACCAGGTGGATAGTTTCAAAGAATAGACAAGTATAGTTTCAAAAATACACATGTATAGCTATACTGGGAAGCAGCAGGATGTACTAATGAGAAATTGGCAAATGTAAAGTCAATCACCCACAAAAGAAAGAATTTACACCGGTTAGATCCAGAAAGACCAAGGAACACCAGAACTGTGCATGCTCTGAAGACAAAGTTGAGAAGTTCAGAAGCGAGGAAGACCTTGAGCCTTCATCACAGAAGACCCCCAAGACCACCTAAACTGGGGAGGCACAAGTGCAGTGCAGAAGAACTATTTATAACCATGAGATAACATTATGTAAATTAGTTCTGGTGCATATATGATGATGTTATAATGGCACAGCAATATTAAGCAATACTTGCTGTATAAATAAACCACAGCACTTGACAAAGGTGGGTGAGTTAGGTGAAGAAATCCCCCTCACCTCCAGCACTGCAATAAGCAAACACCTGCTCTACAGACACCAGTCTATGGGATTTTATTTCTAGCCTATCTTTTTGGGCATCAGTTTTGGCGACCGAGCTCGGCAGGACCACTGCCTGGCTGCGAGATCCGCTGGAGTTGGGGACTCCCTTGGCGTGCCCCAAGAATTTCTTGGAGGGACTCTGCCCTTCATTGGCTCTTGTGGGGGCAGACAAGGACCAACTGATTGCAGAAAATTTAAGGTATTTGTAATTTGATTTAAAACGTTCTTGGTTTGTTTGGTTAAGTAACTCCCATAAGACATGGGAGACGTCCCATGCTGGGCGCCATATCAGAGAATTCCTGAAGTTGATATAAAGGGGTTAGAGGCCCCGAAGGAAGCAAGCGGTTAAAGTCCCTGAAAGAAGTCTGATGACTTTTACTATTGGCCTTGGAATTTTGAGTTGGATTGTTGAATGTGTTGTTCTGTGCATTTTGTATAAAATCAGTGTTTCTTGTTCTTGTGCGTGCTAACAGCTGTTACTGGCTGCTGTGTGTCTGCCAGAAGTTTTCGCTGTCTGTGTCTGTGCCTTTACAGCTGTTACTGTCTGGGTGCCTGCCCAAGGCTTTCACTGTCTGCTCTGCTAACAGTTTGGATCCATGTCCTATCCTGCTCCAATACCCTATCTCCTTCCTTCCATTTACAAGACCCTGATTCCTTGTTTGGTGTGTGGAATATTGTGTCGGTATGGCATCCCGCTGTTGTGTGACCCTTGGGTGTATATATTGAATATCTTAGTTGTAAAAGAAAATATTAGAGTCGGTCACACCTCCGATATCCGCGTGTGAGAGGTGTTGTTTGCGGGGGCTGCAAGCTGATGAAAGTAAGATTCGTATTCTTGCTATGAAGTGCAATCACCAAAGATTAAGGTTACATTAAAATGGGTAGTTCCAGCAGTAAGGAAATGTTCAAAAAGAGCCCTTTAGGGTGTGTTTTAGCCCACTGGAAGGAGTTAGCAGGCATTCCAGGAGGTAACCTAAAGAAAAGTGATTTAATAAAATATTGCAACCAGTGGTGGCCCCTTTATTGACTGGACAGTGGGGGGAAATGGCCTGTAAATGGAACTTTAAATTACAATACTTTGTTGCAGTTAATGTTTTTAAGGAGGGAAGGATGAGGGATGAGGTCATGTACGCAAATATGTTTTTCACTCTGAGAAATACACCTGAGTGGAAGAGGGAATATGGCATAAATATGGCTCTGCTAGACCCTTTGGTTCTAGCATTAGAAAAAGATAATAAGAGGAAGATGAAGAGACGTTGCTCTGCATGTAGTATAGGGCAGAGTCGTTTGAAGTTGGAAGATAAGCGTGAGGGAGACAGTGTTGTAGATGTCCAGGATTTGCAGCCGAGCTATGCAAGGCCAGCTGCACATTCTCCTCCAACCGCTCCCCCCCGTCAAGTCCGAGTGGTTGTGAGTGTTAGATGGATGATCCTGGCGAGGGAACAAGTTCACAAACTCCAATAACAGCAAGAACAAGAAGTAAAGAGAAAAAGGTTTTGCCTCTAATGGCCCCTCTGAGGGAAGTAATAGGTCCTGGGGGAGATGCAATGCGAGTGAAAGTTCCCTTTTCCACTAGTGACCTGAATAGCTGCAGAAACCAGCTAGAAATAGTTAGAAACTACAGAGAGGATCCCGGTAAAGTTGCAAAAAGGTTTGAGTTAGTTGTAAGGAACCAGGACCTGGATTGGGGTGACATTGATTTAATGTTGTCAGAGTTTACAGAAACAGAAAAGGAATTGGTACTAAAAACAGCCAGAGCACATGCAGAGTGACAAATTGCTAGTGGAGCCCTGCAGGCTACAGTAGAACAGGTGTGTCCCACTTCCAAAACCAATGGAACCCAAATGATGAAGGAGATTATGCACTGCTGGTTAGGTACCGAAATTTAATTAAAATCGGCTTGAAAAATGCTATCCCAAAGGCAGTGTATTGGTCAATGATATTCCAGGTTAAACAAGGATGGCAGGAGTCTCCTACTGCTTTTGTGGACAGACTCCCTGCAACCTTGTGCAAACATACAACCCTAGACACCTCATCAGACATGGGAAAGCAGCAGTTAGTCTTTCTAATGTTAGGGCAATCAAGCCCAGGCATCATAAATAAGCTTCAGAAAATGAAAGAACCTGCAAGCAGGGACCTGGAAACATTGATGGAGAAGCCTGGACAGTACACAAGAACAGGGACAAGCAAGAACAGAAAAAGCTGACCACAGCTATAGTGGCTGTGCTGGATCAGCACTGGAATGGTGGGTGTGGTCGAGGACAGAGCACAGGGAGAGGAAGAGGCAGAGGTGGAAGCAGCAGAGGAGGTTCAAATCAATCATAACCCAGATCGGGACCAAATCAGTGTGCGAATTGGAAAAGGGAAGGACACTGGAAGGACCAGTGCCCTGACCTTGCAAATCAAGTGCAAACTGTCACCACAGCTGTAGATAATAATGAGTGACAGGGACCCGCAGATCTTACCCTAGCGGACCCACTGGTTAAAATGCAGCTAGGGAATAATAAAGAAATTGAATTTTTGATAGATACTGGAGCCATAGTTTCAGTTTTGAATCGAGCTTTGGTGCCTAGAGGTGAAGAATACATTAGAGTCAAGGGAGCCATGGGCCAACCAGAAAATGCATTCTTTTTAAAACCACTTGAATACAAAATTGGAGAAAGGATGGGAATACATCAATTCCTCTGTTTACGAAATTCAACTAAATCTTTGTTAAGCAGGGATTTACTACAAAATTTGGAAGCAATAATTGAATTTAAAGAAGGGGAAATAAAATTTAAGGTGCCAGAAGACAAATTAATTTTTGCATTAGGATTAACAATTGAGACAGAGACAGGAAATAATGACACGTAATTGGAAGAAATATTGAATCAGGTGTACCCAGGAGTATGGGATACTGATACTCCGGGAAGATCAAAATTAGCTGACCCAATTAAGATTGAATTACAAACAGGAGCTAGAGCAGTGGCTAAGAAACAATATCCCCTAAGATTGGAGGATAGAAAAGGAGTAGAGCCCATAATTGATAAGTTTCTAGCATCAGGACTATTGAAAGAATGTGAGTCAGAGTTTAATACTCCCATATTACCAGTAAAGAAACCTAATGGAACCTACAGACTAGTACAAGATCTGCGAGTGGTTAATGGAATTAATAAAAGTATCCATCCAGTAGTCGCTAATCCTTACACGTTGTTAACAAAATCACAAGAGGATTTAATCTGGTTTTCAGTCATAGATCTCAAAGATGCCTTCTTCTGTTTACCCCTTGTAGAGGAGAGTCAGGGGATTTTTGCATTTGAATGGGAAAATCCTAGTACAGGAAGGAAAAGCCAGCTTACCTGGACAGTGCTACCTCAAGGGTTCAAAAACAGTCCCACACTTTTTGGAAGTCTATCAGCTAAAGAATTAGAGCAATGGCAATCTCCACCTGTGGAAGGGACACTTCTACAATATGCAGATGACTTGTTGGTTCCTACAAAAACTTACAAAGAGTGCCTTGAGCAAACAGTGAGCCTGTTGAACTTTTTGGGATTGGTTAACGAGTATCTCAACAGAAAGCTCAGCTGGTGCAACAGCAGGTGATCCACCTTGGATACGAGATCTCTGGAGGACAACGATCTCTGGAGGACACAGAAGGAAGCAATCTGCCAAACACCTAAGCCACAAACTGTAAGAGACTCTCACGCTTTCCTTGGAATGTCGGTTGTGGATATACAACTATGGCCTGATTGTGAGGCTTTCATATGAACTGGTAAAGATCTCTAAAAATGCTGTGGTATGGACTCCTGAAGCTGACAAAGCCTTCAAGGAACTGAAGCATGAACTTAAGAGAGCTCCAGCCCTCGGACTTCCTGACGTGAGTAAGCCTTTTTGGCTGTTCTCACATGAGAGGCAGCGGATAGCTCCGGGAGTCTTGGCACAGCAACTGAGCCCCTGTGAAAGAACAGTAGCATATTTCTCCAAGCAGCTGGACTCTGTGAGCAAGGGGTGGCCTGCCTGCCTTAGAGCAGTCGCAGCAGTTACAATGAACATTGAGGAAGCAAGAATATTCACGCTAGGACAAAAGATGACTGTTCTAGTCTCACACACAGTGTCAGCTGTCCTAGAGCAGAAAGGAAATCACTGCTTGTCTCCTTCAAGATTTCTGAAATATCAAGCGGTTCTGGCCGAATCTGATGACATTGACATGCAGGTAGCTAACACTGTTACCACTGCTTCCTTTCTGCAAGGAAAATCTGAAGCTGAACCAGTGGTACACGACTGCCTGGAAACCATCGAGGCTGTGTACTCCAGCCGCCCAGATCTGAAAGAAGAACCGCTCCCAGACACCGACAACTGATTTACTGATGGCAGCAGTTTCATGAAGCAAGGGACGCGGATGGCTGGGTATGCTGTGACCACCGTCTCTGTGGTAATTAAGTCAAATCCATCACCTGCAGGAATTTCAGAGCAAAAGGCTGAGCTGGTAGCTCTAACCTGAGCGTTGGAACTAGCCAAGGGAAAAATCATCAATATTTGGACAGACTCCAAATACGCTCATGGGATTGTCCATATTCATGGTGCGATTTGGAGAGAAAGAGGACTCTTTACAGCTCAGAAGAAAGTCGTCAAATATGCAACCGATGTCCTCAGACTCCTGGAAGCAGTGAAACTCCCACCACAGGTGGCAATTATGCATTGTCAGGGACACTCTAAAGGAACACTCTCCCTGAGGAAGGTAACCGACTGGCCGATTATGAAGCTAGGCTGGCCACTGAAAGAAATGAACCAGTGGTGACTGCTTTGATACCCACTGAAGTAGATACCAGGCAACCAGTAAATTATCAGCCAGCAGATTACAAATGGATATAAGATAATAACGGGAAACGTTTAGAGAATGGATGGGGACAGTTAGAAACAGGCCAATTAGTAATGTAATATCTTAAAAAGCTTTGAAACACTATGTGAAATCTGAACATGATAAGACTCATTGGGGAGTAGACCCCCTCAACCAGTATCTCAGAGCACGAGTCACAGGCCCACGTTCGTTAGAAGTCATTAAGGAGGTAACATCACAATGTGATGTTTGTTTAAAGAACAATCCAAATACAAAAGTTAGGCTACAACAAAGAGTAATCGACAGGGGAAATTTTCCAGGGGAAGTATAGCAAATAGATTTTTCCGAACTCCCAAGAAAGGGGCATTTCAGATATCTACTGGTGTTAACTGACACCTTCTCTGGGTGGTCAGAGGCATTCCCTTGTAGAACAAACAAAGCTCCAGAAGCAGTAAAAGCATTTCTAAATGAAATCATCCCTAGGTTCGGAGTACCCAGGGAAATTTCCTCTGATAGGGGAATGCATTTTTGTGCATAAATTGCTCAAGCCATCAGCAAAGTGTTAGGAATTCAGTGGCAGCTTCACACCCCCTACAGGCCACAAGCTAGTGGTCAAGTAGCGAAAACGAACCATATGATTAAACAGCAAATAGCAAAAATTTGCCAGGAAACCAATTTGTATGGGTACCAAGCTCTACCCATCGCCCTCGTGCAACTCAGGGTGAAACCCAGATCAAAATAAAAGGTTAGCCGATTCAAAATTCTCTATGGTAGACCCTATGGACTGAATGCTACTCATTATGAAAATTTGGCTCAAGTAGGCAATCAATATATCTGTGAATATTTAAAGGCAATAAACAAACAATTGCATCAGAAATTCAATACTGTGTTTGAAAATCAACCTAAGCAGCCAGATCATAAATTGCATGCAATTGATCCTGCTGATTGGGTCTATGTTAAGAATTTTTCAGGTGATCCTCTATAGGAGAAGTGGGATGGACTTTTCAAGTCCTTCTGACAACTTTCACTGCGGTTCGCATAAAAGAGAGACCTATCTGGATCCATTATACCTGAGTCAAGAAATCTCCTGTTAAAGGTTGGGCTGCAACAGCTGTTGATACCGAGGGACTGAAACTGAAAATCAGCTGTAAATTATGAATACATTGTTAAGCTCTGTTGCTTTGTGGCAAGTTACTATAACCTTCAATGCTAATAATTATGTAGCTTTGCTTGAATCGATAGCTAACTGTACTGGAATATGGGATTGTTGGTTGTGTGGAGAGGCACAACAGTTATGCTCACTGCTGTTAGAGGTGTCCTCTGGTAATTGGAGTGAGTTAAGCCCCGTATTCCCTGTATGAACACAGACACCAATGTGAGCGGCCAGGCTCCCCTGTGGGAACGCCTCCTTTTCAGTTAACGCTTGTCAATCAATCTGTTACTTATACAGAATCGAATTTTGCAGGACCCAATCTTGGTCATTTTAACAATACTAGCAACTGGACCAAAATTGTTCCTTACCATGGGTCTGGTTCAACATAACTTTACTTGTCCCCTCACAACAGTGGCATAACTATTTGTGTGCCAGACATACTAACGACCCCTTAATAAGAATTACAGTGAGTTATGATTTGCCAGGTGGTTATTGGTGGTTGTGCAGAAATGGAATAGCCCGTAAGCAATTACCCGGAAACTGGACAGGACAATGTACCATGGGGTATCTTGTCCCACACATACAGATGATAAATCACACTAGCTCAATTACAAGGATTGTTAGGGGAATTTGGAGAGGAGTTTGGAAAAATCGATTTAGTTGGAGTGCACTGTCCAACCCTCTAATTAGATATAACACAGCTTTTCATAGCTTCGTCGGGGCCTTATTATTTCCTCTAGGAATAGCACAGTTAGAAATGGCAATAGTGAACATCTCAGCAGAAATGGAAATAATTGCAAATACAACAGCAGATGCCATTGGACAGTTGCAAACAGAAGTCAATTCCCTAAAAGAAGTAGTATTTCAAAATCAAATGGTATTGGATATGATTGCAGCACAAATGGGAGGAGTTTGTACACTAGTAAATGCCAGTTGAATGTATGTGGATCAATCAGGGCAAATAGCAACAGATACACAACCAATCTGGCAACATGCAAGGGCACCTCACGAAGTAACAGAAGATGACACTTCCTGGACAACCCACTTAGGGGAAACACTTATGTCTTGGCTCCCAAATTTCAATTGGCTAAAACAGTTATTCATGGGAATTTTGTGTTTAGGAATAATCATTCTCCATACCTGTGTATTCGGTCAATGCTTTCTGTGTTGTTGCAAATGGGCTACAACTTCTTAGGATGACTGGAAAAGTTACCAGTTGAGGCACAGAAGAGAAAGAGGAACATATATTCAGGGAATGAACACAGGGACCACAACATAACTTGGGGAAGAACACAAAAAGGAGTAAAGAAAGGCGGGGCTTGATGCCCATATCACTTGGGTCAAAGTTACAAGATGTTTATAGAGCTTGAGTTAGAAGACACCAATATAACCCAAATCATAACTTTCCATACTAATATAACCTGGATCATAACTTTCTGTACAATGGAATAGCGAGTATATGGTTAATTAGTTGTTTAATGCTTGGATAGACCAAAAAAAGTAAAAGAGAAAAATAAAACAAAAAATTTCACCAGGTGGATAGTTTCAAAGAATAGACAAGTATAGTTTAAAAAATACACACATATAGCTATACTGGGAAGCAGCAGGATGTACTAATGAGAAATTGGCAAATGTAAAGTCAATCACCCACAAAAGAAAGAATTTACACCGGTTAGATCCAGAAAGACCAAGGAACACCAGAGTGTGCATGCTCCGAAGACAAAGTTGAGAAGTTCAGAAGCGAGGAAGACCTTGAGCCTTCATCACAGAAGACCCCCAAGACCACCTAAACTGGGGAGGCACAAGTGCAGTGCAGAAGAACTATTTATAACCATGAGATAACATTATGTAAATTAGTTCTGGCGCATATATGATGTTGTTATAATGGCACAGCAATATTAAGCAATACTTGCTGTATAAATAAACCACAGCACTTGACAAAGGTGGGTGAGTTAGGTGAAGATATCCCCGTCACCTCCAGTGCTGCAATAAACAAACACCTGCTCTACAGACACCAGTCTATGCAGTTTTATTTCTAGCCTATCTTTTCAGGCATCAGGATAACTGCGCTTTTGCTCAGCTAGTAAGTATACATGAGACTTGATATTCTCCTTCAAAAAAATACCTCCAAAGCCCAACTTTTCTGGGGTTAACATTCCACACGTGTATATTTTAAAGTTGTAACAATACAGACAATTTCTGTCAACACGTTAAAAAAAAATTTCTAAGATGAGGGAACACACATTGGTCTCACCAACAACAACCATTTCCCTATCTGAACCTACATCGTGTCCATCATTTGCAACTTGCTTTGACTGTCAGCAGATGATGTCCCACCTCTCTGAGACTTTCAAAGCCTAGCACTTACATGTAATAAACTGTATCAGCAATCTTCTTGTTACATATTATTTAGCACGGGAGCGGAACAGACACGCCGGGCACTGACGGACCGCGGCCGAGCACCGGTGGTCGGGGGCCGAACCCGCCCTTTGCCTTCCCCCTCCCCCCGACCCCGACCTCGGCGGCAGACCCGGGGAGGGGGCGGGACCCGCACCCGCCGCACCGCCCGTGCCCCGCCGGTGCGGAGCCGCCGCCGGGCGAGCAGCGACAGCGACACCTCCCCGCGCAGAGGGGACGCGACCGGCACGCCCCCGCCGCCGTCCCGTCGGAGCGAAGCCTGCGCCGCCCGGACCGATGCGCCCCCGCCCGCCGTGCCTGTCGGGGATCCGGACGCTCCCGGTGTTCCCAGCGCTCCCGGTGTCCCCGGGGGTCCCGGCCCGGCCCGGGGCGGGGGAGGCCGGCCCCCGGCGCGGCCGAAGTGCTCGGACCGTCCCCACCTGACAAACCGAGCCCCCTCCACGCATGAACCGCAATGAAGAAGGAGGCGACACCTCTGCGCCCCTTCCCCCCGCCATGGTTTCTGGGCTTCTCCCGCCCACCACGGCCCCAGGCGCCCCTCAGATCCTCGGGGAACAGCGGCTGCGGGAACCCTTCCCGCTGGTTTTCGAGGGGGCTGCCTCGGCGCGGCCGCTCTAGGTGCCGCCAGGGATTGGGGCGGCCCTCGGATCCCCACAAAGAGTTGGGCTTGGAGCGGCACCGGAAGAGAAGCGCCGGCGCTTAGGGCAGGAGGGCAGCACAGACGGGTCCGGCCTGCCCCCGCGAGGGGCCGTCAACGCTGCGGGAAGGGCGCTGGAGAGGGGGAAAAGGGTGCGAAGGGTAGCTGGGGCCCCAGAATCACCTCAAAATTCACCCTCATCCACTCAAAGGCCAATTTCGATGACCCCGACCCTTCCCAGAGCCCCCCAGAACTGCCAAATCCCCCCCCAGGTCACGCCAGGAGCCCCCGCTCTGGTCTCTTAACCCTCCTCCAAAGTAGTCCAACCACTCCCCGACCCACCAGACCCCCAAAACTGCCACCAGGACCCTCCATATCCTACCCTGACGCCACCAGACCCCTTTAAACCCCTCCAAACCCAACCATGGACCCCCTCAAAAGCCCTCAAAGCCCCCCAGAACCCCCCAAATCCCACTTGGGCCTCCCCTAGCCCCCATCTCCAGCACCTCGGGTCGCTGCTGCTGCTCCTGAGAGCGACAGAAATGGGCGGCACTGCCCTTGCTCTCGCTACTTCTGCACTGCCCCTCCTCCTGCTTGGAGAAATCCAGCTCCACCCTCTCACTGTGGGTGACGAACTCGTGGCCTGGTGCTTTTGCAGTCTGTGTGTTAGTTTTGCTTGGCCCAGTTTGTGGTGGTGGGTGGGCCACAAAGATGGCTCCTGTGAGAAGCGGCTGGAAGCTTCCACCGTGTCCAGCAGAGCCGATCCCTGATGCCTCTGAAAATGGGCATGCCGCTGGCCATCAAGAAAGGTAATTACCTGTGCTTCCTGCGGCTGTTCCATCTAGATAGGGGGAAATTAGCCAAGATTATTCTGGATGACATGGAATTTTTGTCCTGGAACATCCCACCCAGCAAAATTTAGTCAGTCTTTAAACCAAGATGGGAAACACCTGGGAAATCTGAGAGCCTTGGGAATTTCCAAATTAATGGGAAACCTGACAACAGTGCTTTCAGGGATTTAATTTTGGCCAAAGAAATTGAGAAGAATGAGCAAGAGATGAGCTCCTGGGCTAGATGGGATTACCCTAAGGGAGATCAAGAAGATTGTCATGGTTTGACCCTGGCCATATGCCAGGCACCTATGACATCTGCTCTCTCTGCTCGCCCCTGCCACAGCTGTGCAGAGGAGAGGGGGAAAAAAGGAAAAAAAGCTAACACAACACACACACACAGGGCTCATGAGTTGAGATAAACAGCTGGGGGCAGATGCACTACGAAAGGGAAAAACAGGTTGAAAACTTAAAGCTGCAAAGGAACCCAGGAGCTGCTGTGAGGTGTTGGAGACTCATGGAACCGAGGCTGCAGTGTGCCACAGTGGGGCCTCATGGAATACAGGAGACCACATTGAAGCTATGGAATCTCATGGAAGCAAAATGCTAAAGTGAAACATTATGAAAGCCAAAAGCATCGTGAGGTTATGGAACTTCATGGAAGCAAGGCTCTGGTGTGACACAGCGTTTCCACATGGAACAGAGGAGACCATTGTGACGCTGTGGAATCTTACAGAACCAAGGCTCTACTGTGACAAAGCAGGGCCTCATGGAACACGGAAGACCATAGCTGGGTCATGGTAACTTAGAGAAGCAAGGCTCCAATGTGTCACAGCAGGGCCTCACGGAACCCAGGAGAGCATTGGGAGGCTATGGAACAACATGGCACCAAGGTTCCACTGTGACCTGACGGAACCTCATGGAAGCAAGGGACCATTGTGACCCTACGGAATCACTGTGGGCTGCAGGTGGATTTTGTGCTCTGTCCTGGAATGCAGGTGGGCAATAAGGCCTGAGGCAGCCTCCCGAGTGTCCGGCCGTGTCATGGGTGTGGGGGAAATTTGGGGGAACCCCTGCACCCCTGACCCTGCTCCTTCTCCCAGCTGGGCACAGAGCTGCTGGGACATGGGGAGGGGTCCTGCTGTTTCCCCCCATCCCCCCACAGCCGTGCACAAGGGCAGGGCGGCTGAGCTGGAGCGCCGATGGCACTGCACACCTGAGGAGTCGTGACAGCATGGGCTGTGACATCACAGGGTGGCCGTGTGAGATCATAGAATGGTTTGTAACATCCCCGGGCAGGTTGTGTGACATACCAGAGTGGGCTGTGACATCCCAGAGTGGGGCTGTGTGAGGTCACTGGGTGGCTGTGTCACATCACAGAGCAGGCTATGACATCACATGGTGCTGTGAGGTCACAGAGGGCTGTGTGAGGTTACTGGGGTGGTCACTCTGCCCCAGCCCCCCTCACAGTCCCCCAGAGAAGTCCAACGCTGCTTGTGCACAGCAGGGTCCCCTGTCCCCCCGGGTCCCCCCTCCCCCAGTGCCGCAGCCTCCCCCGGAGGATGTTCCACAAGGTCGACCCCAGAGCCTGACATGGGGATGGGGGGGACAGGGCTGTGGGGGCTGTGTCCCTTGCAGCATCCCTGTGTCGCCCAGGGCGAGAGCCTGGCCCAGGCTCCTTCACCCTCTTATGAACGAGGCCTTGAGAGTGCTTAAAAAATCCCCAGCAAGGGAGCAGCGAAAACCTGATTTAATATTCAGCGACAGCACAACAAAGTTCATTGGCAAGAGTCACTCTGCTCCTGAATGGACAGTTCAGGCACACCACGGAAAAAAAGCAACAACAAAACCACACAAAATCCAATCAATCAAACCGAAAATGAACTGAGAACTGTCCCTGTGTGTGTGTTTGTGTGTGTGTGTGTGTGTGTGTGTGTGTGTGTGTGTGTGTTTAGGTGTGTGTGACAAAAGGACAAGGGCAAGGATAAAAGGAATATGGCCTGAAAGCTTAAGAGCCCTCAAACTTAACAGAACTTAACTTCTACATTAACCTTAACTTATACCTGTCACTTCATAATTTAGCAAAAGAACAGCACTTAACAGTATTTAACTGCACTTATAATCTATGACTTAACAATTTACAGAGGAATAGTATTTAACTTGGCTTCTAACTTCTATTAAATGTGTAATTATGGCAAGGCACTTGAAAACTGACTCAGAAAACTCTAACCCGTCCAACTTCAAGTTATCCAGATTTTGACAAGAGGAAGTCAGGAAAAGAAACACAGAGAGAGATATCCACGGTCACAGCCTCGCATCCAGCACCATCTCAGCTGCTGTGAGCTCCGGGGCCATGGGACGTGTCAGTGTCACAGCCGTGTCACAGCCTTTACCTGCTCTGGTCCCTCTCACAGGTGGGGTTTTTGGGGTGCCAGGGGCTTGGCAGCCACTTTGGGGCTGGGCCAGAGGCTGCAGTGGCTGGGGGTGGGGCAGTGACCCCCCCACCTATGCAGAACTTGCCCTGCCCCCCAAACACACACTCCAGATGTTTGGGGCCATCCATCATTTCTCTGCTCTCCAGCACTGAGGCAATAGACTCTGCCTACAGCTCTGAGCTCGTGCCCAGGGCAACCACCCCTGGCAATGGGGCTCCATGGAGCTGCTCTCAGGAACCCCCCAAGAACTGGCGAGTACCCCAAAACTGCCTCCAAAATGTGGGATGCCCCAAAATCCCTTCAGGAATGTGGAATACCCCAAATCCCACTCAGGAACTGGTTCCCCCTCTCTTCATCAGCCCCAACCTTTGGCTGTCTCATTCCAGACCCTGCCCCACCCTCCCAATCCACACCCCAACCCATCCCACCCCTCCTGGACACCACGACTCCCTTCCCAAGCCCCATTTCCACCCCATTCCACCCCTCCCAAACCCCATCCCACCCATCCTGCACCCCCCAATCCCCATCTCACCCCTCCTGATTTGCATCCCACTTCACCCAATCCCCTACCAACCCCATTCCACCCTGAGGGGCTGTGGAAGTGAGTAATTTTGAACTGGGATTGAGTACTTTTTTGTGGCTTTGAGTGGTTTTGAGGTGAAAGATCGAACACTCTGACTTTTTGGCATGCAAAGCAGAGGAGAAAACTGCACCAAATACCCCCAAAACCCCCAACTCCTCATAAATACCTCCCTGAATCCCAGAGTCCCCCCAAACACTAGTAAAAAGTGAGGCTTTACATGTTTTTGATCAATTTGTTGATTTACCTCCATTTTTGTGTGTTTTGAAGGGATGAAGATGAATCAAAAGAAAATCAGGGCCACAATAAAAGGACCACCGTTAAGGTGTCTTCCCAACGTGGATCACGGGGAATGTGGCTCACCAGGGCTCTTCCCAAAATGGGTCCTCCGATAGGGGATGAAGTTGGAGCAGCGGACAAAGCTCTGCCGGCACTCAGGGCACTCACAGGGCTTCCCTTAGTGGTGCCTCTGTGGGTGTCGCTTAAAGGCAGAACTATCTGAGAAGCTCTTCCCACACTCAGAACACTCATAGGGCCTCTCCCCTGTGTGGATGCGCCGGTGGGTGATAAGGGTGGAGTTGCGGTTGAAACCCTTCCTGCAGTCAGGGCAGCAGAAGGGCCTCTCCCGTGTGTGAATCCACTCATGTACGAGGAGATGGGAGCTGGTCTGAAACCTCTTTCCACACTCAGGACACTCGAAGGGCCTCTCCCCGGTGTGGCTCCGCTGGTGAATGATCAGGTGACAGTTCCTGCGGTAGCTCTTCCCACATTGCCCACACGCATAGGGCCTCTCACCAGTGTGGATCTGCTGGTGGACGATCAGGTAGGAGCTCGTGATGAAGCTCTTCCCACATTGCCCACACTCATAGGGCCTCTCCCTGGTGTGAACCCTGTGGTGGACGGTCAGGTTGGAGCTCTGGCTGAAGCTCTTCCCACATTGCCAACAATCGTAGGGCCGTTCCCCGGTGTGGGTCCTCTGGTGGCAGATCAGGAGGGAGAGCCACCTGAAGCTTTTCCCACATTCCCCACACCTGTAGGGCTTCTCCCCATCGTGAAGCTGCTCATGGACCACCAGCTCTGAGCCCTGGCTGAAGCTCTGGTCACCTTCCTGGCACAGGGCGGGTCTTTCCTCCTCAGAGTGCCCTGGGCTGGCTTTGGAGCCCCTCCTTGTGTGGGATCTCCGGGGCTTTTTGTCCCCATTGGATTCCTGTGCCATGGAGCTGCTCAAATTGGCCTCTTCCATGAGGTTCTGCCCCAAGGATATCTCCTCCCGGTTGCTCAGTTCATTGCCTGGGGGAGGAAGGAGAAGGAGAGGATTGGGGATTTGCCTCCGTGCCAGAGGGAAGGGGAAGGACATCCCCCTCCATCTGTCCCTAGCAGGACGGCGTTGGCAGCGGGGTTGTCCTGCAGCCAGGGGCAATGCTGGGCTGGGAGATGGAGGAGAAGAGAGAGGGAAAGGGGCAGTGACTTCCTCCTCACCTGCCTGGGGGTCCCGGGCCATCTTCCTCTTCCTCACAGCCTCCTCCTCCATCCAGCCAAGGTCTGGTAATAGGAAATCCTGGTTTGGGAGGAAACAAGGGGTGACTACATTGGGTTTGAAGGTCACCCTGTCCAGTTCCATCTTTAGGAGTCACCGGGCATGTGGGGTCCATAAAAACCTCCAGATCACCAAGATTCAGCCCCAAAAAAGACTCTCTCAAAAATTCCCCGGATCCAAACTCTCTTCTTTGGGGCTCTCAGCTTCCCCCATCTGGGTTGTTGGGGGTCCTGTGTATACTGGGGGTCCCCCCTCTCCAGCATCCCCACCTCCCCAGACTGCAGGGGGTCCCAGGAATCCCAGAGGTCTCCCCTCTCCAAGTTCCCCACTTTGGGGTTCTGGGGGTCTACTCTCTCTGGGGTCCCACTTAGGGAAGCTGGGGATTTTGGGGGTCCCATAGATCCTGTGTCTCTCTCCAGGCTGCCAGGGCTCCTGAAGGTCCCCCCTCTATGGGTGCCCATTTCAGGGTCCCAGGGCTCCCCTCTCCAGGCTGCCAGGGGTCCCCCAGCTCCGCTATCGCCCCTCCCATTCTGCACTCCCACAGTGCTCCCACAGATCCCGAAAACCGATGTCCCCCATCGCCCGTTGGTCCTGCGTGCTCCCCACATGGCCCCGGGAAGAGCCCAACTGCCACTGTGGGGCCAACCCATATCGCCCCACCCTTCTGCCATGGCTCTGCTGGCACCACCACTGGGACCTCCCAATCTCCCGAGGGGCATTTGCATAACCAGACTGGGGGTTACTGGGCCCATGTTGGCAGGAAACTCTGGACACATTGGGAGCAACTGGAAGCTACTGGAACCATGCTGAGGGGGACTGAGACCACAGCTGGGGCAACTGGGATTATACTGGGACAAACTGGGACCACACTTTGGGCAACTGACTGAAACTGGAACCATGCTGGAGGCAACTGGGAGTAACAGGGAAAGACTGGGATCCTTCTGAGGGAACTAGAACCTTACTGGGGCAACTGGGACTGCTTGGGAATGACTACGAGCATGCTGAGACCAACTGGGATATACTGGGAGTGTCTGTAACCACACAAGGCCGACTGGAAGCACTTTGGGAACACTTGGGACCACTCTGGGGGAAACTGGGCATGGCTCGGACACTGCTGAGAGAGACTGGGACTATACTAGGGACCACTGGGGGTAAGTGGGATCATCCTGGGAGGAACTGGAACTATGTTGGGGGCAACTGCGATCACACTGGAATCACGATGGGAGCAGCTGGGCCCAAGCTGGGGGAGACTGGGATCAGACTGAGGGTGACTGGAATCATACTGGGATTCACTGGCAGTGGCTATGGGATACTGGAATCATGCTGAAAGCAACTGGGAGGAACTGGGAATGACTGGGAGCATACTGGGGGCAAATGGAATACACTGGGAGAGACAGGGAGTCACCAGGATCATACTGGAGGCTACTGGTTTCATGCTGACATTGACAGGGAGCAACTGGGATCATTTTGGGGGCCACTGGCATCATACTGGGAGGGACTGGGATCATACTGAGATTATAGTGGGTGTCAATGGACCCTGACTGGGGCTTACTGGGAGCTACTAGGCCTATGCTGGAAGCCAAATGGGGATACACTGGGAGCATGGGACGTGTCAGTGTCACAGCCGTGTCACAGCCTTTACCTGCTCTGGTCCCTCTCACAGGTGGGGTTTTTGGGGTGCCAGGGGCTTGGCAGCCACTTTGGGGCTGGGCCAGAGGCTGCAGTGGCTGGGGGCGGGGCAGTGACCCCCCCACCTATGCAGAACTTGCCCTGCCCCCCAAACACACACTCCAGATGTTTGGGGCCATCCATCATTTCTCTGCTCTCCAGCACCGAGGCAATGGACTCTGCCTACAGCTCTGAGCTCGTGCCCAGGGCAACCACCCCTGGCAATGGGGCTCCATGGAGCTGCTCTCAGGAACCCCCCAAGAACTGGCGAGTACCCCAAAACTGCCTCCAAAATGTGGGATGCCCCAAAATCCCTTCAGGAATGTGGAATACCCCAAATCCCACTCAGGAACTGGTTCCCCCTCTCTTCATCAGCCCCAACCTTTGGCTGTCTCATTCCAGATCCTGTCCCACCCTCCCAATCCACACCCCAACCCATCCCACCCCTCCTGGACACCATGACCCCCTTCCCAAGCCCCATTTCCACCCCTCCCAAACCCCACCCCACTCAATGCATCCCCCAATGCCCATCTCACCCCTCCTGATGCGCATCCCACTTCACCCAATCCCCTTCCAACCCCATTCCACCCCGAAGGGCTGTGGAATTGAGTAATTTTGGGTGGGGATTGAGCCATTTTGGGGTACAATTGAGTACTTTTCAGTGGAATTGTGTGGTTTTGAGATAATGGATCTATCCCTCTTGGCTTTTTGAACACAAACTGATGGAGAAAACTGTACCAAATACCCCAGAACAACCAAATGCTCTAGAATATCTCCAGAACAACAAATACCCCTCCCAAATAACAGAAAAAACATGCAGCTTTAGATGATAAATTTGGAACAGCAGACAAACTACATCCTGCACTCAGGGCCTTTGCAGGGCTTCCCTTACTGGTGGCTCCGTTGGTGTTGGATCAAGTAAGAGCTACTGGAGAAGCTCTTCCCACACTCGGGACACTCGTAGGGCCTCTCCCCGGTGTGGATGCGCCGGTGCATGGTGAGGTTGCCGTTGCGGTTGAAGCCCTTCCCGCAGTCGGGACAGCGGAAGGGCCTCTCCTCTGTGTGAATCCGCTGATGTACGAGCAGATCGGAGCTCTTTGGAAACCTCTTCCCACGCTTGGGACACTCGTAGGGCCTCTCCCCAGTGTGGATGCGTCGGTGCACGATGAGGTTGCAGTTATGCTTGAAGCCCTTCCCATAGTCAGGGCAGCGGAAGGGCCTCTCCTCTGTGTGAATGCGCTCATGGAGGAGGAGACTGGAGGAGGTCTGAAACCTTTTCCCACACTCAGGACACTCATAGGGCCTTTCCCCAGTGTGGATCCTCTTGTGGACAATCAGGTGGGACCTATGGCTGAAGCTCTTCCTACACTCCCCACACTCATAGGGCCTTTCCCCAGTGTGGGTCCTCTGGTGGACAATCAGGTAGGAACTCGTGCTGAAGCTCTTCCCACACTCCCCACACTTGTACGGCTTCTTCCCAGTATGGATCCTCTTGTGGACAATCAGGCTGGAGTTCCAGCTGTAGCTCTTCCCACACTCCCCACACCTGAAGGGCTTCTCCCCATCGCGAAGCCACTCATCGACCACCTGCTCTGAGCTCTGCCTGAAGCTCTGGTCACCTTCCCCGCTCAGGGTGGGTCTTTCCTCCTCCGTGCACCCTGGGCTGGGTTTGGAGACCCTCCTCCTGCGAGACCTCCAGGGCTTTTCCTCCACATTGGACTCCTGCACAGTGGAGGTGCTCAAAACGGCCTCTTCCACGAGGTTCTGCCCCAAGGATTTCTCCTCCCCGGTCCTCAGCTCGTTCGCTGGGGGAGGAAGGACAAGGAGAGGATTTGGGATTTGCCTCCATGCGAGAGGGAAGGGGAAGGACATCCCCCCAGGCAGGACAGCATCGGCAGCAGGGTTGTCCTGCAGCCAGGGATGATGGAGGAGAAGAGAGGGGGAAAGGGGCAGTGACTTCCTCCTCACCTGCCTGGGGGTCCTGGGGCATCTTCCTCTTCCTCACAGCCTCCTCCTCCATCCAGCCAAGGTTTGGGAATGGGAAATCCTGGTTTGGGGGAAAACAAGGGGTGACTGCATTGGGTTTGAAGGTCACCCTGTCCAATTCCATCTTTAGGAGTCACTGAGCATCTGGGGTGCATAAAAACCTGCAGAACACCAGGATTCAGCCCCAAGAAAGACTCTCCCCGGAGTTCCCCCTCTTAGGTCTTGCCACTTGGAGCTTCTGGGGGTCTCCTCTCTCTGGGTCCTGCTTGGGATGTGTGGGGTTTGTGGAAGGGGACTGAGACCACAACTGGGATCGTACTGGGACAAACTGGGATCACACTTTGGGCAAGTGACTGAAACTAGAACCGTGCTGGGGGAGACTGGGAGTAACTGGGAAAGACTGGGATCATTCTGAGGGTATTAGAACCTTCCTGGGGCAACTGGGAGTGCCTGGGAATGACTATGAGCATGCTGAGGGACACTGGGATATAGTGGGAGTGTCTGTGACTACACTGGGCTGACTGGAACCACTCTGGGAACATCTGGGACCACTCTGGGGGAAACTAGGAGTAAGTGAGAGTGACTGGGACCACACTTTGGGACACTGGACATGACTCGGACACTGCTGAGAGGGACTGGGACTATACTAGGGGCCACTGGGGGCAATTGGGATCACACTGGGAGGAACAGGAAACAACTGGAACTATGCTGGGGGCAACTGGGATCATACTGGGATCACAGTGGGAGCAGCTGGGCTCATGCCGAGGGAGACTGGGATCACACTGAGGGTGGTGGGAATCATACTGGCATTGACTGGAAGTGGCTGTGGGCTATTAAATCACACTAAAAGCAACTGGGAGGAAGTCGGAATGACTGGGAACATGCTGGGGGCAACTGGGATACACTGGGACACACAGGGAGTCACAGGAATCATACTGGAGGCCACTGGGCTCATGCTGGCACTGACAGGGAGCAACTGGGATCACATTGGGGGCCACTGGCATCATACTGGGAGAGACTGGGATCATACTGGGATTAGAGTGGGTGTCATTGGACCCTGACTGGGGCTTACTGGGAGCTACTAGGCCTATGCTGGAAGCCAAATGGGGATACACTGGGAGCAACTGGGAATGACAGGGTGCATGCTGCTGACAACTGGGATCTACTGGCAGTGACTGGGATAATCCTGGGGGCAACTGAACCATGCTGAGAGAACTGGGAGTGCCTGGGAATGACTATGAGAATGTTCAGGGCAACTGGGATATACTGGGAGTGCCTGGGACCATGCAGGCCATGACTGGGACCATACTGGGAGCGGCCGGGAATGTGCTGGTGGGAACTGGGACCATGCTGGGGGCAACTGGGGGCAAGTGGGAGTGACTGGGGCCCTGCTGGGAGACACTGGCATCATACTGGACTCATCCTGGGATCATACTGGGAGTGACTGTGACTATGCTAGGGGAAACTGGGAGAACTGGGAACACACTGGGCGAAACAGGGAGGAACTGGGAGCAACTGGGACGGTGCTGGGGGCAAATTGAATCATAATAGAGAATGACTGGGAGTGACTGTGTTCATCCTGGGAGCAACAGGGATCCTACAGGGAGTGAGGGGAAGTGACCAGGATCATACTGGGAGTGATTGGGCTCATACTGGGAGCAGCCACTTCCGGGACCCGGCAGCCCTGAACCCCTTTCTGGCCATCCCGCCCCTCCAGCCCCCAGACCCCCTGCCGGGGGTCCCGGCAATCCCAGGGATTCCCCCTTGCGGGGTCCCCGCTCTGCAGTTCTGGGGGTCTCCTCTCGCTGGGGTCCTGCTTAGGAAATTCGAGGCTCCTGGGGGTCCCCAAAACCGGTGTCCCCCCCTCCCCACGCTGGTCCCCACGTGGTTCCGGGCAGAGCTTGGAGGGCCCGGCCCAGGCAGAGCCCAACCCCCACCGCGGGGGAACCTGCATCCCCCTGCCCCCATTGGGGCTCTGCCGCCACCGCCACCAGGACCCCCCAAAAACACCTCCTGGGGAACCCCGATGTCCCCCCAAAGGGCATCGGCTTTGGAGTCCCCAAAGTTCCAAACATTCTCCACTAAAAAACCCCAAACCCAGGGACCCCCTGGATATTTGGGGCGAACTCCCCCTCCCCGCTCACCTGTGAGATGGGGCGGCGATGGTCCGGGGGCACTGTGAACCAGAGCGCATAGCTCCAGACTGCTTTTCCCCCTTTGTCCCTCCTGTTCCTCCCGCTCCTCCCCCTCTGGCTCTCCTCCTTCCACTCCTCTTCTTCCATCCCTTCTCCTCCTTCTCCGCCCTACTCCCACCTTCTCCTCCTTTCCCCAGTCGCTTCTCCAGCTGCTCCTACTTTTTTCACTTCTCATGCTCCTCCTTCCCCAATCCCTTCTCCCTCCTCCTCTCCTCCTCCTCCATCCCTCCTCCTCTGCCGCTGCCGTTCCCCAAGCCCTCGCAGCCCGCGGGTGGAGCGGGGATGGAGCCGGGACAGGTCAGGATGGGCAGCGCGGGGCTCTCGGCTGCTCCCAGCCCAGTGCTGGGGACAGGGGGGAAGGCGGCTCAGGGAAAAGGAGAGGGAAACAGGGAAAATTGGGGGCTGCAGATCCCAAGTGGGCCTTGGTGGGGAGCCTGGGCGGGGACTTGCAGCCCTTGGGGCTCCTCTGTGGAGCATGGAGATCCAGGAGGGGGGAACGCAGAGAGGGGTGGGGGATCCCGGGAGTGGCAGCACTGGGAGTGACTGGTTTGTCCTGGGGTAACTGGAACCTTACTGGAGCAACTGGGAGTGACTGGGCAGGACTAGGAGTATGCTGAGGGCAACTGGGATATACTGGGCATATCTGTAAGCATACTGGGGTGACTGGAACCACACTGGGAACAACCAGGACCATGCTGGGCAGAACTGGGACCACACTGGGAGGAACTGGATGTGAGCGGGAGTGGCTGTGTCTACACTGAGGGCAGTTGAGGGCAATTGACTGGGACCATGCTGGGAGGGACTGGGATCATACGCAGAGTGACTGGAACTATACTAGGGGCAACTGGATTCAAGTGGCATCACACTGGAAGGAACAGGGAACAACTGAAACTATGTTGGAAGCAACTGGGATCCTGCTGGGATCAGAGTGGGAGCTGCTGGGCCCATGCTGGGGGAGACTGGGATCATACTGGATCATACTGGCAGCAACTGGGACTGCACTGAGGGTGACTGGGAGTGGCTGCGAGCAACTGGGATCAGGCTGGAAGCAACTGTTGGCAACTGGGAGTGACTGGGAACATACTGGAAGCAACTGGGATATACTGGGAGAGACTGAAACCACAGTGGGGTAAATGGGAGCAACTGGAACCACAGTTGGATGATAATGGCAGCAGCTGTGCCCATGCTGGGATCATACAGGGATCCTACTGGGAATGACTGGGATCATAGTGGGACTTACTGGAATAGTACTGGGAGTATCTGAGAATGACTGGGATCATACTGGAATCAGACTAGGAGTGACTGGAAAGGTGTTGCCTGTGACTGGAACCATACTGAAGTTGACTGGGAGCAATGGAGACCATGCTGGGAGCAAATGGGAGCATATTTGGAGTAATTGTGAATGACTGGATTCATACAGGAAACAACTGGGCCCACCCTGGGAGTCACTCTTGGAATGACTGGGCTCATACTGGGGGTGACTGTAACCATACTGTGGGTGACTGGCTGCAACTGGGATCACTTTGGGGGCCACTGGCATCATACTGGGAGGGACTGGGATCATACTGGAATTGTAGTGGGTGTCAGTGGACCCTGACTGGGGCTTACTGGGAGCTACTAGGCCCATGCTGGGAGCCAAATGGGGATACACTGGGAGCAACTGGGAATGACAGGGTGCATGCTGCTGACAACTGGGATCTACTGGCAGTGACTGGGATAATCCTGGGGGCAACTGAACCACGCTGAGGGAACTGGGAGTGCCTGGGAATGACTATGAGAATGTTCAGAGCAACTGGGATATACTGGAAGTGCCTGAGACCATGCAGGCCGTGACTGGGACCATACTGGGAGCAGCTGGGAATGTGCTGGTGGGAACTGGGACCATGCTGGGGGCAACTGGGGGCAAGTGGGAGTGACTGGGGCCCTGCTGGGAGACACTGGCATCATACTGGACTCATCCTGGCATTGTACGGGGAGTGACTGTGACTATGCTAGGGGCAACTGGGAGAACTGGGAACACACTGGGTAAAAGAGGGAGGAACTGGGAGCAACTGGGACGGTGCTGGGGGCTAATTGCATCATAATAGGGAATGACTGGGAGTGACTGTGTTCATCCTGGGAGCAACAGGGATACTACAGGGAGTGAGGGGAAGTGACCAGGGTCATACTGGGGTTCTTCCCTCTCTGGGGTCCCGCTTAGCGAAGCTGGGGCTCCCGGGGGTCCCAAAACCGGTGTCACCCCCTCCCCCGCCAGTCTCCACGTGGCCCCGGGCAGAGCTTGGAGGGCCCGGCCCAGGCAGAGCCCAACCCCCACCACGGGGGGACCCGCATCTCCCCGCCCCCATCGGGGCTCTGCCTGCACCATCACCGGGACCCCTGAAAAACACCTTCCGGGGCCCCCCCCCATGTCCCCCCGAGGGGCATTTCCGGCTCGACTTTGAAGACCCGCAAACTCCAAACATCCTCCACGAAAAAACCACAAACCCAGGAAACCTCCCGGATATTTGGGGCGAGCTCCCCCTCCCCGCTCACCTGCGGGATGGGGTGGCGAGGGTCCGCGGGGGGGGCTGCGAATTCAGAGAGACCCGGAACGCACGGCTCCGGCCTGCTTCTCCTTTGTCCCTCCTGCTCCTCCCGCTCCTCGCCCTCTGTGTCTCCTCCTCCCGCTCCTCCTTTTCCATCCCTTCTTGTCCTCCTCCTCCTTCTCCGCCCTAATCCCATCTCCTTCTCCTCCTTCCCCAATCCCTTCTCCCGCTCCTCCTCCTTTCATTGCTTCCCGCGATCCTCCTTCCTCCCTCCTTCTGTTCCATCCCTCCTCCGCTGTTCCCCATAGCCCTCGCAGCCCACGGGAGGAGCGGGGATGGAGCCGGGACAGGTCGGGATGGGCAGCGCAGGGCTCTCGGCTGCTCCCAGCCCAGCGCTGGGGGCAGGGGGGAAGGCAGCTCAGGGAAAAGGAGAGGGAAACAGGGAAAATTTGGGGCTGCAGAGCGTTTTGAGGCCATGGAATCTCTTGGCCCCAAGGCTCTCATGTGACACAGTGGGGCCTCCCTGGGCCCAGGCGACCACGAGGAGGTTATGGAACCTCATGAAAGTGAGGCTGAAATGGCAAACAGCGGCTACTCCTAGAGTGCAGGAGACTGCTGTGAGGTTCTGGAACCCAATGGACCTCCGGTTCTAATGTGGCACAGAGGAGCCTTACGGAAGCAGGAGACCATAGTGAGGTTTTGGAATCTCACAGAACCAAGGATCCATTTTGTCACAGCAGGGCCACATGAAACCCAGGGGCTGCTGTCAGGTGATGGAAACTCATGGAACCAAGGCTGCAGAGTGCCACAGCGGGAGCCCCTTGGCACACAGGAGACCACATTGATGCTATGGAATCTCATTAAAGCAAAATGCTAAAGTGACACATCAGGGGCTTATGGAAGCCAAAAGCATCGTGAGGTGATGGAACCTGATGGAACCAAGGCTCCAGTGTAACACAGTGTGTCCTCCTGGAATAGAGGAGACCATTCTGAAGCTGTGGAATCTTACACAACCAAGGCTCTACTGTGACAAAGCAGGGCCTCATGGAACACGGGAGAGCATAGCTGGGTCACGGTAGCTTAGAGAAGCAAGGCTCCAATGTGTCACAGCAGGGCCTCACGGAACCCAGGAGAGCATTGGGAGGCTATGGAACAATATGGCACCAGGGTTCCACTGAACCTCAGGGAAGCAAGGGACCATTGTGACGCTACAGAATCACCATGGGCTGCAGGTGGATTTTGTGCTCCGTCCTGGGATGCAGGTGAACAATAAGGCCTGAGGCAGCCTCCCAAGTGTCCGGCTGTGCCATGGGTGGGGGGGAAATTTGGAGGGACCCCCTACACCCCTGACCCTGCTCCTCTTGCCAGCTGAGGGCAGAGCTGTTGGGACATGGGGAGGGGTCCTGCTGCTTCCCCCATCCCCCCACAGCCGTGCACAAGTTTCGGGGCACTTGGAAACCATGCTGGGGGTGAAGTTGGGCCAGCTTGGGGAGGGGTGGGACAATTTCAGCGGCTTTTTTGGGGTGTCCCGGTTTCCCCCGCTGCCCCAAATCTCGCCCAGACTCTGGCGCCCTAAATCTCGCCCGCCCTCACCAGTCCCTCCCGTACCCCCAAAGCCCCAAGGGCCTCTCCCGATTGTCGCCATCCCAGGTCCCCCTCAGCGCTGCGGCGGCTGCCAAAGGGGGCGGGCCCAGCGGGCCATTGGCCAATCTGGAGGCGGTGGGGAGGAGCGGGGCAGGAGGGGGCGGTGCCGCGCGAGCGGCCCGAGAGCGGGGCGGGCTCGGTGTGGGGCCCGAGCAGGGTCGGGGGGCGAAGGGCAGGGCGGCCGAGCCGGAGCGCCGATGGCACTGCACACCTGAGGAGTCGCTGGGGCGGTTCCACGCCAAGAGCGTGGCAGGGACAGGCACAGGCGTGGGGGGCTGAGCGGGCAAGGGGACAGAAGGGCTGATGGCACTGTCTGCACTGTGTCCCTGCGGCCTCTCCTCCAGACACTGAGGGGGCAGGAGCTTCCAGCCCTCACTGTCACCTTTCCCTGTCCTTGTGGAAACAGGGTTCAGGCTGGTGAACGGCAGCACCGTGAGTGAGGGCAGAGTGCAGTTCCAGGTGCTGGGGACACGGGGAACCCTCTGTGCCTCCCGATGGGGCCTCTTGGACACTCACGTTCTCCGTGGCCACCTCAAGTGCTGATTTACCAGGTCCATTCCTGAATTTTGGGAAGGAAACCAGACCCGCCCAGAGGGACTTGTTCCACTGGGATGGGGCTGAAGCCCACCCAGAGCAGTTCCCGGTGACTGCCCTGGGGCTTCACCCTGCTCCCACGGGAACGCTGCTGCTGTCCTTTCCTCAGGTGAGTGTTGGGAAAATTCCACCCCACCTGCAGGGGCTGCCCAAGAGCCCCCAGCAGCAGCCGAGGGCTCCCCAGGGCAGTGACATCTCTGCTGTCTCCAGGCCCCGCTGTCTCCGTGTCCCAGTCTGGACAGAGCCCGTGTGTGTGTGCCCGTGAGTCTGTGCTGCAGGAGACACCCGCAGCACTTGTGACCTGCACAGCAGAGCAGCCACAGAGGGAACAGGATGGGGCTACTTGTGTTGTCCCTGGGGCTGTGGGGGGATCTGCAGGTGTGTGGTGGCTGCCAAGGTCCCTTTCCCTGTTGGAGCTGCTCTGGCTATGCTCAGCTGTGTCCATCTGGCTTTCCTTGCAGATGCTGGCATTTAGCGCTTTCCCTCTGGGGGTCTCCACCTTGGCTGATCTGTGTCTTGCTGGGGCTTCAGTCACTGCCCAGCCCAGGCACACACAGGCCTGCAGATACTCTGCCTTGTCCAGGCAGCTCCAGATTCTTCTCCTGGAGCACATTCTGTGCCCTGTGCCATGTGGGACAGTCCTGGCTATGAACCTCAGTCACCTGTCACCATCTCCACCGTCACCACACAACAGTGGCTATGTCCAAATCAACCTCCTGGCCTTTAGCAGCTGCTGATGTCAGCACTTTCCCTCTGCACAATCCATAGATCTACAGAGCCTTTTGGGGGGAAATTCTCTTGGCTCAAATCGACATGAGCTTGGAAAGAACCAAAGCTTCAGTCAGTGCCCTGGGGAGATCCCACTTTATTGCCAAGATGCTCTGAGAGCAGCAGCTCTGGGCCCTGTCAGACATACTCTGAAGGCTCCAGGTGGGACTGAGCTGCTTCATCCTTGGTACTGATAGGAATCTAAATATTCTTCTAAGGAATTAATAAACACAAATAACAGTAGAGCTAATGATACTGAAATCAGTTTCCCAATGGCCTCCTTGAGCTCCCAGTTCCTCAGGGGGTTCAGTGCTGGAGGCACCACTGAGTGCAGAAGTGCCACCAGCAGATCCAGGGATGGGGAGGAGATGCACGAGGGCTTCAGATGGGCAAACACAGCAGTGCTGACAAACAGGGACACCACGGCCATGGGAGGGAGGCACGTGCTGGGCAGGCACAAACAGGCTTCCCCACAGCCACTGCAGAGCCCTGGTGGGACACCTCGGGTGCTGCGAGGGCAGCCAGGGGTGGCAGCGACTCCTAAGGAAGGCAGGGAGGAGGGCGAGGAGCTGGACAGGAGCTCTGAGCAAAGGCAAGGCTGCTGTGCACAGAGCCTTTCCTTGGAGGAAGCCTCATGCTCACAGGTCCTCCAGAACACAGGGATTGCCACCCCACAGTGTGCTGGGAGGGCAGCAGGGCTGGGCACAAAGCAACCCAGGAGAGCCCAGGGGGGCGATGGGGACAACATCTGGACATGGATGGTGGAGGGGCTGACAAGGACTCCTTTCCTACAGACAAGGTGCACGCAAAACAGCCACTGGATGTGGGCAAATGAATTAATTGGATTAATTTGGTCTCATGAGGAAAGCGAACATTCGTGGTTGCCTTGGGCACAGCGACCATGAAGCAGCTTGAGTTGAAAGTCTCTGTTGACAGGAGGGAAAGAGCCACCAAACCTTCAACCCTGGGCATGAGGAGAGCAGATGCAGCAGCTCAGGGAACTACCAGTGATTAATGTCCCCTGGGAAAACTCTTAGGAAGGTGCTGGGGTCACTCTTGAAGCACCACTCCCTAAGGGCACAGGAACAGGCAATTGCTGATGGTCAGAAGTGAAGCAGGTGAGGGTGGGCAGAGGTCAGGGCAGGGCTGGCAATGGCAGGGCAGAGCCAGGGGGGCAGCGAGATGGGAGTGTGCAGCCTGCAGGGACACAGCAGCAGCTGTGGGACAGTGCAGGACAAGCTGTGCTGGACATGGCCAAGGGCCCTGGCCAGGCTGGCAGTGCCCAGGAGAAGCCAAGTCTTGGTGCTCTGGGCCACAGCAGCGTCTGTGCCACCAAGGGCTGTGAGGAGACACCTTGTCTTGAGGCCCTGGGGCCTCCTGGCACAGCCCCAGCAAGGCTGGGCACTGTCACCCCCTTGTCCTGCCCTCAGCATCCTCCCCACATCCCAGTGGCCCAGCAGAGCCCTGAGCAAGGCAGGAGGGACAGGATGTGCCTTCCTCGGGGCTGGGGCTCAGGCCTTGGCCTTTCTGCTGCCTCCAATGAGCCCAGGCTTGCTTGCTTATCTCCCTCATTCTACATTTGCAAGATGATTGCCCTCTGGTTTTTTTTTTTCCCAGTTGAAAAATGCCCTTTGGAATGAACAGTTCCAAGTGGCTGTACTGAAATTGACCCTCTTGCTTTCCATCGGGTGGGTCCCAGTCCCCTCCCACTCCCTTTGGGGGTCCCACTGTATGCTTTTCCTGATCTCTCTGACTCTTCCATCGTCCCCCCAATTCCCAGCCCCATCTCTCTTGCTCTGGCGTGGTTTGGGGGGTTCCACTCACATTTCCCCCCCTCTTCTTCTTTTTCCCACCACCCCTCTCCCTCCCTTCCCGTTCTCCCCAGAGCTCCTTGCCCGCGGCCGGGGGCACTCCTAGCACCACCAGTGCCACCAGTACGGCCCCAGCTGCCCCCACACGCCCCGTGCCCAGCGCCGGGCAGGTGCCCACAGCCCCAAAGCAGCCACGCTCTGCCCTGGGGGGGTCCCCAAAGCGGCCCCGCCCCGCGCGGCACTGCGAGCACCAGTCCGGAGTAGTGCGGAGCGCGGCCGGGCGGCATCAGCCGTGCCCGGGCAGGGCCGGGCCCCGCGGGACAGCTCCCCCCGCACTCGGCCCCCGCCGGGACAGCGCGGGGGGCCCGGCCTGGGCGCCCCCCACCTGCCCCCTCCCCAAATTCCGTTCCCGGGGGTGCTGGGGGCGAGGGGAGCGCAGGTGGGGTCCAGAGGTGCCGCAGCCACATGTCCCCCGCTGCCAGTTTCACTCCCGGAAGGTTAGGGGTACCCCAAAACTCCATCAGAGGTGGCGGATACCCCGGAAGCGCCTAAGGAGTGGTGTTCCGCCCGTCTTCATCACCCCGACCCTTCAGCTGCCTCATCGCAGGCCCCATCCCACGCATCCCCCTCCCCCAGACTTCATCCCACACACCAATCCACATCCCATGCCATGCCATGCCATGCCATGCCATGCCATGCCATGCCATGCCATCCCATCCCATCCCATCCCATCCCATTTTTCCCGGCAGCCACCATCGGGTCCCCCCAAAAAATTCGCGTCTAGGGGACACCCCAATATCCCCCCAATGGGCATTTGCATCCCAAGCATCCGCGCCCTCCCCCCCAAAAAAACCCCTCCCGGCAACCAACAAAGACATATGGGACTCGGTGCTGGAGTCCTACAGGGTGCAAAAATTCCCCCCTCCCAAAAAGAACCCCAGGCACCGCCCAAGATATTTGGGGCGAGCTCCCCCTGCCCGGTCACCTGCAGGACGCCCCGGGGGGGCGATGCTCCCGGGGCCGAGGGTTGCGGACACAGAGAGCGATGGACGCACGTGGCACCTCCTTTTGTTGCTACTCTTTCTGCTCCTCCTCCGTCCCTTGTCTTCCTCCCACTCCTCCTTCCCCCCCCCCCGCACTTCCTCTTCCTGCTGTGTCCCTCCTCTCCTGCCCGCTCCGCCTCCTTCTCCTCCTCCTCCTCCTACTCTTTGGCACTCCCTTCCCATCTTTGTCTGACATCACCCCGGGGCTGTCCCGCGCTCAGCCGAACATCCTGTGCTCTGTCAGCCCTCGCTGCTCCTTAGGGAAGGATTTGGGATTTATGCCAGGCACAGATACTGAACCTCACCCCAAACTGCCCCGCTCCCATGGCTGTCGCCTCGGCGCTGGGCAGGTGCTGTGCCAGGGGAACCAGGGACACAAAGGAAGCCAAGTGCAGCCCAGCTGCCCGGGCTGATCCAGACGAGCCCCAGGGACAAGGTCCTGCAGAGCCCCACGGAGCCCTCGGCTCCTCCCTGGGAACGGGCTGTGTTGTGGCTGCCCCAGCGGCCACAGCGAGTCCTGGAGCTCCCCCAGCGCTGCTGCAGCAGGACCCAGGTTCCACCTTCTGTGCCAGGCCCTGCCCAGGGGCCATCAGATCCATTGGCTCCGTGCAAAGGGGGAAGACAAGAAGAACGGATTGGAGGCAGCCCCCAAGGACCTCGAGCAAATTGTTCAGGAACATGCAGACCTTGAGCTGATCTTTGCAAAGCTGCAGCTGGCAGAGTTCTGTGGTGCAGGAGACCCAGCATGGGAAGAGGAGACCTACAAGGAGCTGCAGGAGAAACACCCTGAAGCTCAAAGGCCATCGTGCCCTGAATGTCTGCTGGAGAAAGTTCTTCCTTTAAGGGAAGAGATCCCGGGATGAGGCAAAAGCAAAGTTCATGGCTGGTGACAAGATTCCCATGCAGAGAGAGCAGAGGAGGGACTGCGGGCATAGACTGGGAGCCCGGGAGGAGGGAGAGGTGGGGAAGGTGTTTTTTAGGGTTTGTTTTACTTCTCCTTCTCCTGCTGAGATTTGTTTAGAAATAAATTCCATTAATTTCCCCAGCTTGAGTTTCTTGTTGCCCTGATGATGTGCAGTGAGTGACATCTCCCTGCCCTTAGCCCAGCCCAGAGCATTTCCTGCTGTGTTCTGTGTCCTGCACCTGTGAGGAGAGTGCCAGAGCGGCTCTGGTGGCACCGGGCACCCGGCCAGGGCCAGCCCAGCCCAATATTCCCGGCCATTCATTCCCTGCACTCCATGGCTAAGCGGCCGCAGGGCAGGTCCGGCTGCGCGGGCAGGCGGCTCCAGAAGCACCAAGTGCTCCAAACAGGACAGAAGGAGGAGGCAGGGAGTGCCGGGGGTGAATCTCCTTTCTCCGAGCCGGCAGGGACGGCAGGGACAGACTGGAGAAAAGGAAATGGGAGAGGAGGGACGAGGCTGGAGCTGTGGAAGCTGCAGGGATGCAGGGGCAGCCGGGAATTTAGTGTTCCAAATGCCTGGGGAGAAAGGAAGCGCTGTGAAATCCTTCATGGAAAAGAAAGGAGAAATAGCGATTGATGGAAATCGACTCAGTTTATCCCTCTGGATTGCAAAAGCTGACAGAACCCTGAGCGCCGGCGGACACCCGTCACCGACGGCACGTCCCAAGGGATCAGAGCTCGGGCTGGCGGGGCTGGAAGCTCTGTCCAGCAGCTCTGCTCCCGCCCCCCAAACCTCGGGCTGGAGCGTGGGGTCTGGGACACAGCCCTGTGCTGGGGGGCCGAGCCGCTGCTGGGGCCATCGCTGTGTCCAGAGCATCCTTGATGGGCCTCGTGCAGCTCCAAGCTCCCGAGGGCTCCCCGAGGCTTTCTGGGGCTGTCCCTCCTCCCCAAAGCTGTTGGGTTTAATGCCCGAGTGCGGCACCCCGTGCCCTGTGGCAGCAGCCGGTGCCGGGCCACAGCCCCGGGAGCCGGGCTAATGCCCTGCCGTGCCCGGGAGGGACTGAGGGCAGGGGAGTTCATAAGGCAACCCCCGCAGCCCTGGCTGCGCTGAAAATGTTTTTTAGTGCATGGGAGCGATTTCCTGGGGTTTTGGGCTCCGTGGGGCCGCGCGGCGGCAGAGGGACCGGCGGGTCCCGACCCGTGGGGGCGGCCGGGATTGAAAAGTGCGCGGCGGCCCCAGCGCGGTGCGTGAGGTCTGAGCGGAGCTGGGTGGGAACAACCCCCGGAACACCTCCGGTGCCCGAGGGCTGAGCGGGGCTGGGTGGGAACACCCCCCGGAACCCCCTGGTGCCTGGAGGGGTCGGACCGAGCCGCGCCCCGCCCGTCCCTCGCTGCGGCTCTTTCGGTGACACGGAGCGGCCGAACCGCCCCGGTGCCACCCCGACGGTCCCTCGGTGCAGCTTTTTTGCCGCAGGCAGCGGCCGCTCCTGGTGCTGCTCTTTTATAATTTTTTATTTGAATCTCTATATTTTATTCTATTCGCACCTCCCATCCCACGCCCCTCCACTGCGGCTCTTTCACCGCCGCCGCTCGTCGCCGGACTCTCGGTGCAGCTCTTCAGTGACACGGGCCGGCGGAGACGCCCCTCCGTGAGGCTCTTTGATTGGATTTTCTTCTTTTCTCTGTCTTTTCTGTCGTTCGCACCTCGCCCGTCCCGCGGAGCGACTCTTTCAGAGACCCGGGGCGGCACAAAGGCCTCGGGGCGGCTCCAAAGGGCCCCGCCCGCGGCCGCTCCCCGAGGCCTCCCCGCTGCTCGCGGGGATTGGACACCGCCGGCGGCCCCGGCCCCTTCTTGTTCTTCTTGCTCCTGCCGGGATTCAGCCCCCGCCGCCGCCCGGCTCCTTCTGCCGGCCCTGCCCGGCACGGAGCGGCGCTGCCGCTGACGGGGCCGGAGCGCGGCTGCGACACGACTGCCCCGCGCCTCGGGACCGGGCCGAGGAGTGACCGCACGGGTGGGGAGGGACCCCCGCTGGACAGGGCAGGGACTGAGCCCATTGGAGGGACCCCCCGCTGGATAGGGCAAGGACTGACCCTATGGGAGGGACCCCGCGCTGGACAGGGCAGGGACTGACCCCATGGGAGGGACCCCGCGCTGGACAGAGGAGGGACTGACCCCATGGGAAGGATCCCACACCGGTGCAGGGGAAGGATTCCTGCCCGAGGGGAAGCAGCGGCACGAACTGACCGTGACTCCCATCTCTTCTCCCTGCACCGCTGGGCAGAGCACGGAGGGAGCCGGGGATAAACCGAAATCCGGGAAGGAGACAGAGATCGGGAGAACGTGCTTTATTTCCAGGATTTATTTTACTCTTCTCTCTCCTGTTCTGATTTGCTGAGTCCCAACTCCCATTCGTTTCCCCTCGTCGGGGCTGCTGTGCCCACGATGGCGATCCCTGAGTGACCTCTCCCTGCCCTTATCCCGACTCACGAGGACTCGGATTTGTTCCAATTCCGTGGAATTAGCGGTGATTTGGGGCAGCCGCAGCAAAGCAGCTGAAACCACAGGGGGCTTGAGAGGGACTACAGCAGGGCAGAAGTTGAGGCTGCCCCGAGGGAACTCTTCCAACACGAACCTTCGTGGGGTCTTTCTATGGGAATTTTGTTGAATGTTTACATTCGTCCTTACAATCAGAGTGAAATGTGGAGTTGAGCTTTCAAGTTGAAATGAAGGAATCCAACGTGTGCTCTGGGACCTGATATAAATGAGTTCACAAGCTGAAATTTTTACGACATAATTTTGAACATTTATTAATAGAGCAAAGGCAAAAACAGCGCTGCGCGCTTAGCAATTTTGCCAGAGGCACAATCCATTCATTTTACTGTGAACTTAAGTACTTTCTTTAACTGTTACCTATTCATTAAGCCCATTAAGCCCATTTACATTTCACTCAACTCCCCCCTCCGATCCCAGCCCCCTTCTGCCAGCGCGGTGCCTGTCTTGGAGTCTCGGATCCTCTGGATTGCCTCAGAACTGAAGGCAGAAATCCTCCCGTCTATGTTTCCTCAGTTCCAACTTAATTTGCAGGTGACAGTTCCTTTTGGGAGGTGTGAGTCAAGACAACAGACTTCCTGGGATGCCTATGGTTATCTTCTTTGTTTCTTTAAGATGTCTTGATCCCCGGCTCTGTGGTTTATCAACTTAAAAGACATTTATTACCATGTATTTATTACTACGTTTTCTAACATATCACAACTATTTCGAAGTTACAACTTACCTTAACCTTTTTCTACTTAATTATATTTTTATCTTAACACTATTCTTTTTATACAGTACACATCACTTGCAAATGTTAAATTCATATATGCGAAAGGCAGCATTTATCATTCACTCATTTATCACAGACCTCTGCAACCTCCAGTTGCTACTTGATACTTTAGTTTCTGAAATATTCAGCCCCTCAGCAACAATGTCTCTCCCACCCCATTGGTCTCTGGCTCAGAGCCAGCTCGGAGATCGCACAAGAAAATCAAAGTCCCATCAGAACAAGCTCTGCCTTTTTTTTTTTTTGTTCTTTTTTTTTTCTTTTTCATAGTAATATTACGCTATTTTATTGTATACTCTATTTTACTTTTATTTTTGCTTTTTTTCCCGTATTTTTTTCTTCGAAATCGTGGTTTTGCTCTACTTCCTCCACACATAGCCTTCGTGGCCCTCCCGGAGGTTTGTGGTGAGTTGCTGTCTCACCGGTTCTCCCCCGGAAACCAACGAAATGAATCAAAAGAATGATGAATTTTGGAACTCTTCCCGCTGCTGTTTGCAGAAGGTCCCGGGAGCAGACGGGGGCGGGAGGGGGTCCCGGTGCCGGGGGCAGTCAGCGGTCGCTGGCTGGATCCTGGTGGCGCAGGTTGGGAGACACGAAAGTGACCGAGGGAGCGCAGGGGGCGGGGGAAGAGGGGGTGCAAGGGATTATTGGTGCAGGATAAGGGGGCTCGGGGGGGTCTCAGCGCCGGGGATGGAGGTGCAGGGGGTCCCCGTGCACGGCAGTGGGGGGTTCACACCTGGATATGGGTGTGCAAGGAGGTCCCAGTGCCAGGAATGGGAGGTCAAGTGGTCCCGGGGAACGGGGGGCACGCGGGGGTCCCCGACCCGGAAATAGAGTTTCAGGTGGGTCCTGGGGCCCAGAAATGGTGAATTAGGGGGTTTCCTGGGACGGGGAATGGGGGTTCAGGGAAGTCCCTTTCCTGGGAATGGGGGTTCAGGGAGGTCCCGGTGCCCAGGAATGGGGGTTCAGGGACGTCCTCGTGCCAGATAAGAGGGAGCAGGGTGTCCCGGTGCTGGGTAGGGGGATGCAGGGGGTCACAGTACCCAGGAATGGTAGTTCTGGGGTATTCAGGGAGGTCCCAGGACCAGATAAGGGGGAACATGGGAGTTCCGGTGCTGGGGAAGGGGATGCAGGGGTGTCACAGTACTCAGGAATGGGGGTGGAGGGTGTTCTAGTACCCGGAAATGGAAGTTCAGGGGCTTCCCGGTGCCCGGGAGTTGTGGTTTGGAGGGTTCCCGGTTTCGGGGGTCCCACTCATCTCTGGCTGTCCCTTCCCCGTGTTGTAAATGAATTAACAAGCTGAAATTTTAGCAACATAATATTGAACATTTATTAATAGAGCAAAGGCAAAAACAGTGCCGGGTGCTTAGCAAGTTTGCCAGAGGCGCAATCCATTCATTTTACTGTGAACTTAGGTACTTTCTTTAACTGTTACATATTCACTAAGCCCAGAAGATAATTTATGTTATAAATAGCTTTGAGTTTGTTAATCAAATCTTGTTAAAATTGTAATCAATAGCCTTGTGTTTGTTAATCAAACTTTGCTTAAGAAAGCTGATGACTTTTGCCTGATAAAAGCCAAGAGGAACTAACCCTGCCTAATAAAAAACCAGAGGAACTAATCTTGCCTAATAAAAACCAAGAAAGGAAACAGAGATTGCCTAAACTAAGTCAGAAGGAGCAGATGATTAAGAAATGTCAGAACCACAAGACTCTCAGAGGAGCAGATAATTAAGTAATGCCAGGACCACCTATCTGGTGGAGTAAAGCCTCCTCCCTATTGTGTAAGATTACTAAAAAAAAACATTGGAGGAAGATGACGGCCTTCAGCCTCACGACCACCAAAAGGCAGAAGAAGACCCCCTAGCAACAGGCTGCGCAGATGCAGAGTACTACAGGAAGATCTACGTATACCAGGAAAAAGAAGGGGATAAAACCAGAGACTGCAGGAGGGGAAATTGCTTGCCGTGGCAGAGCAGAGACTCCCCGGCAGCCCAGCACTGTTTTGCTTGTTGCCTGCTTGCTCAATAAACCAAATTATTTTAATTGGCCTGACTTTTGTCAATCTATTTTAACATTAACTTATAACAAATTTGGTGCCGTGACTCGGATAGTGGCAATCCGGTCTGAGGTCCTCTACGGGGGAGGCGCCCCGCTTGTCCGGTGTTTTGCTGGATGAACAGCCCCTGTTTAGGTGCCTCTACACCGGAACCTCTACCGACGAACCTAAATTTGGCAGCAAGCAAATAAACGCTGGCAACCCCATAATCTTTGTGCACGAAGCTCCGAACGAAGACGCAGGACGCGTGAGTATAGGCTGGTGATCCGTTCGGTCGGGGTTGAGTATCCTGGAGTGCGCTTGTGTGAGACGACCGGTGAGGGACGAAGTGAGTGCGGACCCCTCGGTAGTGCGGTTCCCAAACCCCGCGAGGGGCTGGGCCACGAACAGGGGGAGAAGACTGTGTGTGTGAGAGAAGGCACTCCAGAAGATGGGACAGAGGAAAAGCAAGCACTCTGATCCCATGGGAGGGTCGGAGTTTAAGGTTAAGCTCCCCCAGATCCCATCGGATAGTCCGCTAGGGATAATGCTAGACATTTGGGATGCTTACCCCTCTAGGCGGGGTAAGGATAAAGCAAAAATGATACATTATTGTATGGAAGTATGGGGTGGAAAACAAATTAGGGGTGACCATTTGTATTGGCCCATATTTGGGTCTCTTGAAGACTGGATATGCCAGGCTTTGAACAAATATGTAAATTCAAAGGAACCATTTAGTGTGGAAGAAAGTGAGTATGCACGCTTATGGATAGGGTCTGAAACTAGGACATTTTTATACCCTCTTAAAGAAAGGAGAGAGAAAAAGAAAAAGAAATTAAGGAGTGAGGATGAAGTACCTACACCTCCTCCCCCATACATACCACCACCACCTTCCCCACCTTCATCTCCTTTACTCCCATCAGTGCCAAATTATCCCATAGACTCAGATTCAGACTCTGTTTCAGATTCCCCCGACAGAGATAGAAGGGTGACTAGAAGTAGAACACGAGCAAAGGAAGCTAAGAGTAACTTTTACCCCCTCAGGGAAATTACTATGGGGGGAGCACAACCAGGGATGGGATATGTTTCCATTCCCCTGAATTCAGGAGATGTTAGGGATTTTAAAAAGGAAATGGGGAATTTGTTGGAAGACCCATTAGGAGTTGCAGAACGAGTAGATAAATTTTTGGGACCCAATACATATACTTGGAATGGGCTACAGGCTATACTAGGCATATTATTTACTATGGAAGAGAGAGATATGATCCGGAGAGCAGGCATGAAAATTTGGGATCAGCAGCACCTACAAGGTCTGCTGCTGATACGAAATGGCCTCTGCAAAGACCTAACTGGAATAACCAAAACGAATTAGATAGAGGCCATATGCAGGACCTAAGAACTATAATTATCCAAGGGATAAGAGAATCTGTCCCTCGGGGACAGAATATTAATAAAGGCTTTAAGGAACAACAGAAAAAAGACGAAACTCCTACAGAGTGGTTAGAAAGGCTTAGGAAGGATTTGCAACTCTATTCGGGGGTAGACCCTGCCACACCTGTAGGCCAAGCATTGTTAAAAACACAGTTTGTTGCTAAATCATGGGAAGATATTGGAAGAAAATTAGAAAAAATTGAGGATTGGCAAGATCGGGGATTGGATAAGTTATTGAGGGAAGCCCAAAAAGTGTATGTTCAGAGAGAGGAAGAGACACACAGAAGGCAAGCTAGGATGTTGGTAGTGGCTGTAAGAGAGGGGCAGAAAACCTCTTACCCCTGGAAAGGGAATAGAAACTAGACATAAGCCGCAGAGGGTTACAAGAGAAAAAGAGCGGGGAACAATAGTTTGTTACTATTGTGGGAAGAAAGAACATATCAAAAAGGATTGTAGAAAGAAGATGATGGATGAGAGAGTGTTTAAACAAGATTAGGGGTGTCAGGGGCTCTACCTGCTGGGGACCCAAAAAGGAACAGAGCCCTTGATAAAGTTAAAAGTGGGTCCCCAGCAACAAGAGATTGAGTTTCTAGTGGACTCTGGAGCAGAGAAATCTACTGTTCAGAAACTGCCCTGGGGATGTAAATTATCCTCAGAGACAATCCAAGTTGTTGGAGCAAAAGGAGAACCTTTTGAAGTACCAATAATAAAGGATGTACTTTTTGAAACAAATTCTAAAATTGGGCTAGGATCTTTGTCGTTAGTGCCAGAAGCTGATTATAACTTATTGGGGAGGGACTTAATGATCGAGCTGGGGATAAGCTTGAAAATTAGAGATGAAGCTCTAACAGTTAAATTGTGCCCTCTACGGGCGACTGACGAAGAGAACATAAACCCTGAGGTTTGGTATACCCCGGAGTCAGTGGGTAGGCTAGACATTGAACCTTTTACAGTGACTATCAGGAATCCAGAGATACCAATTAGAGTAAAACAATACCCTTTACCTATAGAAGGAAGGAGGAGCTTAAAACCCCAAATCCAAAGGTTACTAGACAAAGGATTACTTGAACCCTGTATGTCTCCTTTTAACACCCCCATCCTGCCTGTAAAGAAGCCGGATGGTACTTATCGATTGGTGCATAATTTAAGAAAAATCAACAAACGAACAGTAACCAGATTCCCAGTGGTAGCTAACCCCCATACCCTCTTGAGCCAACTAAACCCTTATGATCAATGGTATAGTGTAATTGATTTAAAGGATGCATTTTGGGCATGTCCCCTAAAAGAAGATGTAGAGATTATTTTGCCTTTCAATGGGAGGACCCAGACACACACCGAAAGCAACAGCTACAGTGAACAGTGTTACCCCAAGGATTTACAGAATGCCCAAATTTATTTGGACAAGCACTAGAGCAAATTTTAAGGGATTATGACTTAGGTAAAGAAGTCACATTAGTTCAGTATGTTGATGAGTTATTAACAGCTGATGAAGATGAAGAGAAGGTGAAACAAGAAAGTATCAAGTTACTGAATTTTCTTGGCTCACAGGGACTAAAGGTGTCAAAGTCTAAATTACAATTTGTGGAAAAAGAAGTGAAGTACCTAGAACACAAATTAAGTGGGGGAACTAAGACATTAGATCCCGAAAGGGTTAACGGCATATTGTCATTACCAGCTCCAAAAACTAAAGGACAAGTTAGACAATTATTAGGCCTCCTTGGATATTGCAGACAATGGATTGAGGATTATAGTAAAAAGGTGAAATTTCTTTACAGTAAAGTAGCCAAAGATGGTTTATTAAAATGGTCTAAAGAGGATGATGAACAATTAGAAGCCTTAAAAACAGATTTGGTAAATGCCCCGGTTTTAAGCTTACCAGATATAAAGAAAACATTTTATTTATTTATTAATATTGATGAGGGAACTGCATTTGGAGTACTAGCACAAGAATGGGCAGAAAGAAAGAAACCTACGGGGTACCTCTCAAAGCTTTTAGACCCTGTGAGTAGAGGGTGGCCTACATGTCTACAGGCAGTAGTGGCTGCAGCCCTCTTGGTAAAAGAAGCCCACAAAATCACGTTTGGGGGAGAATTGAGAGTATTATCACCTCATAATATCAGGAGAATTTTGCAACAAAAAGCTGAGAAGTGGATCGCTGATGCCAGGCTTTTAAAGTACGAAGGCATCTTGATATCCTTGCCCAAACTTGAACTTGAAGTCACCAGTTTGCAGAATCCAGCGCAGTTTTTATATGAAGAACCGAGTGAGAAATTAACCCATGATTGTTTACTCACCGTTGAAGAACAGACAAAGATTAGGCCAAACTTAAAAAAGGAAGAACTTGACGAAGGGGAGAAACTCTTTGTTGATGGATCCTCCCGAGTAGTAGAAGGAAAAAGGAAGTCAGGATATGCAATAATTGATGGGAAAACATTTAGAACAATAGAATCAGGACCCTTAATTTCCAGTTGGTCAGCTCAGGCATGCGAATTGTTTGCAGTTTTAAGAGCTTTGCACTTGTTGAAGGATAAAATTGAAACCATATACAAAGACTCTAAATATGCCTTTGGTGTAGTACATACTTTTGGGAAAATTGAGAAGGAACGGGGCTTGGTCAATTCTCAAGGAAAAGAGTTAGTTCACCAATACTTAATAGTTGAAATCTTACAAGCCTTGCGAGAACCAAAGGGAATAGCAGTGGTACATTTAAAAGGACATCAAAAGGGATTAGACCCACCAATAAGAGAAAACAATTTAGCAGATCAAAAAGCAAAAAAAGCAGCATTGATGCTTATAAAGGGAAAACAGTGGAAAGAATACTCTAAAAAAGAGTGCCCAAATTGTAAAAAAGATTTACTTGATGCCCCTTGTTATCCATGTTGGAAAGACTTTGGAATAGAAGCAATGCACTGTAGTTGTGAAAACCCTGAGTATGACTATTGTTGGGTACATGGAGAAAAAAATGAAGTACAATGCAAAAGTTGTACTAAATGTGAACATATGAAAAAATTTCACATTCTCAGCTTTACCATACAAGAAAAAAAAAAGCTAACACAAATGGGAATAAAGAAAGCAGAGACAGGAAAATGGAGGCTCCCAGATGATAGAAAAATTCTTCCTAAACCATTAGCTTTTAAAATTATGCAGAAAATCCATGGGAAGACTCACTGGGGAACCCAAGCTTTGGTGGACCATTTTGCCACAAAATACATGTGTATCGGAATATATAACATAGCAAAGAGAATAGTTAATGAGTGTATAATTTGTCAAAAAGTAAACAAACACCAATTAAGGCAAAGGCCCCCTGGAGGAAAAGAACTGGCTCATAGACCATTTGCAAGAATTCAGCTGGACTTTACTGAATTACCAAAGGTGGGAAAGTACAAATACCTGCTGGTAATTATAGACCACTTAACTAACTTTGTGGAAACATTCCCAACGGCTAGAGCTACTGCCCAGACTGTGGTCAAGGTATTGCTAGAAAATATAATACCTAGATATGAATCTATAGAGGTCATTGACTCTGACAGAGAACCACATTTTGTTTCAAAGGTTGCAAGGGAAACTCTTGCTTCCCTGGGAACAAAATGGAAATATCATACTCCTTGGCATCCACAAAGTTCAGGAAAGGTAGAAAAAGTAAGTGGGGAAATACAGAAACAACTCACCAAGCTAATGCTAGAAACCAGAATGCCATGGATAAAGTGCCTCCCTCTAGCATTATTGAACATCAGAACACAACCTAGAACAGATGTGGAAATTTCTCCTTTTAAAATGTTATACGGTATGCCTTATGATTTAGAAATTCCACATGACCACCCCCAAATTGAAAGTTTGCTGCTCGAGCCATATATAACCCAACTTATGGCTAGAAGGAGACAACTAAGGAATAAAGGTTTAGGGGTGCAAAGGCCCCCTCTGGACATTGCAATTCACAATATACAACCAGGAGACAAAGTTCTAATTAAATCATGGAAGGAATTCTCACTAACCCCTCGTTGGGAAGGGCCTTATCTCGTTTTACTCACTACAGAAACAGCAATCCGGACAGTGGAACGTGGATGGACACATGCTAGTCGCGTCAAGGGGCCCATTCAAGACGCACAGTGAAAAAAAGTGACCAGCCGGCCTGGGGACCTCAGAGTTACTTTGACAAAAGGACAATAATAACCTGTGTAACCGTGGCCACGGGGAGGGTTGGGAGCAGTACAAGAAATGTTAATGTCCAATGGTTTGGTCTTGAAACATGGGAATTTTTAAACCCAGTGAAACACTATATAAATAGGGGGAATGAGCAAGTTTTGTTAAAAGGAATATATAAAACACCAGCGGGGAAAATAGTAGCTCTGGATTGGGAACAGCCACCTGTAGAACAACTAGATTTTGAAAGAACTGTAATAATACCTTGTATTTGTGGGCGTGTCCGGGTTTTGCAATCTAATCAAGGAATACATGCTGCTTGGGTATTAATTAAATGTGAGAATTGTATGCAAAAATGGTTTTGCTCCTCCTTAAATAGACATAACCTGTGTTACAAGTGCTGAGAAAGGTACCCTAATAGAATACATTTTAACCCAAAAATCTTAAAACTAATATGTAGGAAATCACATCTAATTCCTGAGATTTGGGAGGTATGGGAAGAAGATTGGGATCGAACTATTCAGGTGTGTAAAGTGAGATTTGGATGGAAACAAAAGCGAACTGAAAAGAAAATTTAAATTAAGCTTTTAAAAGAAAGTTGATGGGTTCCAAAGCATCCATCTAAAGGATACTTACCTTTCAACAAACGGGGGAATTAATTGGAATAAGAGTAAACATTTACCCGCAACCCTAGGACTTTGCACTGTAAATAATCCATAATTGAAGTTACAGGTATAAAAGTTCCACAATGGCCAACCCCTGAAGACTGCGACTGCTGCCAAGAAAAAAAGTAACCTCGCTGCTCCAAGCAACAGAGTAGGCAAAGGAGGCAGAGGCGTATCACAGTGGGGCTATAAAGGGGCTGATGCCCCCGGGAGCCTGAAGTGGAGTAAAGAGCAGAACAATGTGGTAAGCTAAGTGGGTAATAAGGTTTACAGCAAAATAAAAAGGGAAGGATTGGAACTGACTGTAAAGATGAAGAAAAGCCCACCAACTTTCTATACAATTTATTGGATATTGGGATGGGTTCTAAGTTCAGTAAAAGGATATGCACATCAACCCTTTAAATGGACCTTGTCTAGATGGGAAGACTCGAAAGTAATTTGCCAAGTCATGACCCCAGGGAGCCCATCCTTTAAAGTTACTGTGGGGTCTCTAGGACCTACATGGTCTGAACACCGAGTTGTGGGTTATTACATGTGCCCTAGCTCCAATCCGGGAAGAAGCTATTGTAACCATCCCAACCAGTATTATTGTGCCTATTGGGGATGTGAGACTATTGCATCAGAATGGCAAACCGCTGTTCCTGACCCATTCATAAAGACACAGTGGGGGCCGATAGGATGCCGAATTCGATCATGTGGGCCTGGCTGTGTGACCCCGATTTTGGGTGCCCCAGCTAACCCCCACGGGATTAAATGTAAACACATTTTGATCAATATCACACGACCAGAGGATCCAGGATGGTTAATAGGACGAACCTGGGGAATCCGCCTCTATGTGGCAGGGACAGACCCAGGAAGTCTAATTTATATTAAGAAGGAAGTAATTCCTAATGATCCCGACCCTGTAGGCCCTAATAAGGTGCTGGCAGACAAGTCACTCGAAACATCTTCAATACTGGATAAAGGAGATAATGATACTATTACTAATACCACAGCGACACCAGTATCTATAGACCCACAGGTTCCCAGAGAAGATGAAAATTCCCTTTGGAAACTAATGCAGGCAAGTTATCAAGTATTAAATACAACCAACCCGAACCTTACTGAACATTGTTGGCTATGTTATGGAATTAAACTACCTTTTTATGAAGCAATAGGAGCTACCGGTAAGACTAAGCGAGTTAATGGAACCAACCCAGCACAGTGCTTATGGGAAAAGGACAAACAAGGTATAACTTTGGCTCAAATAAGAGGAAAAGGTAGATGTGTAGGTAAAGTACCAGATGCCAAAGCCCACCTTTGTAATGTAACCACGAAGGCTTTAAAGAAGGAGTATCCTGCAGACTGGCTTATACCTGCTAGAAATGCCAAATGGGTATGTGCTTCTATAGGAGTAACGCCTTGCTTGTCATTGCTATCTTTTAATGCATCCTTAGATTATTGCATTCAAGTACTAATTATCCCTCTAATTATTTATCACCCTGAAAACTTTGTATATGATAATCATATAACCCTGAAACACCACCTAGTTACATGAGAACCTATTACAACACTAACCGTGGCCACCCTTACAGTTATGGGAGCTGCTGGAGTTGGTACAGGTGCAGCATCATTAATTCAGCAAAATAAAGAGTTTAATTCCTTGAGACTAGCAGTGGATGAGGATTTAACCAGGATCGAAAAATCTATTAGTGCTCTGGAAACTTCTCTGCGATCTCTATCAGAAGTAGTATTACAAAATCGGCGGGGTTTAGATTTATTATTTTTACAGCAGGGGGGACTTTGTGCCGCTTTAAAGGAAGAATGTTGGGTTTATGCTGACCACACTGGAGTAGTAAGAGATACTATGGCTAAATTGCGTGAAGGACTAGAAAAACGAAAACGGGAACGAGAAGCTCAGCAGAGCTGGTATGAGTCATGGTTTAATTACTCCCCGTGGTTAACGACATTGTTATCTACAATTGCAGGCCCTTTGATGTTGCTACTCTTAGGGTTAACTTTTGGTCCTTGTGTATTTAATAGAATAATTACAATAGTAATTATTGAATGGAAGCTGCCCATTTAATGTTAATTAAAGCCCAGTATGAACCACTAAACCAGGAATCTAAAATGGAGGAAGCCTTGGTATTGAGCCGAGCTGAACTTCAAAGATTTGATAAACAAAATGATAAAAGAAAAAGGGGGAAATTGTTATAAATAACTTTGAGTTTGTTAATCAAATCTTGTTAAAATTGTAATCAATAGCCTTGTGTTTGTTAACCAAACTTTGCTTGAGAAAGCTTATGACTTTTGCCTGATAAAAGCCAAGAGGAACTAACCCTGCCTAATAAAAGCCCAGAGGAACTAATTTTGCTTAATAAAAGCCAAGAAAGGAAACAGATTGCCTAAACTAAGTCAGAAGGAGCAGATGATTAAGAAATGTCAGAACCACAAGACCCTCAGAGGAGCAGATAATTGAGTAATGCCAGAACCACCTATTTGGTGGAGTAAAGCTCCCTCCCTATTGTGTAAGATTACTAAAAAAAAACATCGGAGGAAGATGACGGCCTTCAGCCTCACGACCACCAAAAGGCAGAAAAAGACCCCCTAGGAACAGCCCACGCAGACGCAGAGTACTACAGGAAGATCGATGTATACCAAGAAGAAGGGGATAAAACCAGAGACTGCGGGAGGGTAAATCGCTTGCCGTGGTGGAGCGGAGACTCCCCGGCAGGCCAGTGCTGTTTTGTTTGCTGCCTGCTTGCTCAATAAACCAAATTATTCTTAATTGGCCTGACTTTTGTCAATCTATTTTAACATCAACTTATAACAGCTTGGAGGCCAAAAGGCCAGCAGCAGGCAGTCTGCCGCTCCGACTTGTGTCTAGAGGTGAGGCAGAAATGTGCCATTTGAAGGGGGTGGGTGCCCCTTTCCTGCAGTCACAGCCACCCCGGGAGCACAGCCGGAGTTGGGAGGGGCACGGGGGAAGGGAAAGCTGGAAGGGTGGGAAGGAGCAGGTTGCGCAGCAAAGCCCCGCCCCCGCTAAGAGGGCAGAATCTTTGGGAAGTCGCTCCTGGAGGCGCTTGAAAGCCCAGGGGGGCGCTTCCCGATGGAGGGAAGCAGGAGCCCGAGCACTGCCAGGGTCGCAGCACAAAGGCTGGCCCTGCTCAATTGCCTGCCGGCAACCCCCGCACTTGCCACCCCCGTGGTCTGCTCGAGCCCTCCCTCGGCGCACCGCCTCCCCCGAGCGTCCCGCAGGGGCGGCGGCGCCCGCGCGCAGCCCCGAAAAGGTTGCATTTCCGGGTGCTGAGGGCTCCCGGCAGGCGGCCACTGGAAAGGGACTTTGCATGGCCGCCACTTCTCGGCCCCACGCCGAGCCCGCCCCGCTGCCGCTGCCGGTTCCGCGGCCCCGCTCCCGGGGTGCCCGTGTCCTCCAAGCGCCATTTGCGTTTTTGGCTTGGCCTCTGCCGGGCGCCATAGGCCGCCACCGGCCGGCGGCCACGCCTCTGTAGCCACGGCAACACCCTCGCTCTGCTCTGGGCCCGGCCGGGCCGGGCCGAGCCGAGCCGAGCTTAGCTGAACCGAGCCGAGCTTAGCCGGCGTCGGGGTCCCCTCCCCACCTCGGCCTCGTCCGCTTTGGCGGCTGCCAGGCAGCAGAGACAAGGACGGGCGGGGGCCGGCTTTCCACGAAGCCGGGACAGCAGCAGCTCTTGGGAGTCCCTCCCTCCTCCTCCTCCTCCTGCGCGGGGGAGTTTTGGGATGCACGAGAGATAGTGGCAGGGGTGGGGCAGGGAGGAGTGCCCCATAGTGCCCCAAAGCTTGTCCACACCTGGGGGGTGGGGGATAGGGTGGGGGAAGGTGGAATGGGGACACAGCATGTCCCAGCAGCAGCTAGGTGCCAAGGCAGGGCCGGCACTGCGGCCAAGTGAAACAAAGGTTCCGACCAAATTTGCCCCGCCCTGATGCCACAAGAAGCCCGGAGATGGGCTGGGGGCAGGCAAAGGGGCTGGCTCAGCCTTGATTTTTTCCCCCTGTGTGCCACGAAAGAGCACAAAATGCACCTGCATGCCGTGTGCGGAGGGGGCTGTCCTGGAGCAGAGCCATTCCCCCTGGCAAGCCGTGAGCCCCTGGCCAGCCACGGCTACCGGGGCAGGGTCCTGCCAGCACCTCTGCAAGGCAGGAGAGATGAGCCCACCTGGAGCAGGTTGCTGCTAGCACCAATGATCCCGTGGGCTGCCACAAGGCTCTCCCGGCTTCTCAAAGGCGCCCAGAATTATTAAAGTGCACATATAGATCTAATATCAATATCCACCTGTGACCGACAAAGACTTTCTAACTTGTTAAGGTTGGAATGTGTATGTTTATTTCAGCGCCGGAGAGCTGCAGGGGTAACTCCCAAGCGTACAGCTCCGAAGTTACAATGCAACGCAGAACTTATTTATCTATCACAAAAATGCGTATTTGGCATAAGCGCCTCCCATTCCCCGCTTCGTATGGAAATTGGCAAAAAGTCATTAAGCATGCAGAGTTCCTGCAATGGAATTGAGTCGGTGGTCGTTAATTTGAGTCTGAGGGCTGCTTTGGATGAAGTAACATGAGTCTTCCTCACTGTGACCTTCTTACTTCGTTGGTTTTTGACAATACATTTGACCCTGGAAAACTCCCAGTGCTCTCTTCTATTGCTTCTAAGTAGGTTGCATCTGGGCAAAATTTGTAACTGTCTAGGCTCTCCTTTGAACCTCTTTTCTTAAGATTATTAATTGCCTATTCTAAGCACACCTGAGTAAATTTCAAATAATCAAAGGGCTACTCTGCATTTAATCATTAATTTCTTTCTGAGTTCTGCGTCTTTTTCTATTCTAGTTGATTTTAACAGAACTTTTATCTAAAATCTCTACATTTAAGTGTCTAAAAGAAAAGCCTGTGTTTCACTCGTCCTCCTCCTTGTCCTCTTCATCCTCCTCCTATTCCTCCTTGTCTTTGTCCTCCTCCTCCTCGTGCTCTTCCTCCTCCTCGTCTGCGTCCTCTCCTCCTCCTCGTCATCCTCGTCCTCCTTCTCCTCCTCCTCCTCCTCGTCCTCCTGCTTGTCCTTGTCCTCCTCCTCCTGCTCCTCCTCGTCCTCCTCATCCTTGTCCTCCTCCTTGTCCTCCTCGTCGTCCTCCTCCTTGTCCTCCTCGTCGTCCTCCTCCTTCTTGTCCTCCTTGATCTTGTCGCCCTTGTCCTCCTCCTCATCCTCCACCCCATCCTCCTCCCCACCATCCTCCTCCTCCTCGTCCTCCTCCTCGTCTTCCTCATGCTCCTCATCGTCCTCCTCAGCCTCCTCCTCCTCCTCCTCCTCATCCCCTCATCTTCCTCGTCGTCGTAGTCATTGTTGTTCTCCTCCTCGTCCTCCTCCTCCACCTCCTCTTCCTCCTCCTCCTTCTCCTCCTCCTCGTTCTCCTCCTTGTCCTCGTCCTCATCCTCCTCCACCTCCTCCTCCACCTCCTCCTTTTCCTCATCCTCCTCATCCTTCTCCACATCCTCCTACTCCTCCTTGTCCTCCTCATCCTCCTCCTCCTCCTCCTCCTCGTCCTTCTCGTCCTCGTCCTCCTTGTCCTCCTCCTCATCCTCGTCATCCTCATTGTCGTCGTTCTCAACGTCGTCGTCGTCGTCGTCATCGTCGTCGTCGTCGTCCTCCTCCTCCTCCTCCTCCTCCTCCTCCTCCTCTTCCTCCTCCTCGTCCTCCTCCTCCTCCTCCTCAGAGTCCTCCTCCTCAGAGTCCTCCTCCTCATAGTCCTCCTCAGAGTCCTCCTCAGAGTCCTCCTCCTCAGAGTCCTCCTCCTCAGAGTCCTCCTCCTCCTCCTCCTCGTCCTCAGAGTCCTCCTCCTCCTCCTCCTCCTCCACCTCCTCCTCCTCAGAGTCCTCCTCCTCCTCCTCCTCCTCAGAGTCCTCCTCAGAGTCCTCCTCAGAGTCCTCCTCCACCTCAGAGTCCTCCTCCTCCTCCTCCTCAGAGTCCTCCTCAGAGTCCTCCTCCTCAGAGTCCTCCTCCTCAGAGTCCTCCTCCTTCTCAGAGTCCTCCTCAGAGTCCTCCTCCTCAGAGTCCTCCTCCTCAGAGTCCTCCTCCTCCTCCTCCTCCTCAGAGTCCTCCTCCTCCACCTCCTCCTCCTCAGAGTCCTCCTCCTCCTCCTCCTCCTCAGAGTCCTCCTCAGAGTCCTCCTCAGAGTCCTCCTCCTCCTCAGAGTCCTCCTCCTCCTCAGAGTCCTCCTCAGAGTCCTCCTCCTCCTCCTCCTCCTCAGAGTCCTCCTCCTCCTCAGAGTCCTCCTCCTCAGAGTCCTCCTCCTCCTCCTCCTCCTCCTCAGAGTCCTCCTCCTCCTCCTCCTCCTCCTCCTCCTCCTCCTCAGAGTCCTCCTCCTCCTCCTTCTCGTCCTCCTCCTCCTCGTTCTCGTCCTCCTCCTCCTCCTCGTCCTCCTCGTCCTCGTCCTCGTCCTCGTCCTCGTCCTCCTCCTCCTCCTCCTCCTCCTCGTCCTCCTCGTCCTCCTCGTCCTCCTCCTCCTCCTCCTCGTCCTCCTCCTCCTCGTTCTCCTCCTCCTCCTCCTCCTCCTCCTCCTCAGAGTCCTCCTCCTCCTCGTCCTCCTCCTCGTCCTCCTCCTCGTCCTCCTCCTCGTCCTCCTCAGAGTCCTCCTCCTCCTCCTCCTCCTCCTCAGAGTCCTCCTCCTCCTCCTCCTCAGAGTCCTCCTCCTCCTCCTCCTCCTCCTCAGAGTCCTCCTCCTCCTCCTCCTCCTCAGAGTCCTCCTCCTCCTCCTCCTCCTCAGAGTCCTCCTCCTCCTCCTCCTCCTCAGAGTACTCCTCCTCCTCCTCCTCTGAGTCCTCCAAGTCCTCCTCCTCAGAGTCCTCCTCCTCCTCCTCAGAGTCCTCCTCAGAGTCCTCCTCCTCAGACTCCTCCTCAGACTCCTCCTCAGAGTCCTCCTCCTCAGAGTCCTCCTCAGAGTCCTCCTCAGAGTCCTCCTTCTCCGAGTCCTCCTCTGAGTCCTCCTCTGAGTCCTCCTCCTCTGAGTCCTTCTCCTCCGAGTCCTCCGAGTCCTCAGAGTCCTCCTCAGTGTCCTCCTCAGAGTCCTCCTCCTCAGACTCCTCCTCAGAGTCCTCCTCAGAGTCCTCCTTCTCCGAATCCTCCTCCGAGTCCTCCTCAGAGTCCTCCTCCTCTGAGTCCTTCTCCTCCGAGTCCTCCGAGTCCTCCTCCGAGTCCTCCTCCTCCTCCGTGTCCTCCTCCTCCTCCGAGTCCTCCTCCTCCTCTGAGTCCTCCGAGTCCTCCGAGTCCTCCTCCTCCGAGTCCTCCTCCGAGTCGTCCTCCTCCTCAGAGTCCTCCTCCGAGTCCTCCGAGTCCTCCGAGTCCTCAGAGTCCTCCTCCTCAGAGTCCTCCTTCTCAGAGTCCTCCTCCTCAGAGTCCTCCGTCTCAGAGTCCTCCTCCTCAGAGTCCTCCTCCTCAGAGACCTCCTCCTCAGAGTCCTCCTCCTCAGAGACCTCCTCCTCAGAGTCCTTAGAGTCCTCAGAGTCCTCAGAGTCCTCCTCCTCAGAGTCCTCCTCAGAGTCCTCCTCCTCAGAGTCCTCCTCAGAGTCCTCCTCAGAGTCCTCCTCCTCCTCAGAGTCCTCCTCCTCCTCCTCCTCCTCAGAGTCCTCCTCAGAGTCCTCCTCCTCCTCCTCCTCAGAGTCCTCCTCCTCCTCCTCCTCAGAGTCCTCCTCAGAGTCCTCCTCCTCCTCCTCCTCCTCAGAGTCCTCCTCCTCCTCCTCCTCAGAGTCCTCCTCCTCCTCCTCCTCAGAGTCCTCCTCAGAGTCCTCCTCCTCCTCCTCAGTGTCCTCCTCAGAGTCCTTTTCAGAATCCTCCTCAGAGTCCTCCTCAGAGTCCTCCTCCTCCTCCTCCTCAGAGTACTCCTCCTCCTCCTCCTCCTCAGAGTCCTTCTCAGAGTCCTCCTCAGAGTCCTCCTCAGTATCCTCCTGTGGGTCCTCCTCAGAGTCCTCAGAGTCCTCTTCCTCCTCTGAGTCCTCCTCAGAGTCCTCCTCCTCAGAGTCCTCCTCCTCAGAGTCCTCCTTCTCAGGGGCCTCCTCCTGAGGGTCCTCCTCCTCCTCAGAGTCCTCCTCCTCAGAGTCCTCCTCCTCAGAGTCCTCCTCCTCAGAGTCCTCCTCCTCAGAGTCCTCCTCCTCCTCCTTTTCCTCCTTTTCCTTCTTTCTCCTTCTCCTTCTTTCTCCTCCTCCTCCTCCTCCTCCTCCTCCTCCTCCTCCTTCTCCTTCTCCTTCTCCTTCTCCTTCTCCTTCTCCTTCTCCTTCTCCTTCTCCTTCTCCTTCTCCTTCTCCTTCTCCTTCTCCTTCTCCTTCTCCTTCTCCTCCTCTACCGTTCCCCATAGCCCTTGCAAGCCACGGGAGGAGCGGGGATGGAGCCAGGACAAGTCAGAATGGGCAGCGCGCGGCTCTCGGCTGCTCCCAGCCTAGCGCTGGGGGCAAGGGGGAAGCCAGCCCGGGGAAAAGGAGAGGGAAAAAGGGAAAATGGGGGGCTGCAGAGCGTTTTGAGGCCATGGAATCTCTTGGCCCCAAGGCTCTCATGTGACACAGTGGGGCCTCCCTGGGCCCAGGTGACCACGAGGAGGTTATGGAACCTCATGAAAGTGAGGCTGAAATTGCAAACAGCGGCTGCTCCTGGAGTGCAGGAGACTGCTGTGAGGTTCTGGAACCCAATGGAAACAAAGCTGCTTAGTCTTTTGCTTATTTAACATGCATTTACAGTTTAAATCCTGCCCTTTATGGAAGTTTTCCTTACATAGCTATGCCTGGTCAGATTTTCATTTTCCACATCCTATCTACATCCTTTTTTCCTTATACTACAAATTGAATTTGGAAATAGCTTAAAGGCGGTTGTTGATAACTTTGACATATTACCCAAAAATCAAGGCTTTTTTACAGCGTTAAGTTATAGTTGCAAATGAACAAAATAAATGATAGCCAGGTGTGCAGAGGCTGAAATAGTATATCCCAACCTCAGAGGATTGCTACCTTTCATCAGAAGCAAGAAGGAAGGAGATGCGGCCATGAAAAGCACAGTGGAGACACCCCCCATGTAGCATAGCATCTAACATTCCCCAACTTAGATTTCAGGATTTACCTCCCAAAGTCGCAGTCGAATGATGTAAATTATGGTGTGAGTGCTGAGGAAGCAGGGATGTGGCACCAGTGAAGACCTTCCCCCTCAGATGAGCTCGCTGCCCACCCAGCTGGCCCTGGTGGCTCTGCCACGCCCAGGGCCTGGTTCCCTTCCCTGTCCACTGGGGAACTGTGGTGTTTCTGCTGAGTTTGAGCTTCACACTATTCACAGTTAGATCCTTAATGTCTGTAAATGTAGGCATTAACCTGAACAGATTGCTGCAAAAGAACAAAGGCAGAGCTGCTGTTGTTGCCTTTTTTAGGCATGGCAACCTGGTTCAGGAATGGCACGGCGGCCACCCCCCGGCCGCTCAGGCCATCAGCTCACAGACACCAATGTGGTGGACGGCAAATGGCGTTTATTGGTGATTAGCACCGCATTATATAACTTTGGTTTACAACGTCACGTCCGTCTGCTTACATCATAAACTAAACGCTATTGGCTATCTGGGGAGGGGTCCTATCTTTCCATACAGCATGACATCTTCCAACCGCCAGACCCTACCTACCCACATTTCCCCCCTCCCTATGCTAATCTAAGAGGGCTAACAAACGTGTAAAAGTAAATGAGGTAGAGCATAAGGCACTTTGAACAAGTGGTAACTGGTGGGGGGGTAAGGGGACGGGATATAAATTGGGGTAACTAGGGAGAACTGGGGATAATACTGCATAAGGAATTGGGGATAACTGGGGATAACACTACAAAAGTATATTCTTAGCACAGTTGTTTGTTTTCTACTAACAGAATGTTAACCTTGTCTAGCCGGCTCTTGACAAATGACACGAGCCTGTTTAATACGCAGGGCCCGAAGACTAATGCCAGTATGATCCCTGCGATCGGTCCCATCAAAGTAGATATCAGGGTGGTTAGCCATGGCGAATGGTTGAACCAGGATTCGAACCGACTTTGCTGTGCCTCTCGCTCTCTTTTGCGCTTTTCTAATTTCTCTCGCAATTTGGCTACTGTCACTCTCGCTATGCTGGTGTGGTCTGATGTTATTTGGGTTGCGATAACTTGTTGATTCTTAAATCGGAGGGACCATTTGAATGGTTGGTGGTGATGACTATGTGATTCTACTCGCCCCATAGTAACAAACCCAAACACTAAAAGCATGCAAAGGCATCGTGGTCCTTTCCCTCGGTGACTTTTCCGCTGTTGGTCAGGTTCTGTTGGTGCGGAGCTCCCAGGCGTGGGTGGGATGTTTGGCGGCCTGTCGTCTCTGCTCATCATCGGGGCGTATGGGTTACAGGGGTGTCCAATGAACTGGTCTTGTGAACAAAAACTCACAGTTTTCATTAGTTTTATTGTGGACCATGGTGACGGTTTAGCAATTATTCTAGAAGCTGTGCGAATAGCTTCTCTAGCAGCACGGGTAGTTGCCATAACTTCATGAGCTCGCAGGCCCTGGGCTTGCGCCTGGGGAGTGATCATTGTGGGGTCTGTACCCATTAACTGCTGCAGGCTGGAGCCATGCAGTGGGTGGTCCGCCCCAGTTACTTGGGCCAGTTGTCTCGCACAATTGTCTTCCCATTCTTGTTTAAAAACAATCATCCCTGCCCCATCCAAGATCAATCTACAAGTTTGTTTTATATCGAATGGAAGCATGTCATCCCCCCCAAAGATACCATCTATAAGGGTGGAGACCATAGCAGAATTGAGCCCTTTGTCCGCAATTGCTTTAACAATCGCTTGTACATCATTAGGGTTTACTGGTGAATGGACCCTCTGTCCCCCTTCTGCCACTCGGACCGGGAACGCCAGTGCGGCCGACGGGGCCCAGTCGGCACACGCAATCTTTATTTTCCTCCAATCCGTGAGAGGGATTTGACACCCTAGCGGCCTCTCCTTATTCTGGCTTTTTATTCTGTTTGCTCCCATCTCCTCCCACTCTGAGTCCGAATCAGTCGCGAGCCACTCGCTCCAGCTTGCGTCTGACTCGGAGCCAGAAGTCGACTGACTAGCTACTCCGGGGTTCTAGTAGCTTTTTGTAGGGCTCCGGCCCCGCCCACTTCCCTTGCGGGCGGGCCGTTCCCTCCCTCTTGCCTCGCCCCGCCTTCTACTCGGCGGGGTGTTTGCCTTATAGGGGCATTGTTTAAAATAGGCGCTCTGGTCAACTCTCCGCCCCTTGCTCACACTCCTCTCCCCCTTTCGGTCGCTCCCGCCACTCTGCTCCTTATCACATTCCTTATCACTTTCCTCCCCCACTCGTTTACGCATGCATGTTAAGTTTAGCGCTGCCACCCTGTTCCCACCGGGTGCATCTTCGTCCCGCCCACCGTCTTTGTGCTCGGCGCCATTCTGAGGCGCATAGGGCGGTGGTCTGGCCCAGCCGTCTACAGACTCCACTCTCCCCGCAGCACCCCTGGCTTCCTCGGCCAACTTGTCCGAAAAAGATTTTGTCTGCTTTGGCTCCTCCGCAAGCGAGCCAGGATTCGGGGATTGGGGGGGTGCAGTACCTCCTTGCAAATCCCCAGGTTCAGGCGAATCGCCATCGCCTGGGGGGTACAGTCTGCGTAGCCGCCCCAATTCCCAATTTCGGGATGGCCAATAAACAGTTCTTTGCCGCCTTCCAGGTCTCCTGCTCTTGTATAGCCTTTTGCAGGGCCTGTACAACTTTACCCCACGACTTAAGATGTTTTCCACTACCTGAGGACATTGTTTCCTCAGCTAAAGCCTTAGTCCGTTTATCCCACACCTCAGGGTGGAGAGTATCTACCGGTTGGTCTATGACCCCGATCTGCAAAAGCCTCGCAACAGCGAGAGTAAAATCTCTGGGTTTACAATCAATACCCCACTGCTTATGTAATTGAGATACGACTTTCACAAGGGCTTCCATCCTCCTTGCTGGTCCGGGAGCGTCCTCCCTGCCGAAGCTGGTCCTGCTGCTCCGGCCGCCATTCACCCGATCTCAGGCGATCTCCCGGGTTTCGGCACCACTTGTTGCCTTTTTTAGGCGTGGTGACCTGGTTCAGGAACGGCACGGCGGCCAACCCCCAGCCGCTCGGGCCATCAGCTCACGGACACCAATGTGGTGGATGGCAAATGGTGTTTATTAGTGATTAGCACCGCATTATATAACTTTGGTTTACAACGTCACACCCGTCTGCTTACATCATAAACTAAACGCTATTGGCTATCTGGGGAGGGGTCCTATCTTTCCGTACAGCACAACATCTTCCGACTGCCAGACCCTACCTACCCACATGCTGTACCTACTATGCTTGCTTTGTTTGCAAGGAAATCATGGTAACAGGTCAGAAACATGTTTAGTAATGACAGATCTCCTGATGGGGCTTTTTGATAGAGCTCCATGACCGTCAGCACCTCCTTGAAGGATATGATTTGATGTGTATTCAGGTTAGCAGGGGCTTGTCTTCACTTCAGCACAAAATAGTCCAGGCCGCAGATGACTGCCACAATCCGCAATTCATTTTATTTATGCAATCTGCAGCATGATCACACGCTCATTAAACTGCCAATCTAGAAATAAGCCAAAAGTGACGCAATTTCTATTATTTAGATAATGCACATTAAACCAAAGAGCTAGCCATCGGTGGGGAACTGAAAATTGTGAATTCCCAGAAATCCCAGCACAGATCACTTCGCTTTTACTGGGAACCTGCCTTCCAAATTTGTGCTGGGCTTTCTCCTACATGCAGCTTGTTTCCAGTCCAGCAGTATGAAATGCTAAAGAAGCGCACACAACTTCTCACAGCACTCAAACATATTTTGCATACATTTTATTTACTGTAGTCAGGGCTGCTCAGGTAGAAGAAAAAATGCCAAATGAAGCACCAGATCCAAAATTAGCATTTTATTCAGAACGTTGGGGTCAGAGGTGTATCATTTGTATTCTGGTACACAATACAGAGGCAAAGCTGTTCTCAGAAGTCTCTCCAGTTTGAAAGCTCCTTCCTCCCCTCCCCTCCTCACTCCCAAAACATACTGTGTATTTTCTCGTGTCACCAGTATCAGGCCAACTCCCACCCCCCCCCCCCTTTTTTGGTACAAATTATGTAAAACTTTTTTGTGCTAAGAACTTTTCTCCTTCCCCAAACAAAAACAAAAACAACAACAAAAAAAAAAATGAGTACTCTAACTACAGTTCAACAACTGAATCAATGTCACTTGTTTGCAACTGGTTTTGTAAATACTTTATCCGTAACGAAAGATATAAACATGCAAAAACCTGAATCCATAGTCCAAATAATACATACACGTGTTCTGAAGTTTCCGCACTTCTCCACAGACTATGCCGATAAAACATTATGTACACGTACCATTTTTTACAGTGAAGTGGGAAAAAAGTACTAGAAATTAAAAAAAAAAAAAAAACCAAAAAGTGTACATGGATTAAGACCAAAATGTGTCTAACATTCTAGCATAAGAAAAAAAAATCAATTCTGCTACAAACTGGTGATATGAAAACTCCCTTTATTTGCAACCAGCTGCATAAGTTTTAGAATTTTAGTGAAAAAAGTCCCCTAACATCTAAAACTAGAAATAATGTACATTGTTCCACCTCATGGTCTTCTCTCTCAGATAATAAAATTGTTCCATGAGGATTTTTTGTTTATTTTTAATCTCCTCATTTTAATAAAAGCAATGCGATGTAACAAAAGCATGTTGAAGTATATTGTGTTTCACCTTACTCCTCCCCACCCCAACATATTTTGTCTCTTTAATGCATAATTTCAAAAATCAGTACCATTAAAGCCTTAAACAGAAAACTAATTCCAACCTGAAAAAGGTATAAAAAGGCACATAAAATCCCAGTGCTTCTGTGCTGTAAAATTCAAGTGTAACTGAGCTCAATATTTTTTCCAAACAGCATTGGATCACTGATATTCCACGGAGCCCAAATTGGTTTGCAGCCTAAGCCAAAGCCTTCAGCAAGCACTTGTGCTAGTAGACTACAAAGTTAAAGCCTAGCTTCTGTATGCTTTTGGGGAATATCAGTTGAAATGTTTGTACTTGTCCAAAACCAAAGCTCACTTTGAAGTTCAGTCATCACCGCAACAGTACATCTCAGCAAGTTTCTTGAAACGCGGGCCCCAGTCATTTAGGTAGTCATAGTCTTGCTCACCACCACTACTTGAGGAGATAAGAGAGAAGGATCCTGCAGTGGAGCCGCTTCCTTCATAGTTAAAGACTAAGGGGGAGTCCTGGGGAGAGGCTGTAGGATCATTGTCGGCTGCTTTAAGTCTCTGCAAGAAGGAGAGGGAGAAAAGAAGATAAAGTTCTGGATCTGAGAGCGAGACAAAAGCGTATCTGGAATATTTGCAGCACAGTTATCTATCAAGCGCCACTTGAGAAAACAAAGTTCTTCCTCTTCTGCCATTGAGTGAAAAACCATTCAGGATTTACATTTTTGTAAGTCCTTTTAGAATGGCCAGGTTTCCAGCATTACAGCACTGGACATTTTAAATGTAGCTACAATTACAGCCCTAAGGAAACCTTGAAATAGAGTCATGGCACTGAGAATAAAGCTAGTAAATAAACAGTTTCAAAGATGTACAGCTCACAACCTGCACCATGGGCAATGTGGGAATGGTTACGCAGACAAATGAGGAAGGAGAAATAGGTATGTTTGCAAAGATTTGCTTTAACAGTCATCTCACAAGGCCAACAGCATATCCCCTGACTTTTCTGGCCTGCAGTCCATCTGTATGTGCCAAAATCTGTATTTAGTTACTCCTGCAAACTCATGGACCTCTGTAGGCTGCTGTGAGAAAAATATATGGTGTGTTGTCTTAAGCCTTTCATGTTTTGCCACAGCCACCCACGAGATCCACCTGCTCTTCAGAAAAAACACACAGTGACATCAAAGCTGAATACAAGATGATGACCATTTTTGTTTCCTCATTTCAAAGTACTGAAGTTATCAACACACGAATAGTGGGTCTTCAGCAGTTTTTCAGTCTGTGGAGTTGAACAGCCCAAATTAAAACCAACACAAATTGAATTGGAGGAAATTCTGGGAAACTGGAGAGGAAAAGCCAGGAAAGAACCACACTTTTTCCAGAGAAAAGCCTCTTCATTCCCTGTTTTCCTACATAAGTCCAAATCTAAACAGTTGCATGAATAACTTATTTTAGAATGAGACAATTTTTCTGTGCTTATCTGGGGAAGATTTACAAGCTGAATATAAAAGGCTGAAGCCTGAAGTCAAAAAGCCCTCTTATAATTTGTATTTTTTTCAACCTCACAGTTTCTTCCATGGGATTAGCAATGCTTTTTCAAGATCTTCTGCTTTGAATAGGATCTACTCTGGCAGCCACTGACAAGGGATAATGTATCTTCCAGAATTCTATAAGGCTGTGCTAAGATTTTAAATTGCTGACTATTAACTTTTACCAGTTCTATTTGTGCTGGTTTTACTTTTGATTTTTAGTGTTTATTTACTTAAAGAATGGTTTTATTATACTCCCACTTATTTGAAGGAGTGAGAGTGCTTCTTCAAAATATTTAACAGATTCTGGATTTAGAAAAGTACATTTTACTCTTAGTTGTGTTTAGTCCAAGTATCACAAAATGGAACGAGACGCTGATTTTTCTCCTACAAATATGTATTATGGAGTATATACATACGAAACCCATTAACTAAAGCGTATGACATTGATAAGGTAGAAGTGAATCCTGGTTCTTTATTACCTATCTAAAACAATTCAGGATTGTGCAAAATATACCTAAAATAATTTCCAAATCAGTGGTGGAAAAGCCCAGCATATTTATCAAGCTAATGACCTCTAATAAAGAACAAAAGTTGGCCTTGAAATGATCATTTCATGTGGTACAACAACATCAAGCAGGTTATTAATAGCCTGCGTTAAAAGGGCAATTTTGAATTATGAGATAAGAATAATTGGTGATGCTTGTTATCTCTCTCTGGAATTTTCTAACCTGATGGCCATAATAAGCACAAAAGATGAGAGATTTTGAAAAGGCAATAGCAAGTGTTGGAAGACGTCCCTTATCCACCTTCCAAGGGGGAAAGAGTTCTAAGGCTTTCTCTTACTTTCTGGTGCTGAAGCACAAAGGCAACTTTACTTCCGAGGCAGTAACTGGCCTTATGGGATTTAAATCTTTCCTTAAGCCTGCTTGGGGTGACAGACACCCATGTGTTTGGAACACAGGTGACAGAGAAGGAGAATAAATACCAGCTGAGGTTAAGGAGTGCTGAGGTATGAATGCCAGGTATCCATGTGTGAAAGTCATTTAGAAAGTCAGTTTGGAGAAGAAATGTTATTTCCCTGCACTTCTGCATACTAAGAGCCAGCCAACCATGGGATTCCAATTTATTTTAAAAAAAACAGTGAACAAAACATTTTCCGACATCACTGCAGAAATTCTGATACCTATCAGTCACCCATCACAAGGCAGAATGCAGCCTCTTTCCATCTGTTTTTCCAAAGAAGAAGTTGTAATTTTTTTTTCAATTTACTGCTGCTATCATGATAGCATTTAAGAAAAGGAAACTAGTTTTGAGTTACTGACTTACAAGATAGCATCTCACTAACAAATTCACTTTTTCAAAGGTTGTGCTGGCGGTGTAATCCATTTCATTCAGAGAACGTTGCTACGGGTCATATTTTGGAGGTATTGATTCAACCGCGCAGCACAAGTTACACTGACATTTGCACCTATCTTCAAGTTCACAGTGTAATGACTGAACTTAGTGTCTCACTCTTCAAATGACAACCAAGATTTCTGCTGTATTTGTGTCGCAAGCTACATACTAAAACAAGAAAGAAATACGATTTTTTCTCTTTCCCTCTGCTAAGCCAATTCTTTGAGCATACCGAGCGTACTGCTGCGCTTTGCTGTTGGGTTCTGCAGCAAATCAGACAGCCCTGGCAGCGATAGCAGCTGATGAAGCTCCCTTTGGTTTCAGCATTGCCACCTTTTCTGTTTATTATGCTGTCCCTTTCAGTGGGTGGAGGCGGTGTGGATACACAGCCTGCTGTAAATGCACAACTGAAAAAGCAACAAATGGCTGTCAGGAGTGGCTTCTACTGATTTTGCTGCCAAGGTGTTGTCAGTCACTTCTGAAAAGAGATCTCAGTTTTTGCCAGATGTGTTCAAGAACCTCAGAGCAGCAGAGTTGTTACAGTTACTTGGTTTACAGTTTCCTGATCTGAAAACCTAAAGTTTTTATTAGAGTGAGAAGCTTGTTCAACAACAGAATTTCTGGGGGCACATCGTCAGGAGCAGGGGAACCTGCTGGGACAGGGAATTGTCACATTTCCTTGCATGTGCTATAGTGCACAACAAGCAGTCACAGAACCACGGCAATAGAAAGGCCAGCTTGCGACCTTGGACAGACTCACTTTTTTCCTTTTCCTCTTTTTATATACGCAGTAGAGCTTTCACTAAGGAGGAGATAAAGGGCAGAACTGGAGAAACTACAGTGGCTTGACTGAGGAACAACAGTAACCTTAAGTTATACTTGCCTTAATACAGGTAGCATTCTCCATTTCTCTCAAATTAAAGCAAACCCCTCAAATCTTCAACTAACATGGAACATGACAAAATCTAATGCTTCTATTTTCATTAATCCTACCACTTAATCAGATTCAGCAGACTTTTGATAAGAAGGAAGGGAAGAACAGAGACCTTCAGGGAAAGAAAAAAAAAAGGTTTTTATCTGGAACCATTTTTTGACTTGACAAGAGAAAACAGAAACCATCGAGGGACTCCATTCTGCATGGAGATGCACTGTACCAATAACCATTTATGTAGAATGAATTGAGGGTCCTCCATGTCCCCATGGGACGAGACCTTTAGTTTCCAATTTAAATTTACTCTACCTCAGGCTGTGTCCTCTATTGATTATAAATATATTCTTAGCCACAAACTCTCCACCACAGTGTAACTTGCTAGAGATTTCTAGGGACAATATAGGTGGGTCTTGAAAACAGGATTAACAAAGCTACTTCAAACAGGTCGAATTTATACTGTCCTGCAAATCCTGACTATTCTACGTGTTAATTATGCTCCACACTCCTCTAAATTGAGGCTTTAAAAGGCTCAAAATGGAAAACGAGGTCTTAGAGGATTCTTAATAACACACGACTTATTTCACTGACTTGTTTGTACACTGGACTGGAAGAAAAGGAGGTTTTTCCCTTCCCCACTTAAATTAGAGATTCATCTATCCATTGAAACAGACAAAACAAGAAAGTCCCTGAGGTCATTTAGCTTATGCCTGCAAAACATATTTTGACTATCAGACACCTCTGGAACCTTCCCATTTTACACAGTTCTAGCTTTGTACATGTTATCTCAATTTTGTGTTATAAAAATGCATGACTTTTTATCATAATTCTAACTTTTCTACTGAGAAGACACTAGAACACTACAGAATACACTTAGGTATGTCTCATTGAGTTAAGTAGATTTAATACAAGGGATGACAGATAGAGAACAATACACCAGAAGAAAGAGAGCACTGCTAAAAGGAAAAAAACCTTAATGACCCACTAGGCCTTTTTCTTTTGTTTCTATGACTCTGTAATGAAAACACGAAGAAAGAAAACCCCCACACTTCCTTGGCAATAGGAGCTAAACCCTCCAGTATCTGAAATCAATGACCTATAGTTCTTTTTTTGTCAAAAGCTGGAGTAATTCAGAAGCTAATCCAAACAATGCTGTCTGTGTGTCTGAGGTGCTGGTGAGAATTCAACAGACTAAATTAATTCCCACATGTGGACCAGCATCCCAAAAGATCATTCTGACTAGCATCTCCTGGAATAGGGTCAACTCCTCCAAAAGATCAGACTGATCTCCAGAAGTGTTGAATCTTTTCAAACCAAGGGGGTAATGCAGACTTTGCTACCGAAGTCCTGACAATTCAAAGGCAGCCTCTCCCTGCTCAGCTAGTGACTGGGCTAGTTTTGTGGGTGGTTTGGGTTAGAGATGCTCAAGGGAAGAATTATGTCTAATAATACTGAAGTTGGATGCAGAGAGATATGAACTTTGCTCTTTCTTATCTTGCTATGTTGTTTCCACAGCTCAGCTTATCTTCTGTAGGAACTGCCTTAAGAAACGTCTGGTACAGGCTTTAGTCAACGTATTTCTTCAATTTACCTCAAGTAAAACGGAGAGAAACTTACCAAATTGCTTGGGTTTAATTGTATCAGGACTGCAGGTGCAATTTTCTGGAGAGTCTGAAAACCTGTGCAGCCTGAATGTTTCTGTTCCAGACAGTGATAATTTTGAAATTTAACTGAAACAGTGAATACTACTATGAAAAACTCATCCCCCACCCCTGCCCCCCAGCAGGCATTTTAGAATTGCATTTGCCATGGGAAATTTTTTGTATAAAACGCAAATCAAGATGATGCTATTTCAGAGAAATAAAATGTCCATTTTGCTCAGACTTCTGGGAAAATAGACAGAACATGGAAATCTTTTGAGTAGCTACGATTTGCTAGCGAGAGGGTTAGGTGGAATGCCCCACAGCAAAATAGTACCCTGCTGTGAAATCCTAAGAAAAAAAGAAGAGATGAAGAAGAGAAGCTAAATATATAACGCTTAAAACACAGAAATTACCTCACAAAGTTCCTTTCAATCAGAGGATATAATTAATTCTGAGCTAACTTGCAGACAGGAAAATTGCCATGTTTTCTTTAACTTCATATATATTTCCATATATTATCCTAATCAATGACATTAATGACATTATTTTACTGTGTATGAATAGCTGGGAGAAGCTTTCTTTTTTGGTGGATGGCATGGGGAAGCATTAAGGGAGGTACTGATATAATACAATAGACAGCAGGAAGAAAATGACTCCATGTTCATCTGTACTGCACTATAAACACACTGGGTTAAATCATGACAGCAAGTGCTGTTTCTTCAGCTCCATGTGTTCACATCGATGCTATCATCTTCAAGAGCGACAACCTACTGAAAAATAATATTGCAAGAACAGCTTGCTAAGTCATTTAAAAATTGTAGGAGGCCGGAACCCTCTGGCCCATTTCTGGCTTTCCAGCAGAATCACACCCATTCCTTGCCTTTGCTCCAGAGCAGAGCTTCTCAGCTGCTCTGAGAACAAGAAAAACCCGGGTTCTTCACAACTGCCTGCCAGGTGGGCACTGTCTGGTCACAGCTGTGTGAGAACAGGACAGGAATCTCTTACTGAATGGAAACACAAGGAAGTTCTTGTGTGTACAATGCCCTGGGCAACAATATGGGCCTTTTATTGTCCCATGTCTTCACTATTTTCCAGAAGCCAATTATAACTGTAATATTTAGAAGTGTAGGGCATGCAAAAAATTGGAGTCTCTTAAAATATATCTTACAAGAATATTTGTACATTTCCTGCTAGTCAATTCCCTTCTAAGTTTTTTGACAATTGTATCGCTGTACACCTTAAAAGGGGCAAATTCAATTTTCTGCAGCTTTCTAACACAAAAGACTTTAGTATATTAGCCTGACTTTTCTCCAAGGCAAACAAGAAGAAGCCCATTTGCAGAAACAGTTCTGCAATACTCTGCAATATGCGTCCGGCTCTAGCTGAGAAGGAAGATATGAAAAAATCAGAGAAAATAATTAACTACTACAATTCATGTACAGAATAAAGCAAAAACAGTAGTAAATTCTGGGTTAGCTTTTTTTTTCTGTAACCAGCAAGCACAAGCAACATGTTCTATTGTAAGTACCACAACACCAATGATTTAAGACTAACCAGTGATAGAAATAATGAGGATCATTTCTTTCAGAGCTATGAGTACTCTGGTATAGTCTGAATCTCAATTACATGTATTAGAGTGAAGAATCAAAGATAATGCAAAATCTTTGAAAGCTCTATGACAAGACAAGTATTAAAAGCACTTACATAACATTTATTTTAGCTGCCCTGCTCACTAATCGTATTTGATGGAATTCTTTCCGTCTTATTGAAGGTACTGAATTTCCACTATTATCTGGATTCAAATGGTAATGTACGAGGAGAATGAAAATGAACTTCTTCCATTATTACATTACTGTGAATTAATAAATTAATTTAGGCTATACTACAATTTTGTTATTCTGTTTATTACTTGGAACCCATTGCATAATCCTGCTTGGAGATATTGTGGTTGCAGCTGATAATGTATTATGAATGTAATTAATACGAATGCACAGAAGTTAATTGATATATCTTCCCTTTCTGTTTGAATGAGTTAATTAAATTTGTCTGCATTTTAAAGGAACATATTTACTTCTGTCTAGTGAGACAATTTTAATTATCTAAGGAAGTTTTAAAAAGTTATTATGTTCTAACATAACAGCTACTTATGCGAAGTAGAATAAACAAAATACAAAAGCTTATCAGATCTTAGGAGGAAACTCTCTTCACTCCTCTACCTCATTAATGAAGTCCCCAATGTCCCCAGGATGAGGAGCAGCTGATCTGACTGGATCCTGAGGTTCCGCATGGATTGGCCCTTCATCAAGACGTCCGATTCCAACAGGTTTGATGACATCAGGTTCCACAGTGTCAGGCTGCTGGAGCTGGCTCAAGTCATACTCCTGCAAAATATGAAACAGAGACAGTACGTTAGCAGAATTTCAAACAATATCTGTTGGGGGAAACATGAGAAGGAAGAAAGGGAAAATGCAAAGTATCATTTCACCAGAAGTCCTATTTTCAGGATTGTGATGCTTACTGAGAGTAAGTCAATAAGATTGTTATTTGTGTACCAACAGAATGTTATTTGATTTATGCTCCCTGAATCTCCTGATTTGATTCTATTCCTTCAGATTTGCAGAGCTTCTCTATGTTTTCCCTTGAGAAGCAGGGATTTGAGTAGTACTATTAAGAGACTAAACACTTTACCTAGTAATGATGATTTACAGCATAGAGCAAAGATGCCAAATCCAACTCTTATGTTTCTAAGAAAATAAGTATCACACACTCTGAGAAAAAGGCAAGCACACTGTTTTGCAGTATTTTATAATACCTTCAAAGAATGAATGTAAGACTCCTTGCTGATTTCATATGGCTTCCATAATATGAAAGCCGAAGGGGGAAAAATGTCATAAGAAGTACAAAGCTCCTCAGATCTGGCCTTAATTCTAAGCACTTTCTAGAGATTACTCATGAATCTGTTCATTAAGTACTTGATGCTGCAGTTTCAAACTCTGGCAGACTGATGAAGTTAGCATAGCAGTATGAATTCCAATAAGCAGTATGTATGCATGTAAAAAAATTTAATTAGATCAATGTTTATGCACTTAACATAGATATGCCTGAATTCTCTTTGCACAGTGTGATGCATCCCATCATTGTCATTCCCCTCACTGTTGCCATGTCTAGAAGAAAGTCATGCTCTAGGATGCCTTTATACAGGGCACTGGTGAGAATGTGCAACAAAGAACTGGACTTCAAGGCTTAAAAAAAGCCATTCAAGAACTATCAGCAGATGGGGGCTCATGGCAACTCTGCTGTATGCCAGATACCCTCTCCCACAAATAATCCAAGCAGCTAAGAAGCATCCTAAATAAGCTACTCTATCCATCAAAAATACCCATTTTTCAACAGTGCTCTTCTGGTAAAAATGTTATTTATAATCTCAACTTGCTGCAAGTTCTCTGTGCAGACTGTAAGATTTTCGTTAGTTCCTTATTGGGTCCTAAAGGAAGGAATGCAAGCTTTTACTGCTGCTGTTATCTCATGGGATGCAGATCCTCTTTGAGAGTATGACCTCCTGTGATCCCAAACCCAGACTTTTCAACAGGAGGAGAAATTCTTTTGACAGCAGTGATGGTAGTTTGTGGGGAGAACTGTAACTGATTATCAAATCCACTACAGCTTCTGATTTGTTACTTGGGTTCTCAGATGACTTCAAACAAATACATAGTCAAAAAAGGTGGAACAGCTCCACTGAGATCTGAGAATGCAGTTTCATATGCTTTAATTAGATTACAAGTTCCTTGGGGCAGAGCTGTAACTCCTACCCTTCGGTACTTCATGTACCAAACAGAATAGTAAGTGATCTCCAGGAAGCAGTATGAAACCGAGAAAAGTAAACAGAACAGAACTTTTTATCCTTTCCCTTTTTATTATGTAAAATAAATCAAAATAGTTTAGAGACATGCTACAGAAAATCCTACCAAACAGAGAAGAATGTACTTTTTAGAATTTATAAATATGTAACATGAGTGCTTTTCATATCCACCCAAAAGGTAAAGGTGGAAAACACCAACAGGGAGAAATGAAAAATTTTTTTTTTGTTTTAATTTTTTTTTTTTAAAGAATCTAAGCATTTCATTGTGGAGGCATTCAAACTGGTATGGTTAAATATCACTGTATTAAAACCAGAAGAGCTTCTCTGTTCATTTCAATTCTATGACCATATTTTTTTTCCCCACCCACATACGTACACAATTCTTTTACTGGCTAGTTGTCATACAGAAATATAAATCAAGTCTGTCAGTCTATTATGTCCACATCTAAGAGCATCCTTTTTCGTGTATTTAATAGATTGAGATATATCCAGGCTCCAATAGCTAAAAAGACAGCAAAGATGGCCATCCATGAGGTAACAGCAGTGCAGAATCTGTCTTGACATGGACTGCCACTTTGGTTTTCTTTTTGAAGATAATTTATGACACTGTCATTTAGCCTTCTATCAGAGAAAATTGATCTTGCAGGTCTAATAGTGTCCAGAAGGGAAAAGATGCGTTGTACTTATTACCTCAGCCTCTCAAACCCCTTGTATCATTAAAATCAATCCTACCTGTACATCAGTGGGGTATGGCCAACTCATCCACCACCTCCCCAAACCAGCTCAGTGCCAGGCAAACACAGCATCATGCAATGACTCCAGCTGTTTCAACATTCTGTCTAAAGTCAACTTTACTCAATTATCACAAAGAAGGAAAAATGTTTTCAAGTGCCAGGTCATGAGCTGTTTAGAGCTGCTGAAGTCCCATCTCTTCACTCAGTGCTGCTTTCACAGATAGGAAAGTGGGAAAGCTTTTCACTTATTACCTAAAGCTCCTGAACAGACTTAAAGGTTAGCCTCAAGCAGAGTTTGTTAAGATAGTTAACTGTAGGAGTGACAGCTAAATGGAAAACTGGCATATCAAAGAGAGAACAAAAGATGCTGGGATATGCTGGGACAGCCAGCTGTGAGCAGTATTCTGGGTCATCATTTTCACTCTTAAATTCAGGACCGCAAGTCAGCAGTGTTTTGGTTTTGCTCCAGTCTTTTCCCATAGAACCTGTTCATAGTTAAAACCTGCTTAGGGACTACTAGCAGCTCCTTGGGGAACAAGACTCAGCCCTCCACTGGAAATGCACTTCAGTGAGAGCTGTGAGCATCTAATTCATATGGCTGCCAATTTTTGTCAGATATATTTCTTTGTGCTGTTTAGCCCTAACTCCAGCAATTCTAGAAAAAATCGCCTTCCATCTGTTTGGACTTGAGCAAACCCAAACAGAAGATTAGTTCATGTTTTTCTCCTCAAACTTCTTGACAAACTTTGATTATTGACGGAAATGAGAACCTAATTAGTTTTTCTCTATTGGAAGATTGCGAAAACATATTCGTTTGCTCCCATTTTGCATCTAGAAGAACTCTTTAGAAACCAGAAACTTGGACTAGTCTGATAGTCCAAGCCTACAGTCAACAGGGAAACAGAAACCTCACATTCTACGACAGGGATCTAAGTGAAGCAAATGGAATGATTCTTTGACTTTCCACTTGTTTATGAAGGGATCTATTATCACTGGAGCCAATATAGCTACTTATTTGATAACTGGTGGTTAAAGAGAAGACAACCTTCATGTGCCAGAAGGGCATTTTATCAGAAGTTGCATCTTGTGAAATCAATCAATCAATCTCACTGCCCCCCCCCCACACCCCCCAACCCACTCTCCCCTCCAAGCCGATTACTATATTGACGTTATTAGCTATTCACTTAGTTCTAACAGCTTTAAGCAAAGACTGTCCTACAAATTAACCACCTTACCGTAAGTGTATGCAGAAGGCTCTAAAACCCCCAAAAGCACTTCTTTAAGAACATCTACGCAGTAGTTCAAAGCACAGTTCACATATCTCAGTACCTCAACTTGAAAAGAAGAAACATCCAGAATAGAAGAAAAGACCATTTTATATTCCCCAGTAATCACTGAGAAACAAGATAAAGCAGCCTTCAAAAATCTCCTCCTCAAACAAGCTCCTCTTGGACAAGGCAGATATTCACTCACTGAACAGCACCCGAGTAATAATTCCTCATACAGCAGTCATCAGTTACAGAAGGAGAGATTTTTTTAAAAAGTACTTCACTTTCTGACTGACAATTACCAGATCCTACAAACCCCTGAAAAATTAAAAAAATAAGAAAGAGGGAGTAGGCCAGGAATCAAGAGTTTCTCAGAAACTTCTAAACATCTTTTATTTCTTTCATCCTGAATAGGTGTTCTAAATTAGAAGATTTATTTAAGTTCTTGGAAAAACCCCTAACAAAGTAAAAATATTCCAGTAATGGAATCTGCCTTATATGAATGTATACCAGGGCATTATGAAGCAGAACTGCAAACAAAAGAATGAAACCACAATATACTTAAACTATAAAATGCTATGCATAGACAGCAGTGACTTTTTTTTTTTTTGAGAAAGGAAAACTCTGAAAATATTTTAATATATTACATGTGAATTGAGCTTTCCACTCCCACAGCCTAGTGCCTGGAACGTGAGTGACATTCACTGATGATTTATGCATCTGGCCTCTCTATTATCTCAGAGCTCTCAGTTTATTTCCTGGCTGTTCATGAGACTGTGTGAAACACTTCTAGGGATGACTTGCGTTTTTACCTTCTACAGAACTAAAGCTTTGGTTAGGCATGAACGTAGGTCAGGACTTATGAATAATGTAACAAAACCACTATACCCGTTTCTCATTTTCAAGAGATGCACCCATTGGAAAGAAATATGCAAACTCAGCTCTATCCCCATACAAGAAATAATCAACTTCATTAATTGTCAGCAGATCACTTTGACTTAATTTGATGGTGAGAACTGTGCCATTCACTGAACACAATCGGCTGCAGTGGTTTAGGTGCATATAAAGCAACAGTAGCAGAAATTTACATTTCACCAGCCCCTTTTAGAGGGTGGTGCCTCAGTATAAACTCAGGTTTTTTATTTTCTGAAGAGAACAGAACTAATTATGACTTGGAAGTACCTATGGATAAAACATGTGTTCTGCTTTGCCTTTGTGTTCCAAAGACAATTAGTGTCTACTCCAATAGAGAAATGGGATGGGGAAGTAAGGAAAGAAGTATTTTATTGCTGTGTGTTCCCACTGAGATCTTTTTAAAAGAAAAAAAAGGAAGTGAAAACCAATCCTGCTATATATTTTACCCCCAAACCCACCAAAAATCGCCTAAAAAGCTATTAGAAATTTGCACTTAAAATATTGCCTGAGCTCTGCAAAATGTTCCAACCCACCCTAAATCTTACATTTGCTGAAATAATGGGATTTCAAAAAAAGCAAAGACAAAGGACTGACTAGATGTAGGCTGCAGGTGGGAGGATAGTTCAACTGCCTACACCAACAGTTGATCTTTGCCACTTGCTTTTAGATTACTTTCTGCCACACTGCTTTTCCCATTTGTTTTTATTATAGATGCATCTGGAGTACTACAAGTTAATGATTTTTAATATAAAGAAAAAGCTAGCTTATATTTTTTAATAATAAAAAAGGTGAAAGCTAAACTCGAGCTGCAGATAAACCACGCTAACAGGCAGAGGTTCTAGACTCGATAAAATAAAACAAAACAATTTTGTAATGGAATTATGAAAACATTACTTTTCATATCATGAGATAAAGATTCACCAAGGAGTAACAGTAATTCCTCCACAGGAGCACTGTATGAGTCGCTTATTCAAAAAGTGAAGCTAATGTCTTAGTAAGCAAACACAATCCCTGCAATAACTACCTTTTAATTATTGTATTGTATATTCATGGGGAGTATCTTAGCAACCTTTATTTCATTCATTATGTTCAAAATTTCGGAACATAAAACATGTTCTATTCTTAATGCAATGCAAAATGAAGGTTAAAAAGTGAGAGTAAATGATCTGAATAACACTCAGGGTGGTGAAAAAGAAAATCTAATCACATGGATATATAAAGGTCCTGGAGTAGGTAAGGACCATTATCATGTTTACAACAGAGGTTATTAACAAGACCCAACACAGAAGACTAATGTTATCTCAAAATGTGGGCATACGAAGAGTTATGACAGTAAGAAACAAACCCACAAAACCCCCCCACAAAAATTCAGAAGCATTGCCTAATTTGCTTTTATTTATGACACATAAATGCTGGAACACAGCTACCCTTTCTATCAATGAGAAATTTCTGTTCAGAATTTAAATCCTGCATACATAACAATAAACCATTCATCATTTATTTTTAGTGCAATTAACACCATTAAAATAAATGCTACCATTTTCTTTCTTTACATGACAAAAAGCAAGCTATTGACTACTGTGAAAAAAAAAGAAGTGATGTAGGAAGGACTATGAAGAAGCCTCAGAAAGAAAACTATTTTGAATAACAGAAAAATCATTGCATTGAAAATTCCTGTGCTGAAAAGACTTGAGGGCTAGATTATCCTACACGTTCAAAACAGCTCATCTGTAATACTTTAAAAGCATACCACCCACTTGGCTCAGGCAACTTGCTTCAACAGGACCACCTGCATGAGCAAGTACTACTAACATTATAGAAATTAACTCAAAGGAGAGAAGAGAATCATCCTGTGCAATGAGATGTCTACACAAGCAATTAGATGGAAAAAAAAAAAAAGTATCACAGTTATCGTATCACAGTTATCAGGCTGGCATATGCCGCACATATCCCAGTCAAGCACCCACTGCCTTGTTGTAAGTCACACAAATGGCCTGAGATAGGTGACAAAAATGAGTTTGTGATGGTTACGGGCTGTGATGTGCTGTGTGTGTGAACTACGCTGCAGACACATGCGGAGTGCTTCAACATGCAGTCAGCAGCAGGTTTTGGTAACTGGAACTGAGAGTGGTACTACGAGTTCAGAGCACACTGTATCAGCATAGAATAATCATCATTTGCACCTCACACCACCCCATTTGCTAAACCACTACAAGCTACCAATCACGTGGTCCATTAATAATCAAGAGAGGCACTCACTACCAGTTTTGTAATCTGAACATTCTGTTTCAGAATATAATGAACTATACTGTCCCCCACGCCCATGAGTTTAAGATTCAGATGTAATTTTAGGAAAAACAAAACCAAATACCAAGGTTTAACAAAAAAAACCACCAAAAGACAGACAAAAAAACTAAGCACAAAACAAACAACACTTGTCCCCTCCCAAACCAGTCCCACTGACTGCTGTGGAATGATGCTGACTCAAACCCTCTCATGGCCCATCACCTCTAAGTCAAGTAACTAAATTGCTAGAAGTAGAAAATAGTAAATATAATCCTAAAAGAATCCAAAGCTTTCAACCTGGAATATATCTGCTGCCTGTCATTCCCCCCTTATTCCCAGTTTCTGCTAGCACAGTCATCCTTCACAAAACCCATACAGTTTCTGCCTAGAATGACAGGAATGCTGTACACCTTCTGGAGCCTGTTTTTCAGGCCACTTTTTCTAGGTGAAAAAAGTCCAGAGTATTTCCAGTGTTGACAACGCTTTTCAGTGGCGAACACGCTGACTTTAGCTATGACCCACAGATCAAAAGCTTTTCTGGCTTAGAGAATGAATAGCATTTTTCTCAGCTGCTGTGGAGATCACATGACCCTGAGTACATCATGCCAGGCTAGAAGACGACTACGAATCATTCAAGATCCTTAATTTTCTTGACAAGCATTCAGTCTGTCAGAGTGAACAAAGCAGGCCAAGATGGCCTCAGATGGGATTAAGAGAAGATCTTCACAATGGACTGAACTTGGACTTTTATTACATATTTCACATGATAACTCCTTGGAATTGCTGGCACAGGAGAAAAAAAAACAAACACACCAACAAAACCAAACAGAAATTCCAACTTGTTGTTGGCAGTTGCTGTGACTCAGAGGAACTAGATGGAATTTGAACTCATCTAATTTCTTATGGGAGACATCACTCTGATAGAATGTACAGAGAGTTTGAAAGGAACATGCTGAACATGCTTTAAGAGTTTCTGAGTCTGCTGTGAGAGCTAAGAAACCCAATTGCGTAGCTTCAAAATAAATAAATTAAACCTCTCAAATAAATAAAATTATTTTAAGATAAAAACCTCCAGTTTAAAAGTAATTTGGTTCAGCATACAGAGAGATCTAAGTTCTATCATGTACCTTCAAGCCCTAACAGTTATATCTTCAAATAACCTAAACATCTGGGAAATACGAGGCCACACAGGGTAAATCTTCAAGTTTCCCTTCTAGAGAAGCATGCGATTTAAAAAAGTAATTTGCTGGCTATAAATAGAAGTAATTTTAAATGGTACTGATTATGAAAATGTCTGAAGCTTTTAAAATATTGTTTTCACTGAGATGCACATGAGGCTTTAAAATTCCCTTCTATTTCACTGCATGAGATGCACCCTGGGCTGGATGGCTCTGTGTTTGAGTCACCTTGGTATTGCCTTCCACTGAAGCTGCTTGTTTAATCAATCCTCAGGATTTTAGGGCTGGTGCACCATAAAAAAGTTAATATTGACACATTGTCCTGTCATTTACTGATGACTTATGGATCCAAGATTGACATGAAGCAATTTTTCTTGATTTTAATAGAACAGTGGCAGTTTTACCCTATGAGGCCTCATTCTGAAAATAGTTTTGATATTAGTAGTCCTGTACTTTTTTAGAACACTCACTTTGACTCTTGAATGTTTCCATTAACACTGACAAAAATGCAAAGATCTTTACAGCCAATACCTTTTGCCTGCAATGCTCTGTACACAGCTTTGCTTATGCAGTATTTTGCTAAGCCGCGGCTTGCAAAAATGAGTTACTGCTTGCAAAGAACTTGTTGGGACATTTAAAAAGCTTTGCATTCTAAGTTCTTAAATCTCACATAAAATGTGCACAAACCCAAATAAACCCCAATGAAACATAATTCTCCTTCTTTCCCCTGGCCACAGGAGGTGAGGGGGACCAGGAGGGAAACAAGAAGAAACAAACCTAGGGACTATTATTATCTAGTTAAGCACAGGCAGAATTTAGATTTTACAAAATATCAAACCAAAATAAAGTCAAATAATCTCCCTGAGAAGCAAGACAAAACTGACTTACATTATCCATTGCAGACAGAAAAGTAAGTTAAAAAGTGCGTGCTCTCTCTTCATCCATTCTGAATAGGAACAAATTCCTACTTTTGAAGTTATCAGAGAACCTACAGCCATTGTGCCTACTAGTTGTATAAAAATGGCTACAGTAGAAGTGGTCATAAAAGCTTGTAATACTTTGTATGAGCTCTTCTTTTCCTGACATGTTTTCTACATTTGGAGTGTTTAAGGTGTTTTAGACCCCCAGAGACTGGCCTACTGTCAATGGATCAAAAAAGGGACCAGTGTACCTGAACAAAGTGGCTGGCAATGAAGATAACTAAATCGCAATTGTGGCTATAAAATTCATCTTAAGAAAGTAAGAAAGCATTTAGTGACTAAAAAGTATTCAATCTTTTGTAAAGCCCTGGAAATTCTCTATGTCTAGATGCTTTCTATGCCCACTGTGAGAGGAAATGGTCCTGATTTCACATTTCTTACTCTTTTACTGCTAGTCCACCCATTGGCAGTTTTCCTTTCACTGCACGCAGCACATTCATTCAGTGCTGGTGAAAGGCTGCGATTATGGATGGTTTACATCGTGCTAATTTCTGAGGCATTCACAGGATGTCACCTCCTGCCACACTGCCCTGACTGAACCTCTCACAAAGACAGCACTGCCACTGGAGAGGAGCACAGCACAGGATGGACAGAGGAGAGACCTCCGAACCATTCCTGTTTCACTCTCATTGTACACTGTTACAATGCTTGACATTTCTGATCTGCAGCACAATCTCTCCTAACACTACCCGAGCATCACCTATGACTTCCCAATGGACTATACTCAGAGAATCTAACTCACTCTGTCCTGAGGGTTGTGTGGACAGTAATTAAAAAGCAAGCTCCATGACAACTGCTGAAGAGATCCTCCAGAGAACTCCGGATGAACAAGAGCCGGGAATACATGAACTGAAAAATTAGTTTTCATAAGACTGAGTTTTCCTAATTTTCTTTTAAGCTTGTAGCTTTTCTGTACTATAACAGACGTGCAAACAGGATGCAGTTCTTGTACTCAAACTACATACAAACAACTGGAATACATGCATAGACTCAAAGGGTTGTTTTCACTTTATTTAACAACACAAGCCATTTTCCAAAACTGCATAAACTGGAGTTTCCTTTGAAAATTGCCTAAGAAGAGCACTATGCAGAAAAGCCAGGAAGTAGGAACAGTACTTGGGGAAATGCAGGAAGCATGGAAATTACTAAGGGGAACACAAATTTCAAACAAACAAAAAAATGAGCAGAAAGAACTATGAAAGTGTGTAGTCTCAGTGAAGGGAGACACTTTTCAGATAACTCAAGTGCCAGATGACTGAGACTGGGGATGTGTGGAAGAATTGCACTTAATTTTTCAAGGCTTTTAACTGGAAAATTTCTTAGACTATTATATGCACTGTTCTCTTTGTAATTACTACACTTACTTCTACCATTAATAATGTGCATAAATCTGCTGTTTGTCATGTTCATAAAGCACTTAATAAATGTCCTCTGAAGGAAGGAAATCACACTGCTTGAAAATCCACTAACTTGGAGGGAGGGGGGAAAAAGAAGCTATTCTTAGCATATACACATCACTCCTAGTCCTCTGACATATCAGCAGTGGTTCAACCAGAGGTGACATTAGAGTAAATGCATATGGCACCTGCCTGGAAAGGTATTTGAATGAACACAGATGTGCCCTGACAGCTACTTGAAACCTAAATACTTTCCAAGCTTGAAATCCCAGTGATGACGAATCTGCCAATAGCCAACATTACTATGTACCTAGAAAGGCATTCATCCACCACCACGAAAGGGTCAGATTTGGTTTAGATGACATTAGGCACCCTGCACTGGTGTTTCTGTACAGCAAGTTCCCAGATAAGGGATGAAGGAAGTTTAAAGACGGCAATGAGAGTGGATGTTAACTTTCATTTAACAGCCTTAGCTGGTCTGGTCAGAATACTTTTACTGCAAGGTACTGTTTTTACATTGCAAGCAACTGGTATATCTGGAACTGCAGAAAACCAAAATGAGAAAGCTATATTTTATTTAAAGTTTTGAAAACATCACTTACTGCCTTCAGTATTTAATTGTAAAATTACCAGCACAGTGTTTCAATGTACAGAAAATGGATAAAATGCAGAGAGAAGTGAAAATCTATATATAAAACCCATAAAACTTTGTCACCTGATCTTCTTCTCCACCCCCTTCTTCATCGTATTTCAGAATGCTGTCCCTCACATCATCTTCAGGATCAATCGAGAGCTGCATTGCCCGACGCTCTTTATCACGGCGTTTCATCCATACCACGAACATTAAAACTAAAACCATAATGCAAAAATGGAAGAGACAAAACCACATCTTGATTCTGAAATACAGCCATGGAAAACAATAGAAATGTAACACCAAGATTTAAAAAAAAAAAAAAAAAAAAAAAAAAGAAGCCAATAAAGTTGGATTTGACCATTCTGGATAAGACACAGGCTTTTTTAAATGAAAAAATAGACAGAGGCAGCTTAAGCAAGAGATGTTTAAACTCAGACCATGATAGGCAACTTAGCTTGGAAATCAATCACGTATTCAAGGTTGTAAGTAACAAATCCATTCCACATCTGCAAAATAAACTTGTCATGAAAAGAACTGAGAAAGACTACGCTTCATAAACCACTAGAATCAGAAAGAAATCTCTCCTTCAGTAAGGCTCTGTTAGTTTCATACCTAGCATTTAAAAAGTATCTTGTATCAAGAAAGCAATTGTACTGTGTGCTTGTGTAGAATCATGTGCTTAGCCAGGCTCAAATTTTTTTTTTTTATTCCTTTCCATAATTTTCTGTGTTCTAGACTGGTGCATAGTGTACTATGAACAGGCTAATCTCTTCCTTGTGTTCCACCACAATAGGCAATCAGTTAACTGTAATGTGTAGGAGAGCTAGCATCTAATTTACTACACTGGACAGACACTTACTCATGATTTTTAGTAATTTCCCTTAGTGAATGCACTTCACACAAAATAAAATACTAGTACAGCTTTATGCAGTACTTAAACATACACACCGTTGTTCCTGCGTATCTGCCTTTCTTGTCAGGCCTTACGTGAAGGGCTGTGATGTGTTACTTCCCAGAAACCTATTTTCATTAATCTGAAGCACAATAGCAGTAGCATCAGAACACTCCTTATAAACCACTGTTACCTGCTAGGGGTGGAACCAAATCACACAATACTGGCAGCCCAAGAGAGATGAGACGTCTGGGGACCAATCACACCTTCAACCTGGTTACTCACTGAGGTAACATCACAAGTGTCCATGGGTATAAACAGAAAATCTCTTTCACAAACCCACTGCAGGGCTTGACTGCCAAACAGGTACTAGCTGTACCTTCTCAGACTCCAAAACCTGTACTGTCAGAAAGTTTTCATACTTGTCCAAAACACAGAACTATGCAGCAACAATTCCTGCACTTGAGCCCTTAAAAATTCCCTGTCTTTGTTAAGGTACCTGATACTAAAACATAACATTGCACTTGCGAAACAAGAGTGGAGGAGTTAGAATTAACAGAACTATCTACTCACTGAGCAAGATGATGATACAAAGCAGAATTGCAGTGATGCCACCAGCGCCCAGCCCTGCACCAACAATCCGGCCAACAGCAGTGCAGTCTCCGTATAAGTCACACTTGCAAACTTTCACTTTCAGCAAGGAAGTGCTGGATGCGTGTGGATTTCCAGAATCTGTAATTACTATGGGCACACCGTAGATACCAGCCTCCAGGAACTGGATTCTTAAGGAGAGCTGGGCATGATCGCCTGTGTGTGAAAATAAGGCACTGGTTAAAAAGGAAGGTATTGCTTGTGTGTGTTTCAATTAGTATTGGCAGAAATGGCTCATGTTTGAGCTCAGTGTTAAATTCTTGCTCAAACCACTATGTGACACTCAGGGTAATGGACTTCTTGACTGCTGTGAACATCTTTTCTCTCTCAAAATTTCTTGTTCTTTGGGGAACTTACACTAAGGTGATTTCTTGTTCATATTAACCAAATTCATGGATGTTGTGAAATAATACCAAAGAAAAAACATTTGCGGAAGTTTCTTTAAAACTACTAAGATTTCCATAATGTTAATTACCACTAATTTGAACAATGGTCCAATTCCTCTTAATACTAGCAGGTGTGTCAGGCAGCTCAAAGGCAAACGGGCCTGCATTTGGATCTATGTCAGGGTCTACAGCAGTGATGTTAATAGCATTAGGCTGCACTGTTTCACAAGTTGTGGCTTCTTTTGGATGCACTTGGGGGGCATTATCATTGATGTCCAGCAGGTATATCTGAAGCGTGCCAGTTCCACTCATCCGGGGTATTCCTTAAAGAAAAGGAAATAACATTAAGCCTGCTTCCAATTGCAAAGTTATTTAAATGAAGCTGCACCAACACTTTTATATGTTTACCTCAGTTTTGGGATTCTGTCTTTACAGAATCAATCTAACACTGTCACTGCTCCTGCTAAAACACTAATTCTTATGCAGTCTGCTCTCAGAAAAATGGCCCTACTTAGCAAAATTCAGCAAATAACTGCAGATCAACAAATCAGGGACTCATCCACTTCACTGACCAGACCAACAGTTCATCTCCAGAGATGGTCCACATCAAAGGCTTCAAAGAAGAAGGTGCAAAATTGGCATAGTTTGTCCTCTGGACAAATTATTTCCTAAATTTGAAGGCTTAAGATCACCATTTACCATAAATGTGCTATTTAAATTCTTTCTAATACTGACTTTCAGATCACTATTTCCAGACATTTCTGCTATCCACATTGAATGTGTGATGCTTCCATAAACCGTGGTGGAATCACACATTTATATGAACATTTGGCACTGAATTTTTCGGCATAACTAGCAGTGGTTCTCATTCCACCTCCCATAATCTTCCAGTTCCATTTATGTTTTTTCTCCAGAACAGAGCCAAGGTACAGAAACAGCTGATCTAGCCTCCAGTTAACAAAATTTTACCACGTCTTCTTTCCTAGGCAAATAGTCCCAGTGTTTCAGTTTTCCCTTCTAATGCAAGAATGTTCCTAACTGTGCCTGTCCACCTTACTGCTATCAGCTATGAACAGTACAGCACTCCAGCCAAAATCAAAGGACTCATTTCTGAGCAGTGTTAATTGTCATTAACAAACTGACAACAAAAAGATACTTTTCCCTCTGTGCTGCTGCAGCCTCAATGTGGGAAAATACAAAGCCCCTCCACCAACACACTACTCCCCATAAAGCTCACTCAACCTACCACACTTCCCAGGCAGGGCTTTTTCAATTTTCTGTCAACCTTACTAATGGAACTAAGCCAGTGTTTTTCTACAAACTCAGAGAATTATTCCCCCCCCCCCCCTCCCATTTTCCAAGTAGCTGGGAATTACACACAGTCTGATAGTAATACATCCAATGGGATGTATTCTAAGCATATCCTGTTTTCTGCCCCAATAAAACTGAATGCCATTCAACCACAGAGAAGAAAGCCTTTGGAAAAAAAATACAAAATATTGATACATACCATTATCAGAAGCAAGAAACGTTGCACTATACATACTGTTTTCCACATATATTGATTCTCTGTCCAAAACAGCTGTAGTAGTGATTTGTCCATTAACAGGGTCAATTTTCAGCCAGTTTGCAGGATCTGAAAGTTTTGAGTACCTGCGTATTTAACCATAAGTTGTGTTATTTATCTTCCAAAATAAATATTGAAAACAAAGACAATATTAGTATTTTAATTTGTATTCTGAATACATTTTTGGAATTTGAAGATAGCATTTTACAAATTTCCATTTATCAAGCCCTGTCACTAGAATTCTTGGAAATATGTTTTAAAACCAGTCCTATATTTCAATTCTTGAAGTGCCTTGCCCTGCAAGTTATCATGTAACTGGAGGCAATCATACAATTACCATAAATGACATAACATTAATACTCAGACTCAATTAAAATATTCAACCAGGATCCTTCTTGGTTTTTCTACACCTACAGAGCTGCTCATACTACCTTTCATCTTGTCAGAGTGCTGAGAGCAGGAGAGAGGTAAAAATGGATAGTGTTACAGTTGCACTAACTCACACTGTTCCAGCACTTCAATATCACTTCATTTTCAGAGGCCCTGGTTTTACTGCATGCTTCTCATCATAATTTGAAAGAGAAGAATCTTTCAAAACGATTCTTCCATCTGATAAATTTGCCCTTTGACATTAATCACGTGCAAGCTATCTTAGTATCAAAGTCCTCATGGTGTCATGTCTACGATGCCTACATCCAGAAATGAGCAAAGTATCACAAATAGCTAACCAAAAATCAAGAGAAAATAAAATTACGATGATCCTGATTTTGGAAGGAAAGACAGAATATAAGTTCTGGAGTTTCTTCTACCTGAGCTAATTAAGAAAACGCTGGATAAGGTGAGTTCTGACCCATGGCTACTCACAGCCTTAGCTTTGCAGATAATGAACATGTCTTATAAGATGCACACTCATGTAGCAGTTTTAGACATAAGAAAAATTGTGATCTAATTATGATCATAGTTATCAGTGCAAGAATTCACAGACAGACAGCAGCACCACTTTACATTGCTGGAGAAAAAATGAAAAGAAAACCCTTCAGATTTCATCAACAATCTGATTTTGCTGCCATGTGAAAATTACTGGTGAATTTAAATTGCAAATCATCTTAGTTCACAGAAGCACATGTGTGCTCTGACTGAATTTGTTGGGATGGAACATATACTTTACCACAGATGCATAACTGCATTCTACCTTGATGAAACAGGACTCAGATGAGAAAATGACCCAGTTTACACACCTAGGAATACTTTTCAGTTCACCTTCTCTACAGCCAAAAATCCCTTTAGAGAGAGCTGCACAAAAACCACAGGGTTGTGTTGGGATAGCCGTGTGCTACAGTAAATGCAGTCATTTCACTTGTCTTCTCTTTGCTCCCCACCCATTCCATAACACAGATATTGCAAAATGTTTCTCTAGACCTTAGAGCTGTTTGCTGCATGGAACAATCTGGGTCCTGAGCAGTGAAAGTTGTCAACATGCTACCGGCAGGTAGCCCTTCTTCCTGACGCACAAGCTTGGGGTTTGGAACAAAAGATGGGCTCTCATTCACATCAATGACCGTAATGGACACGGTTGCTGTTGACTGAGGAGGACGCTGAATCCCCTCAGCCAAAGGCACTTGATTTTCCACAGCTACGGTAAGTACAAACGTCCTGTTGGTCTCGAAGTCAAGAGGCTGGAAAGAGCAAAGAGCAGGAAGTGTTAACGTTTACTCACAGTAGCAACGAACACACAATAACACTTTAAGTTTAAAGCACATTTTTAAAGATTACTTGTACTGCTTTTCTCAAAAACGAGCACAGTCGGAAGAGAACACAGTATCATCACCTCAACCCAAGCCTGTGGGCTGGGGTTTTGCTTAGCAGCAGCAGCAGCAACAGTTTTGAAGTCAGAAGAGCTAGAAACCTTGTCATTCCTGGATTTAACTTACTCTAGTTCTGCCATCAGAGACACATGAGGAAACAAATAGTTTAATAACAAAATGATGAAGGAGCTCCCAGCTTTGTGCCAGGCACTCATGTGTGCCTCCTGATGATCTCTCCTGGGGAGACAAAGCTGTCTCTTTCTGTTATGAGGATGAAAGCTTCCTTCAACAAGTTCATGACCATAGCTATTCCCATAGATCAGAGATTCTCATGCCCTTAACATCTCACCAGAAAGACTCTCGGTAATCCCAGCCAACCCCATTTCTGGTACACCTACAGCTCCCATCTTCCCAGTGCAGATAACCTTCAATTTAGAGATTTCCTCACTGAGTCGCGGTCCAATTTAAGGAGAAGTAAAAGCAGTTTGAGTCAAAAGTTCCTCTGTCATGCTGCATAGGGTTGAGGCTCTCCTGGGGACAGGATTTGCCTCTGTACTATGCACTGTAGTACTCACACAGATTCCAGACTTGAAGAAACCCTGTACCTTACAGGGGCAGCTGGCACGTGACCGTATGAACTAAGTGACAAGAGACAATCTCATCTTCATTACAGGTTGACAGATCAACTCATTGCACTGCCAATAAAAACTGTAGGCAGGTTTCCAACTCTTTCCATGTCTGGGCACTTAAAGGAGTGCTAAAAAGCACAGACACTCACATACTTCTTCCTGGAAGACTGCAATATAACGATTGGTACCTCTGGAGAAGAGCAGTTATAAACCAGAGACAGTTCTTAAAAAAGCCCAGTGTGAATTACCATTAATGCTGTACGAAGGTTGTATCTTTTTGTCACCTAGATACTGGGAGAATTAAAATAAAACAAAACAAAACAAAAAACCAAAGAAGAAAATAAAAAGTGAGTATTTTAATTTCCAAATGGGAATACTGGCATCGCACATTTGACTTTGAAATGGATCAGCCAAAACCAGAGCAGTCCAACTCAGAGATGAGACACTAATCAGAGGGTCATGAGCAAAGGTGGTTACTGCTTGGCAGGTTTAATTATAGAACCACATTGTTACTATCACTTGAAATAAGTCATCCCTCAACACAGTGCTCTGTTGGCTAGAGCACGAAGATAGACAGGTTATTCCACAAAAGGTATTTAGATGAGGTTTTAAAAATAGCCAGTCTTTAAACGTCTCTTGTTAAGTACCCTCCCACCTATCATTTTTTCCCTCTCTGATTGTGCTTTGACTGCCTGTATCTGTTCCTTAATGGAACATCTTGACATAAAATGTGCAGACAACATGCATGACTAATTGAGGAGGTAGGAAGCTGTTCCTTTAGACTAGCAAAAAATACTAAGCAGACACTTTTTCATGGAGTAATTTCTAACTTTTGGCACATAAAGCTTCAAAATCTGTAATTTTTAACAACCTAGCCTGATTTTAAAAACAGATCAGATGGAGTACTATTGACAGCATAAGCAAGGTAACATTTGAAGAGACAGATTGCTAAATTCCACAAGACAGACAGTACCCATCCATTTTATTCCAGATTCATGCTGGCCTCAGGAATTCACATTCCCCCCCTTCAGTGCTCTCCCACTTCTTCCATCTCTGCTTAATTCTCTGAAACGCAAGCATGCCCTACCTTCACGACAGTCACCAGCCCATCGTTGCTGCTGGGATCGGTCAGGATGGTGAACCGGCCCGTTGGGTCTCCTCCAGTCATTCGGTACACCGCATTCCACGACGGTGCGTGAGGCTGGTCTTTATCTGTGACCGTCAGATTCGCTGCCATCACATCCACCCTGTTTTCTGGTACTTCTCCGTAGAACTGCAAAAACCAAAGGAACACCTGACCTCGCCTGGAGAATCACGCAAGAGCCACGCCGCGCTGAACATTTGTCAAAGAGGGGCAGCCCATCTCTCTTCACTGGAGCTCTGACAATTTATCTAATGATGTTTACCTGAAGCAACCCAGAGAACCAATGGCTTGATTCCCTTGTCAGCTTTTGCCTTTTGGCCAAAAGCGGAACACTGTATGTAAGGGATATAGATTCTGCACATATTTTAATTCTGCCTGCCAGCATGGTATTTAATAAGCAATGAATATTTACTGTCTGTGAATATAATGAGAAAAACAGAGAATGGTTATAAATATGCACATCCTTCAGTAACTCCCATCCTGTACTTACAGTCATGGCAGTGAACTCTGGAGGATTGTCATTGCCATCTGTCACAGCAATGACAGCAGTTGCTGTGTTTGAAAGACCATATGTTGGGTTTCCTTCCATGTCCGTAGCTTGAATTATTAATGTATATTGTTGTACTTTCTAAAACACAAAATGACATCATAAGTTTTAGACAAAACTAACATTACTGCAGGACAGCAGGTGTTCCCAAAATTGCACTCCGCTAAGCAATGGAGCCTATCGCACTGTTTATTCTAGTTAGCATCACCCAAAATGACAGGAGCAAAGTTTGTGCCACAGGAATACAGCAGCAGGTTGCCCATATTGAACTACTGCCTGACTTTCTTCGAAGACCATCAAGGTAAGGACAGGCTGACTGCTTCCTACTCTAAAACATCAAACCACTTTAGACAGTTAATGCATGATCACAGGTTTAACAACACTTTTCAAACAGTGAAAAGAGAACCTGAGTGCGGTTTATACTAAAACAGGGAAAGTCCTCAAAAGCATTTGAGAGCACTGAGCCAAGGTAGATTTGTCGGCCAAATGGCCACAACTGCCAAGGTTTTGTTTCAGCCAAGCCTGAGTATAAAACTGCTGCTGCAACTTCTTGTGATCTCTATGGAAACCAAAGATGTCGAGGCCAACAGAGACGAGTAAGGACACTCGGAGGAACGGGGAGGGAAGCACCAAATGGGCTATTTCCATCAATGTTAAACACCCTTGCAGAGTATGGCGGCCGTGGGCCCCCTCTCCCCCCACCGCCGCTAACGGCCCTTGAGCCAAGCACTTGCTCCCTCCTCACAGCTGGAGCGGGGCCAGGGTCCCTAAGCACCAGAAACGCCTGGCAGAGACCTGACCTCAGCCTGGTGAGCTGTTTAAAACAACATCGACAAGGTTCTATCCCAAAAGAAAAAGGAAAATCACAAAGACATCTTCCGTGCAGAGCCGCTGAAAAGTTTATTTTAACTCGCTGCACTCAGATATTGTGCATGCTCCTTCATTTACCAGTTCATCGCCCTTCCTCAGAGAGAGGTGTTACCATTCAGTTCTTCCCAAAAGAAAGGACACAAACATAAAAAGCTGCCATTACTTTGAAACAGCACTTCCACAAACAGTTTACTAACACTGGGAAAAACCTTTTGACAAAACAAAAATATTTCAAGAAAAGCATTATTTTTTATGGTTTGGGGGTTTTTTTCCACTTGGTACATTATTTTCTTCCACTATCTAAAGAGTGGGGTATATGACAGATCACTTCTCATGGAAACAATTTATAGATTAATAAAACATGCTGAGTTGGAATGGACCCATCAGGATCAGAGTGTCCAACTTGTGACCCTAGGTAGGACACCCCAAGAATCACACCATTTACCAAAAGGAATTACAGGTATTGATACAAAAAATAAGCGAGGACAATTCCACTGATTGTATTTAGCTTTCTTTCAAATTTTGGCCAGACAGTATGACAGACGTGAGAGCTTTAACAGTTATGCACATTTCCAAGCAGCAAATATGAGTCACTGAATAGAAAGTTTTAAAAATAAGCTGTATGGATCTTTATCTCCCACTGAAGATAATAATTTATGTTCATGTGCTCTTTCACACAGAAACCCTTATAAGACACCACAAATGTGTATTGGTATATATGTACCCCATGATTCTTTAAAAAAGCAAGACTAGTATTAAGTCTACAGAAATGCAGTATATATGCTTAATAATGCATAACTACATATATGAATTCTAGCTTGGAAAACATACTTGCAAAATGACCTTCAAAAGGCTTTAAACATCCTGAAGGTTTCCGTCGTGACACCAACAAGAGAAGCAGTCACGAGGGAATCAAAGAAATACTTTTGCCGCTTTCATCCAGGAAAAAAAATTATATTTTACTTACTGTGAAGCAATAAAATCTAAAGCAGTATTGAAGCAAATCTCGCTGCCATATGATTCAATGTTATTGAAACAGCAGGTGCTTCTGATTCATCTGGGTCTTAACACATTGATCCCAAGAAGCAAATTTCATTAAGGAAACTCCATTATTATTACACAGAGACTCAGCTTCCTTATAATCATCTTATTTAATTCCAACAGAACCAGCACACTAGAAACTTCCCCAGAAAGTGCCCCAAAAGACAGACTATCAGTGTTTTTGTTTGATTCCTTGTTTTTTTCCCCTCTTCCCAGCACTCACATAAAGCAGATCAACTGCTGAGAATGAAATTTCAGAAATCACCAAGCACATAACTTTCCAAGCATGGGGAAATTGGGGGCGGTGGGTCTCCAAAAACGAACCGGCAGCTTCAAGAAAGAACGCAGACCTCATCAGTTCACATCTTTCCACTTCGACACAGGCCAAATAAAAGAGCACTTCACTGAATTAACCTCACGTGAGGCAGGAATGTCAGTGTGTAAATTTAAGTACCCTGCCTGACTTCTTCAGCACCTCCAGCAGTAAGGCAGATGTTTTAATGCTGAAGTGAATTCCACAGCAATAACGGAAGAAATAAGAGCAGCTGGATCTCATGAAACAGCATCTTTTGAGATAACAAATGAAAGATTTCTTCTGCCTTAAGCTGTGTTTCCTTACCTAAGCAAATCTCCGCCTGTGCATGTTAGCACAGACAATGCATTGTGCATGTTAATCTAAAATACCAGCAGATGAGGAATGCTATCAGAGGAACCACTTTTTTTCTTTTTTTTTTAATGCCTACAACAGTTACGCTCCCATAAATAATGTGTCACATTATTTAAGAATTTAAAATTCTGTCTAGCATTTTATGACTTTAATTAGAGCTTTATAAAGAGAGACACTACTTAGAGGAAAGAGTGGAAAGGCAGAAGTGGGAAGACCAGCTGGGGTACATGGACAACAAGGCATTCCCCAGCCCAGTGTCAGAACACGATTCAGCTTTGGCCTTCTAGACTCCCGGTCATTTTCATTTAATTGACTTCCACAAAATGACTCAGGAAATGGAGGAAGCAAAGCAATGGCTTGAGAAGGAAACCATTTTATTTCATATTAGTCTAATCTAATATTTGAATGATTTCATGTTAATCATTAATATCCAGTATGTTCAAGAAATGTTTCTATATACACATTTGGGTATCAGCTGAGTGATCCATCAGGAAAATTGATGATGAATGACAAGGCTTTTCCAGCTGTTAATGTGAGGGTCTAAGCTCCACAGGCAGCTGGTTTCTTCCGAGTTAAATCCCTCCAGTACAGCTAGTCACCAAGTGATAAAACCTCAAGAATTATGGCTATGTCCTTCTGAGAGTTCATCTGTCAAAGATGACCAGGGGATTTTAAAAACAAGGGCAAAGCCGCCCATCATTCTTTTAATTTAATAGGGCAATACTGTAAAGTTCAGGGTTTTCATTTGCTCAAATCCCTTCTCTTCAAAACCAACTTAAACAGAAGGAATGTTAATAAAACCTCAAAAATTAATTACAATATCTAACAGTCTGTTTAGCTTTTCAAATCTTCTGATCGCCCCTTTCAAACTGAAATGCATCAGAATATTAATAGCAAACCCAGAACTTAGAAAGCATTTTTATTCTCCATTTTAAATAACTATAAACAAGCAGCTAAAAAATGAACAGCAAATCCAGTACTTCAGATTTAATGAGCTAAAATGAGGTTAGTAAAACAGAAGTTGAAACAAGATACGTTCAAAAGAGATTTGTTTGGATTTTATAGCTTGTTTATAAAATAATGCTTATCTCTTGTGAAGTTTTCAAGTGGTTTAAAAGCACAGTTAGTCCATGTGACAGATTTGGAGTTGGGAGTGAAATATTTTTATTCCCAGCCTCACAGATGGGTGAATTAGAGCAGAGGATCTGGTACCCTCCTTCTCCAGTGGTGAGCACAGTGAAGAACTGCCTAGACAGAATGGGCCTTGCCCAGCACACAGCAGTGAATTACTGACAGATTATGTCTTTATTATTATTATTATTGCATTGCTCTGCTTTAGTGTGTGCCTGTTTCTTAAGCGCAGACTTATGGGACAAGATCCCTTCCATGACCCCACACAGCCAAGAGTAACTACACATATGGAATATGTAGGTCCAGTTTTCATCCCCAACGTCATTTTCTGTCCTCTGCATTTTTGTATTCTGGGACTTAGACAATGACCAGTGTCAAAAGGGTGAAGAGAAGGACTAAGTTAAGACTGAGGAGGGGGAGAAATATTTCACAGCATCATCAATTGTTTGGACTAGAAGTGACCGTAATGATCATCTAGTACCAGACTCCCTGCCCTGGGTAGGGACACCTCCAACTCCAGCGGGTTGCTCAGAGCCCCATCCAACCTGGTCTTGAACTCCTCCAGGGATGGGGCACCCAGAACTTCTCTGGGAAACCTGTTCCAGTGTCTTACCACTCTCACAGTAAAGAATTTCTTTCATCTGCTCGAAATCCACCTGCTTTCAGTTTATAGTAATTTCTCCTTGCCCTATTAAACACCCCTCTCCAGGCTCTCCTGGAGTTCCCATTTAGATACCAGAAGGCAGCTCCCCAGGGCCTTCTCTACTCCAGGCTGAACAGTCCCAGCCCTCTCAGCCTGTCTTCACAGGAGAGGTGTGTAGAAATCTGAACACCTGACGTGGACCTCAGTTGGTAGAGCATGCAGTTTATTGTAACAAAGAGCGTGGGGGTAAGAGACCTGCTATGAACCACCAGGCGCAGCCCAGAGCAGGTCAGAGAGGTGAGAGAGAGAGAGGTACAGCAATCGGGAATGCGGAATACAAAATAGAACGGTAAGGGTTAAGGGTGTAAGGGTCCCGTGGTCGCTGCTTACAATACAATAAATCATGTTCGGTGCTGAATATTCTAATTTTCACTAACCAATCTAGGACAAGATACAAATTCTAGAGCATTTACATACAGCCTATGAGCATCCTTGTATTACCATATAGCGTTACATTTTAAACCCTTAAAACTGCTTTTTTTACTCTCTGCTTGAGTTGGTAGGGTCTGCTCTGACCCTTGGACCTGCAGGCAGGCAGGGGCTACTGTCTAATCAAGGGGTGGTATTGTTCTATCAGAGAGGGTGGTGAGCCTTCAGTGGCCATACCATTGTTTTCTTGTTATTCAGTAACTGGGGTTTTGTATCTCAAAGCTTGTCTTCATTTCAATCTAGCTTATAGGTTCTATATTCTCAGCATCTTTTGCAAGGTAATAATTTCTATAAGATTTTCCTATTTCTTCCTCCCCAACAGAGGTGCTCCAGCCTTCTGATGATCTTCACATCCCTCCTCTGGACTTGCTCCAGCAGGTCCATGTCTTTCTTGTGCTGAGAAGCCCAGATCCGGATGCAGCACTCCAGGTGGGGTCTCACAGGAGCAGAATAGTTGAGGAGAATCACCTCCCTCAACCTGGTGGCCACACTGCTTTTGATGCAGCCCTGGCTATGACTGCCTGCAAGTGCACACTGTCAGCTCACATCCAGCCTCTCACCCACCCACACCCCCGAGCTGTGCATCTTTACGACGTTAAATACAACCCAGCCCACAGGATTAAGACCTGCCATACCTCTCTGTCAAGCCCAGCTGCTACAGTGATAATGTCACCAGTTTCATTGTTGATTGTAAACATGTTTGGAGAGGGGCTGCTCGGGGCCTGGGACAAAATTCTGTATCTCAGCATCCCATTCTGTGTGTTGGGATTGTCGGCATCGATGGCAGTAACAGTCATCACGTAGGTTCCTAGCAGCAGGATAAATAATTGATGTTATATAAACAGTTTACACTCAGATTATACAAGATCACTTTACAGCAGTGGTCAAAGTATGTATTTCTTTTGGTAAAATCTGCACATTCCTTCTTTACTTAAAGCAAACCGGCTAAACTCAAGACTCACCAACAGAGTAATTAAAAAACATAAGAGGAGATAAAAATACTCTGTGATTATAAAATACTAGATTTGCTTATAACTGAACAAGCTACATAAACACTGAAATCCTACAATTTTGCCACAAATAACATTTCTGTAACAAGAGAACATCTGATTTTTAGATACTTACGTTATTAATTGGGCCAAAGGAAATATACTTACTGTTCAGAATTGGTGGACATACTGATAGTGACTTAAAATCAATATAAATAATATTCTTTCTAAAGTCTTTGAGATATATCTCAAATGCCAAGCAAATGCTGCAAAGTTAGAAAACACATTTCTGGTGCTAACCTTTCATTTTGCACTTCTGACAAATTAAGAAAGTGGTTTCAGCCATACTGCAAACTTTAGTCTGAGCTGATTAGAATTTTAATGAGATCTGAACAACACTTAGGTTTCCTTGAGAATTCAAATGACACTGATTTCAAATCCCAGTATTTGCAAAGGCTCTGGGAATCAAAACCAGAACTAGATCTAGTGACATTTTGGAAGTCTCTTATACCCTGACCTGTCAACTAAATGAACATCAATGTCTATCATAAAAATAAATGTAAGAACTGTGATGTTATAATTAGGATTTTCAAAAACATGAACCAGATGTCATATTTTTAAAGCTTTCCCTGGTTTTAGTTCATGTACATAGCAATTTTGTCTTTTGGAAATGAATCCTAGTATGCTAAAAAGTGCTTTGAAAATAGGGTGAAATAAGAAGATAGTATCTGAGATTTTGCTCAAAACACTAAAGGCACCTTTCAAAGTTTTACGAAGTCTGAAGCCACCCCCTTAATCACCTTCAAAATGATACTGTAAATATGACACTTCAAGATAACACCCCTGCCTCCCATGTATTACCTGGCTCTGATCCCTCAGGGACTGTCCCATTCCAAACCTGGTGTAAGAATTCAGGTCTATTGTCATTCATGTCAATGACATTAATAACAATGGTAGTAGAATTTTCCACCTGGTTTCCATTTACATCCACTGCATGTACTCTCAGCTGCAAAAATCATTAAAAGTATTAGAATTTGCGCAACGTACAGGTGTAGATATAATAATAGTGACAGGAAGTTTCAGGCCAGACATTTTTAGCTCAGTGTATTGTGTATGCTCCCTCATATCGACCTTTTAAGTTTTCAAGTTGCTAATGGAACTCTTGTTCAGACTTCCAAACTATTCTAAGCTACAGACTTCCTTCTTTCATTTGATGAAAATTATATTAGATCAGGTAATTTTGATTACTACTAGTGCCTGCTGTCATATAGAATTCTGGTTTTAATACTGGCTATTAGAAAACGTTCTCTAAAAATATGCAGATTTAAATGTAAATCTATGTGTTTAGACCAGAGCACGGCCATTGCTAGAGAAAACAGCAACTTTCTGCTACAGCAGTCCTGCTGATGCCCACTTTATATATATACACCCAAATATCTTATGGCTACAAAACTACTAGAAAGCAGCAAGATGGCATTATTAACTCACCACTCTGAAAATTATTCATATCCATGTAAATTCCTAAGTCAGTAAAATTTTGAATTGCCAAAATTGCTCAGTTAAAATCTTACAGATGCTGGAGTTGGTGCTTGAGAGAGCCTTTCGCTCATACCTCCCGCTGTGTCCTCTGTTTGGGACCAGCACTCAAAGGGCTCCCTGGACCACAAGGCAGGGAGTGTTTTAATCCACAACATGCTGGAAAATTCTCTCTAGGAGCTGGGTGACTTTTGTAATGATTTCAGCATGGCCTCCCAAAAGCACAGACAACTTTAGGTCACAGCCTGCCCTCCCTCTTCATTGAAACTTTCCTTTTCCACTAATACTGGAATCTGTGGTTTACTTTGTCCATTTCTTTAGAGCAAAGAATATCATTTTCATAAGCTGACAGACCGCATTTACAATTCTATTAAAATGCTTAGATTTGCCCCTAAAATAAAAATTGGTACGTTATTCTTCCCATCCATTTCTCAAATCACAGCTGCTGCAATTCTAATAGCACTCACATCCTAATTTAAGTTGCCGAATTAAAAATAGACTTTTGAAAAGTATACAATTCAGTGGAGATTGTGATCAATGGCCTGTACCTGAAATATAAGCCACAGTATCCCTATTTCAATCTTTTAAAATTACGTTATCTAAATACATTTAATCACTGTTTACGTATGTTAACATACTTCAGCTGCTTAAATATAGTAAGAGTTATTTCCTTATTAAGTACAATAAATACAAATCTGCTACAAACTCTTCAAATCGTATCTCATACAAAACTAAACGCCGGCTGCTCAAGTCATGTTTGAAGTAGGTGTTCGTCTTCAATTTGATAATCTGATTTATGGTAAATTAAACTCTTACAAGGAAAGAAGTAATCTGCTCCCGGTCTAAAGCCTTTGTCACAGACAGCTGTCCTGAGATGGGGTCGATGATGAAGATGCCTGTTGGAGGCTGGTCAGCCCCTGGGCCAGTCACACTGTACCGCAGTGAACGGCTTTGATCACGATTGGACCTAATCTGGGGGTCAGAAAAGATGAAGTTGGCATTAGCTACAAGCAACCGCTGGATGGGACTGCAGCTGAAACAAGCAGCAGCTCTCTTTATTTTCTCCTTGCTCCTTAAGCTGAACCTGCAAAAGTAGTTATTCTGGAAATGGTACAGAGTTGGTACGAAGTTTGAAGTTCCCAACAGCACTCTGTTAGAACGCTGGTCAATGGATTTTCAGAAATGTGAAATCGTCCCTGGTTATTTCTCAGAATAAAAATGATTTGTGTTAAACAAAAATCAGAGTTTTTACCTTAAGCAGAATTGTTTAGCTCTTAGAGAAAACATACCCTATCATAAAATTACACATGAAATTAAGTCTGGTTTGCGTTTTTCCCCTTCTCCTCTATCTTCCCAGCCCACAGTACAGACTCTCTTCCATTACAGGCCAGCTCTTTACAAACTCACCATTTTTGCTTAGAGACTGAACTTGTTTCATCTTCCAAGGAAAGAACTGAAGGGCAGTGCATGTGTGAGGAGCAGCTGAATCACCAGCACACACATCAAACAGAACAGAGTGAAACTGCAGCATATCAGCTTGGGCTAATGGTCTGCCAAGTTCCAACAAATTGATCATGACCAGCCAGTACCGTGGTTGGAAGCCAGCCCGGAGAGGAGCTTGGCTCCTGGCAGTGGCCACTTCTGGGCAGCAGAGTCCTGTGGAACAGCTGCTCCCCTCACCCCCATCAGATCCTGCTCCCTTTGGTCTCCTGGTGCACTCTGCTTCCTGCTCACTTCCACACCATTTCCCAGGCAGAGAACTCCAGCAAAGGAGACTGGAGAACTCCTGAACCAGCAGAGATACCCCTGAACACACTTATCCCCCAAAACAAGGTCATCTTCCACCAGTAGAGAAGCACAGGAACAACTTAAACCCCAGGAAATTAGATGCACCCCAGCACGCAATGCAGAAGTAGTAACAAGAAACCAGCCCAAGAGACTCTGGTAAATGTCTGGATGATGAATAGGACATCATTTACACAAAATCTCTTCAAGAGCTCTCTGAGGGACACTGAAACCACACTTCTATTAACTTCCTTACCCTAACTAATTCCTGAGGAAAAGGTCCTCTGGAATTTTCTGGTAGGTCGACTGCAGGCAAAATCCAGCCTCTCTTTTGCCTCTTCAGAGGGCAGCTGTGCTTGTATTGTTGCCATGGAAATATGATTTCTTCAATTTTCCTTTGGTCCTTTCCCAGGTACAAGATAAAATTAAACACATGTTAGAAGGAGAATTACTAGTAGACATTATCAAGTAACTCAGGTACAATGACATAATTGACTGAAAGGCTGTCTTTGCTCTGTGTTCATCGAACTGTTTTATTTGCATTCACAGTGCAACTTGAAAATAACCAATATCATTTACAACTGCACTGCAAAGTTGTAAGAACCTTTTTTTTCCTTACTTAACTAGGAGAAGAAAGCGAATTATAAACCATTTATAACATGGCACTACTGCACTACTACATGCATAAACTATTCTGCACTTCCTGAGAAGCAGTTAATATTTTGCAGAATTTAATAGTATGTCTTTATGTATTTCTCATTAGCTAGAGCTTCAGTTCAGGTAATGTGCTACTGTACACTAAATTTAGATCTGGGTGTGCTATAATATAATTTGAGTTCCAAGAGAAGTTTAATACATACTGGTAAGGAATGTCTCAAATATTTATGACCCTATTAAATCCCACAGAATTAATGCTGTAATTATTTTAAACCTACGTCAGCCATGATGGATGCAGCAGATGACCCACTTTACACACTGGGTATTAATCTCTGCTGGCTGTCAACATTCCCCTCCTATTCCCTTCTACATCTGCAGTCATTTCATCCTTTGGATGACAGCACACACAGCTAGCTTGCTGAAGGTTGGAAACGGGGCGACAAAAACATTTTCCAAATCTTTTAAAAGAAGAACTTCTTTTAAAATCTAATCAACTATGTCACAGAGTATGAACAGATGCCCAACTGAAGGCCAGATTCTACTACTCTACATCCCGTTGATGGTAAGGATACCTGAATAGTGTCTTTGGAATAAACAGGGCATGCTCTGGCACATCTAAGCATCTGCTCCTTTACTACGCTTCCATGAACAAAATGACAGTATTTCCATTGTTAAAAACATGCCTTAGCAGATTTAACACAATCACCAAGTAAGCAAACAAAAAACCGAGGATTATGCAGCAGTGGTCTCCAGTGTGTTCTCAGGAAAAATGTCTTGCGTAACCACATTACCTATTTTGACATTATGCCTAAATCTTTAATGTGCACCTATTACAGGTATGTTAATCTATGAATAAATTTTGTTCTTTGTCTGTAAACTAAGCACTTCTCCTTCACCAAGGAGAAGGCAAGAAACAGCAGGTAACAGGTAATACAACAGGAAAACAGACAACCTAATACACTTTTCTAAAGTAAACACATAGCTAATTGCATATTGCTATGTCTGATTTTTGTTACAGTACATGGTTCATCCTATGGCAGCTTCCAGCAGAGGGAGACTATCTTCCTTACCAAGTAGTGCTGGAATCATGAATAATTTACAATCTCCAATTTGATTATGACGGGACAAGACAAAGCCAACATTCCCTGCCAGAAGTGCTTTCCTACTTACTGCTGTAAATCTACAGCTCCCATCTAATAAATGTGACTGATGCACCCTATCACAGATTTGTTTATTTTGCGGTTATATTTAACCGCTTGAATAAATACTATAATACTTTCAAGCAATTTAAAATAAATAAATGGTTGTGTGAGACTTAAATTCAGGTATAAATCTCAAGCTATACAAACAAAAAGCTCAAACATAAAGAATCCTATGTAGTTAAACAGGCATGTCTTCCCATGCCTTAGCAAAACTACAGAAAAAACGACTATAGAAGTTCCTTCTAAAGCTCCATCTTTGCATGCACTAGATGTTCATTAATAAGCTGGCTCATGGAGAGGTGCATGACAGGCAGCATTAAACCCCTATTTTTAGGCCTCTTTGTGGAGATACGTTTGTACAGGCTGCATTTAGCTGTTGTTTTACCTTTTCTGAAGCCCCTGGGAAGGCTGGTTCAGGGCTTAGCTTCACTCTCATTTGCCATTCTTGCTGGGTTTCCTTGTCTTGAGCAGACACAACAAACTCTGTGGGCTCTGCTGAAAGCTGAAAGCTTCGCTCTGCATAGACCACACCATCTTCACCTACTCTGAAATCTTCTGGCTCACTGCTCCCAAAGTGTATTTTTTTGTTTCCCTCACAGCTTCGAAACCTCACTGTAAAACAGACACAAAAAGACAAACGAAAAAAAATTTGAAAAAGCTGCCCACTTGAATTCAGTGTGACATTAAACACATTAAGAACGAACTCTAAGGCAGAGATACTTGCTGCTGCTATTATCACATGTGATAACATTATGAGTTAAGACTTGTACTTTAGGGGTCAGTCCACACCACATAACAATGACATTCTGTGGACTGCTAGGCAGAGATTTTAACCCTAGACAGGAACACCCTTCCTCCTACAGATTCACCCCACTGCCAGCAAGAAAACCAGCTCCTTCCATGTCCTGTGGTACCTCTCCATTGGTTGCCAGTTGATGGCTGCAGGGATTTGCACCTCAAGCCTTGCAAAGATCCAGTCAAGCCAATTCATTAAAAACACTCAAAAAATTTAATTACACTGCAACCACAACTGCAAACACAACCACGCTTCCAGCACCTTCTCTGAAAATGGGGCTAAGGCAGAAACCCAGAAAACTGTTAAAACCATTACATTCTGTGCCCACATCAGCCTGTGATTCAGCTGTGTCATCTCCAGTAGATTACTTATGAGCTCTGTGACTGAGTTTCCTCATCCCTCATTGACAAGATGAAGAAGGCAGTAAATACCTCACAGAGAAAACCTAAGTTAAAGACCTTTGTTTTTTGTTTTGGTTTGGGTTTTTGTCTTTGGGTTGTTTTTTTTTAGCCATGTTATTTACCACACATGTCCATTTACCTACTTAGGAACTACCTGTTCTTGTCTAATTCCCTCCCTCCTTCCTTTTGTCATGTCTGGAAGACAAACACTGGAACAAGAAGTCAGTAAAACCGATTGTATAGATAAAGATATGATGTGCACGAAACAGAACTGGTAACAGGTTACTGCCTTCTTTACCCAATTCTTTTCACCACCACTTACCTTCTGGGTTACTGCAAATAACAGTAATTAAAAAAATGAAAGTGTGCTTTTATAACCAATGATTGCTCTTTAATGTTTCCAAAGCATTATGAAATATTTTGATTGTACGGGCAACAGAAGTGCAAAACATCATTATGAAGGTCGTGCTGAAATCCACATAGCAAAGATGAAATGAGGCTTTATGCCTCATTTCAGTTATTGGACTTTTATATTGTGCTAAACCATGCACAAACTATTTAGCTTCAAAACCTAAAGGTCCCTCTCAAGAAAAATCACTACTAAATGTCATGCATCATATGCTTTCTTCTGTAATGCACTGTTTTCATGAAGGTACTCAGAAGAAGTATCATACTTTTTTGTATTTGAACTTCAAGGACCAAGCTGATGTTCAGATGACAGACTAAATTTTCCTTACTGCACCCTTTCAGTTATCCAAAATCCTCCATTTGCCCTCTCCTGACAGAAAAGACTGTACTTCAAAAGGGTCTATCAAGTACAAAAATGAGACAAAGCACATTACTACTCTAAATAAATGATACAGCATCAACTGTCTTAATTTTAATCTTGCAGGACTGGGCAGGGATACTTCTCTTTCCACACAGATCCCAGAGTTTGAAGGTCTTTTCCTGTGAAAGTCCAGCCTCACTTAGGGGAGAAGAGCCATGTCCATAAAGCACTGAGCCCTGGAAGAACAAATCTGGGTAAAAGGCTGAAGGGCTTTTACCAGCAGGGCTCCTCCCGTGATCCTCCTTAGAGAGGTTGCCTCAGGTCATCCTCATAAGCAGGGAGAATACTTTTCTGAAATTCTAATAAATACTCAGCCCCTTGCGTAAGTTTTCATATATTTAAGCAATCCCTATGGCTCCTCAAGTCCATCCTACCTGCTTTATCATGTACAGTGACTTCCTTTGCTATAATCTACAGCTCTGCAGAATTTGGAGGTGACAGACCCTCTGGTTTGCTCTTCACATGGGAGGAGAAAATTGACAGGCAGAAGACCTAGCTCCCAGATGTTCATCATCCGATTGACCTCCCACATTTTTCAACATTTTTCACATTTTTCACATTTTTCAACATGGCCTGAGTCAGCTCACTGCAACACTACGTTGAAATGCAACAGCCAATTGAGAAAATGCATGATTCTGAGCCAAGAACATAAAACTACTACTTAAAGCAACTATTCCCGCATGTACAAATCACTACCACAGTCCTAATTCTGCAATTTTGATTGGCCCACCTTCAGAGATGGGTAGACTATATTGCCCAGCACAAAAATAAATAGATGCCCAAGAAGAGCTCACTCCAAAGTCACTACATTTAATGATGTAAGAACTTAACAACTGGACTATTAAACAGTGCTACTTGTAGTTGGTTACAGAGGCACAGACCACTCAGGCCCCAAACATGGAGGAAGCTCGGCATCCCCGAAACGCCACCACTGTTCACAACAAAACTCTCACAAACAGTTCACAGTTCACCTAAGGCAAAAAACCAAAAAAAAACCCCCACCAGCTAGCAACATAACCCATAGCTCTGCGCCTCTGCTAACCTCTCAGCTATGACTGCTCTCAAAATCTGCTCTTCAAAAGAGCGTCTTTGAACCTCTGGCTCTTCTCAGACTTACTTCTGAGAAGTACAAAGTGGGAAAGAGAATGGAGATTAATCTAAACTTTGATCATTACTGTTTTTCAAAAAGATGAAAGCTAAAATGCATATTAGTCATTATGGCCCAAAAGACTAAGATATCACAACAATATTGTATAAAAAATTATTTTCTAATAGTAACAGAATATTTTAATATTTTAGATACTTAAATTCATAAAGAAGGGCATTTCTTTTCCCCCATCTTCTTACATATAGACTCCAGTAGCACAAAAATAAAGCCAAGGAAAAACCACCCTGCTAGCCACTTCATTGATATTCTTCCTCCAGGCGACTGTGTATTATGAAATTCAATGAAAATCCCTTCCTCTGACTATATCCTGGTAAAAACATATAAAATTGTCAATGTGAGAATTATTCTCCCTTTGCACGGAGCACACATTAACAAATTATAGTCAAGTAAAACCATCTATGATTAAATTCCCTTGACAGAGTACAGGTTGTGCAGTAGCTACTCTCCCCCCAACCACATGGTTATCAGTCTTGTAAACTCGATTTAGATCCCTTTGCTTCATTTTTCAGTGTTCAATTAGTATGAACACAGAGTGATTTCTGACAGTAGGTTTTTAGGTAAAGATTTTTTTGCAAAAAAGCTACAGGAAATATTTTTTTTACTGTGAATAATGACTGCTTATGCAACCATGTTCTTTTCTGAAAACCACAGGAAAGGGAGGCATGCTTTCTACAAGTCACTTTATGTTGACAGATCAATCACAGATTCTTTTTTTTCATTTAAAAAGAAAGGTTAACTAGATATACTCTGTAGACTCTTAGACACTTTATATGCAGTAGAAACAGTAATCAAGTATCTGATTTTAATGCTTTTTAGTAACACTCTGCATAAATGAGCAGATAAGAGTACCATAATCCGTAAAAATAGCTCATGGATTTTTAAGTATTTCTGAGTATCTTGCGCATCTTCTGAAAGTATCTGCTTTTCAGAAGTGTATCATTTGAAAACCCTAGGAAGTATTCAATCAAACTCAAACATAACTGTTTCGGTTTTGAAGAGAATACCTTCAGTCATATCAAAGCAGTAATATGCAACATGGGAGTAAACGCAGCCAGTTCCTAGGCTCAAAAGAAGGCTGTGCACAAGGATTTATGTAAGTAGGATCTTTAAACAGCAGAAAAAAATGTATTTAGCATTAGCATATGATTATTATTAAATATTATACCATGAGACAAAAGACCACTAATATCCTAATTTGAGTCTTTTCTTGTCCTAAAACCAAGGCAAGTATATTCTATTAAATAAAGAAGAAAAGAGGACCTCTGAGACTACAACATTGTAAAATGAAAATCTACAGCTCCATGGTATTAAAGGAAGCTTTCATTTTAACACTCTCGCATGGAAGTAATTACAACATATGCACAGATGTGTAGTGTACAAAACATTAAGAACTAGACATGTAAATTCATTTAAAGTGCACTAGAGATCACCACCACTCACGCTCAGGTCTAATGAGATGAGTGATTCATAGCATCTATAAAATACATGTCTAACCTCATGTACCTTACTAGTAATCTTCAATTACCAAGAACCATTTCTCAGACAATAAAGCCCTCTTTTCAGCTACTCATGTTGGTTTGCACTCTTTGACAACCTGCTTCTGCTCTTTTTGTCTTAGGCAAATATCAGAATTACTTGATCCAAACAAGGACTGAGCAAAAAATTATACAATGGGCTATATTAACACCAATTTTTTCATGAATATATTATATTCATGTGCAATATACAATATTAATACAGATTTTTCATTACTCATTTTGATCGTGAGACTGAGTTTGCCATATGAATTTTTTGCACTTAAAAAGATTCAGTTCGCTTCTAGATAACATCCACATGCATACACGCAAACTGGTGTGCTTCCTTCCGTAAATTTGTTGGAATGCTACTACTCCTCTTGAATGCTCTTCTCAATGCCTAAGCATCAACCTCAAGGCAAAGGCTCACTTAGCAGACATCATGGAAATTGCAACAAATGCCAAGTGCTAACAACACACATACTTCAGTAATACAGTTCAGAGTGTGCATCATGAAATGGAAAACCTAGGGGTATTTAATCCACTAGGGCTTGTTTTGCAGCAGACAAAATAAAAGAATAAGGAAGTATCTTAGGTACAACTACCTACTAGATACCACTTTTATTCTGCTTGAACTGTCTAGCTACCTGTATACATAATATCTGAACACCCTCCGAGAACACTCTGTATTTAACAAGTCTTTTCTTCGCAGAGAGAGAAGCAGGAGAAAACTACACGAGAAACCCCACATAAAACCTCCCTCACCTTCCCTTATAAATGAGTAATTTATTCATACTGGCTACTTCTGTATCTGTAAGATGATCTGTTAGTCCTACTAACATAGTGCACATGCGCATATTTCAGTTCATGGCTTGTTGGAGTGGCGTGTAAAATGCCCGTGAGACATCCTTTACTACAATTACTACTTTATTTTTTAATTTTTTATTACTTTATTACAATTACTACCTTCAAGAGGACTGGGTTTTTGACATCTGTGGAAGGTTGGGGGGGGCAAGTGGAATTTTTCCCATTCTGTTGCTAAGCAACTAATGACCGGTACTTAAGGGCCATCTACGCTCACAAAGGAGACAAAGCCTTTTCGCTGGCCAGGCAGAGGAACAAGAGATGGCAAGATTTGATAAGGGGACACTCACTCACTCGCTCGGGGCTCTTGGAGGAGAGAGCAGGGGGAAAAAGGCGGCTCTGTTTTTTTGGCTACAATTGCAGAAAAGGCCCGGTTTTGCACTGGTTTTTCTCTCTACCTGTTGGGTGAGTTCTCACTTAGGACGGGGGAGGACGGGATCCCGGCCCCTTCTACCCTCCGGGAGGGCGCGTTTCCCAGCTGCGCTGCAGCAGGACGAGACCCCTCGCCTGCTGCCGCTCCTCGCCCTGCCTGCTGCCGCTCCTCGCCCTGCCTGCTGCCACCCCACGCCTTGCCTGCCACAGCTGCGGAACTCCTGCTGCCTCCTCTGCTGGCTGGCTCAGGTGAGCCCACCTGGCCGTTCCATCCCTTTGCTGCGCTTTGTCCATCTGCGCTCCACCCTGCTCCAGCCCGTCTGCCATTACGCGCGTGACACAGATCCAACCTCGCGCCACAGCGCCATCTGCAGCTTCCCGGGAGTCATCGCACCTGCCCTGCTGGTCTAGGAGCCCAACAGCGCCCCTGCTGGCTGTGATCGTGACTGCACCCAACGGGAAAGTGCCTGACAGTCCAGGGACATTTGTCACCGAGTTTTTTTGGTTTTGTTTACTGTTTTTTTTGTTACTGATTGTTTACCTCATTATAGATACTAGTAAAAAAACCTCTTATTCCTTTTCCCATACCTTTGCCTGAGAGCCCTTGATTCTAAAGTTATAATAATTTGGAGGGAAGGGGATTCACATTCTCTAAGGAAGGTTCCCACCTTCCTAAGCAGACACCTGTCTATCAAACCAAGACAACATCCTGGTGAACAGTTACAATCACAAACAACTAAAGTACATTCTAACTTGCATTTTCCCTCACTACCTTTAAATTTGGTCAAATTTTAGAACCTCCTGAAACCAGCTTGAAACAATTATTTAATATTTGATTTTTTGATACATGGGTTGTCTACACCAGCCAGAAAAATGCTGTTTGAACCTGCAAACTGAGAAAATAAAATACAGAAATTACTGAGTCAAAATAAATACAGAATATAATCAGGTTATTTTAGGCAATGTCATTTCCCTACCTGTATTCAATTTGTCATTATATCCTTTAGAGATATTTCAATATACCAGTGTTGTTTCTAACAGGCTCATCTAGTCTTTTTTTCTAATTCCCTTTTCTTCTCTACTTTTATATTCATGAACTGTTGTTTATCCCATACTCCAGACCATCCAGAAAAATCTCAAAGCGCTACTTATTTCGAGCCTCGCTGGAGTAACCAACCTGTGACACTTGAAGAGAAAGCTGGCTGTCCAAAGGCAGCTACTTACCAAAGTCTGCTAATTCAATAATTGCCTTCGAAAACCTCTGCCTTGTGCTGAGCACTGCGTTCTGCCACCCCAGCCCATGCCGAGTAGAGGGCTGCTCCAGCAGGTCACGCAAGCCCAACTGGAGTTTTGCCACTTACTAAGGGCCAAATATGGCCATTTGCTTCTAACTCCTATTTACACTTGGCTTCACCATCTTTACAACCTAGTTCCATGTGGAAGCCAGGTTATGAAGCTCTCAAGTGGCGAAAAAGTGTCACATCAGAAGGTTTCAACAGAGGTAAAAACCAAGGATGCATTCAAGGTATTTACCAACTTTAGGTGTTTCATGATCTGACTAATAGCAGCTCAACTTCCCAGACACCCACGTGTTTGGAACACAGGGGACAGGGAAGGAGAATAAATACCAGCTGAGGTTAAGGAGTGCTGAGGTATGAATGCCAGGCATCCATGTGTGAAAGTCATTTAGAAAGTCAGCTTGGAGAAGAATGTTATTTCCCTGCACTTCTGCCTACTAAGAGCCAGCCAACCATGGGATTCCAATTTATTAAAAAAAAAAAAAAAACAGTGAACAAAACATTTTCCTACATCACTACAGAAATTCTGATACCTATCAGTCATCCATCACAAGGCAGAAGGCAATCACAACAGACAATTCATGCCTGGTCTACTGTGGTTCCTAACTGGTGGGAAAAGGGAAAAACTGGGAAAACAGCCTTGATTCCATATAGAGTAGAGAGAACTTTCTCAGGACAGAGCAGATCTCAAAACTTGTGTGATCTCCATTTCAAGAGGAACTGGTGGCATGACAGTTCACCTGTAACAAACATTTGGTGGTTTTCAATGTCCATTCAGTGGGAAAGTGAGGAATATTCTCCTTCCTCTTTATTATTTTCTTAATTGGCAGAACATTTACTTCAATACATAAATTTCTAAGCCATCCTTTAATAAAAGTCATTGCTGGTAGACTATACTTCCTTGAAATTGAACAGAGAAAGCTTTAATAACTCAAGTTTAAATACACTAAAGCTAATCAATTCATCCTGCATTCAAGTTTCCATTATACTTCTAAGAAAGCACAAAACAGGTCTGTAAAATATAATTGACGAGAGACTGCTACATACAGCATGCAAAATCAAGACTACAGCTCTTACTTCATTTGTTTGCAGACTCATTAGAATTGTTTTTTGTTTAAACGTCTCGAACTGTGTACCCAAATTTATATGTGAAAGAAACAACAAATTAAATTAAATTAGTCCTTATTTAAGCTGTATTTGAAACAGTCTAAAACTGATGCTCTTAGTTCCACAATTTCCAAATTAGATTAAAAAAAATTATGTTAGAAGTTCAGAAAACAGACAAATCAATGCAGATTTTTAAAAAATGTTGTACTTCTGCAAACTTGTATTCTGAAACTTAGCTGGCTGGAAAACCTAGGAAACATTCAGAGCATCTGCCTCTGTATCCTACCCTATCCCTGAAAAATAAAGACGCAAAAACAACACTGAACTTTTTTCAAATTACAGTCAGAGGTGCATGTGCTGCCACTAATGCCAAAATATTTTCCAAATCCTATGACAGTGATCGAGAAATAATCACAGAGCAGCTGATGTCCTTTCCTGCAAGAGTCTGTGCCCTGTTTAAGGATGAAAATGCTCCAGTGGCTTACGGTTACAACTTAAAGAAACAAAAAAGTTCAAAATATGTTTTCTAACAATACCATTGAGAAGAGGCTGTCCTCCACATATGCTCCTTGGCACTACTGCACTGTGAACATCTTCACGAAATCCAGTCTTGCATGACACATCTTCACAGGTCGCCTTTAGGGGTGCCTGAAACACAAGACAAAATTTATGTAATACCTGCAACCCACATTCACCAGAGGAACATTCCAGTTGGCACACACTCCGCTTCGCGGCTGTCTTGTACAACCACAATCTTTGTTTCTGAACAACTGCAATTAGGACCGCGAGGGCAAAGGGTTAATCTTTCTGACAACTGGAACGGAAGGAACAAATCCCACTCGTCTGGTAAGATCTAAATAATACACCATCTTGATTCTTCTGACAACTGAACATTTCCACTAAACCAGACATCGAGACTGAAGAGGAATCATAAGGCGAACAAAAACATTCCTTCCTCTGGAAATAAATGTTGCACAAAACCCATCGGCAACTTTTTCACAGCCAGATTACTTGAGAGGAATAACTTCAACCACTGCTTTAAAACGCTTTATTTAGAGTATTTCTGTGTGAAGCTGCACCAGAATAAGTAAACTAAGACAAAACATTACATTTGCAGTAAGTTAACAGAATTTACATTTGTGTTAGCTTTCAAACAGATACCATACAAAGCCAAATGTTTCCAATGCAATCTCCTATTTCAAAGGGACATTAAGTTAAAAGGAAAGTAGCTCATTAATTTTGCACACTGGAAGAGCTGAGCCACTGAAACTGTTTGTTCTCTCACTTATTAAAAAAGTTTACCCTCAAATCACATTCTTAAAAGAGTTTCATAAATGCCTTTTCATTAAGAAATGTAATACAGCATTTGGAAACTTGTTTGTTCTGTAGTCTTCCATGTTCAGAAGCTGCTTCTGGTAGCAAAGTTATTTTCCAGGACAGCTTGTTGCCTATTTGGGAAAAAACAAACAAACAAAAACAAATATTTTCTGTGGCAAAGGACTAAGATTTCTTTTCAGTGGATTGGTTTTGTCTCATTTCAGTGCTGCACAAGACAATGGCCCACCTCTCATGTGGCTACATGAGCACACACTGGCAAAATCCCTTTCACACTGCACACAGCAGACAGCTCAGCTCCCACACCAGCCTGGGCTGAGATACATCCAAGAAATCGTGCGAGCCCTTGCACAATCTCAAACACACTGACATGCCAAACAAAGGCCCATCTATGTGCATGCCCAGATGTAGTACACAGTCTCGGACAGCACAAGCAACTGTGTGATTATATCGTACTTCAATCTGCTCCAGACTTAAATTAGATTTTCCTGTTTGCTTTCCCAGATGGGCTTCCATCAAACAGACCGACTCAAGGCCATGTCAGCATGTCTGCATACACTTGCAAAGAAAGCCCTACAGGAAAAAGAAAAAAGAGGGAGGGAGAAAGAGGAGATGATGGTGTTACACCCATTCACCATAGTAACCTCAGGGAAAGAGAGCATTAAAGAGGCAGGACAGGAGCACCTCAAACCACAAGCGTTTCCTCAAGGAAAGGGACCAGGCAGAAGCGAACTCTCTCCACTGACACACACGGCCAAACTCAGCCTGCAAAGCCCTGTTAGAGCAATTTCATCATAATACAAGGGGGCATTTGTAACCCATTGCATTGCATTTACACCAAGAGAGTCCTAACTGTGCAGCTCAACATCGGCACTAGCGAAAACAAGAAAAAAAAATTTACTAACTCACAAGATAATACACTATCCAGGCATGCTCAGTAAGAGAACTTGTAATTATCAGGTTTCACTGTGGTGTGGATTTACTTGTGACTTAATTTCTACACGGGTATCTCACCTGTGTACAATTGTTTATGTACCTTAGTATGTTAACATGGAGACCCTAAAAAGAAAGCAAATAAAGCAACCGTTTAGACACCACGGGACTACCTACAAAACTGGAACCTGGCTCTGTACCCAAGTGCCAACAGTCTATTTACATACTGAGTTTTTAAGGTAAAAAGATGGCAAATCAAAAATAACTAAAATTTCAACCAGCCAGTTTCCTCAGCTTTAGAACTCAAATCCCAGGCTTGATAAGGTTTCCACAATTTGAAAGAAAAATAGTAAGACTCATTTAAACTACTGTACAAAAGGTGACTTCAAAGTAAATGTGGTGGAAAAGGAAAAAAAAAAAGTCTTTCATGGTATCTTTGAAACAAAAAGGTAATGGGTAGGCAGCAGAGGAGATTGCAGGATTTTTCACAAGTCTGCACCGATGTGCTTGGGAATCTTTCAGCCTTTCCAGTAATCTGTATGTACTAAACAGCTCTTATAAACTGAAACAATGCCCACTGAAACAAAGGCTGGGGAATATGAATAGAGAGCCTTCTTTATTCTTTCATTTGCAGCCATCAGCTTTATGCAGAAACAAAAGACTGTACTCTGCTCTCCAAAAACAGCCCTTTGTAAAGATTGTTTGAGAATAAAAACACAAGGGAAGGAAGAATTCAAATTTTCAGCAATTCTTAATCGCCCTGTGTTCAGCATTCTGAACTAAGTAGAAGTTGCAACTTCAGACACACTGGGTCAGATCAAGTTCAGCCTAAGAGTACTGCAAGACTTAAACCATTTCAACTCTAAGTAAAGAAGGATGCTGAAATATTTTTATCCTCTTATCTGAGGCAAAAAGCGAAAGCTAGTGAAGATTATGGGACACATTATTATAATTTATAGGATTTTGTGTGATTAGTACAATTCCCAAGACACTTTCAAATTTAAGATAATATTACTTGCACATTCATCTACAGAAGGACACTACTTAAAAAAAAAAAAAAACCTGTCTTTTAAGACAGAAAGCAATTACCTCTGCTTGTATCCACATAAAACCTACTCAGTGGAGTTACAAAGCTTTGAACAAGCTCAGCACTTGGAAAATTCTCCTCTCAAGTACTAACAGACTTTGCAACAGCAGAACAGTTACTTCTAAAAAACTATTCTGCTTTCCTCATCCTTTATGACTTGTTTAGCCATTTTTAACTGCTAAATGAGTGATAAGCTTTACCATCTCCAGATGCTAGAGAGCTAGTCACACATGGCATCAGATCACACATATAAACTCAGTACTACAGATCTCAGATTAAATGCAACAGGAAAACGGCAATTATGAAGCAACATGATGTAAATTAGAAGTCTACTGTCAAAACTGTTATTCAATCAATTAAAAGAATTCACCATTTTGATATAGTTAGGCAGCTAAGCCTGCAGTTTTGATACCCTGCTCCTTTGTTACTTTAGTTTCATCTCTAGATATGAAATCTGTGATTTAATTCCAAGGTTGTATTCCAGCTTGATTTAAAAAACAAAACCAAAACCCAAAACCAAAAATACCGTAACAACCTGTTTAAAATCTCAACTGTATAATTCTAAGAGATTCACATTTACATCGTTTTCTAAACACCACCAGCAAAAGTCTTCTAACAACACAGGCCTCAAAGTTTTGAGAAGTGCCTAATTGAAACAAGAATCAAGCCAGGCAGAATTTCTTCACTAATACCGACAGATACAGATTCACAACCCTCTCCAATTTCCATTGCTTCTAAAAAGTAAATACATTTAGAATACAATTCCAAGTATCTGAAAACATCCATTTAAAGAAACATCTATTCCTAAATATAATCTCACCACCTCCTCTGCATGTGCCATACACCGCTGGAGTTCAGCAGTAGCTACCAATCTGAAATATCCAAGTCGCTTCTACTGTTTGCATCTGCATGTACTACAACACAAGATTTAACAGCAATTGTACCAAAATGTAAGACGAGTTGTTTTTGGAAGACTGCTTTCTTCTATAATCAATGTAACTTACTCCTAGAGGAAAAGAAGCCTAGGTAGTAAAATGAGAAACCAAGGGGTATGCACCAAAGAAAATACCATACTATATAGTATAATTGAACATAGTACAGCTACCAATTGCTAAGTCTAGCCAATTCACAGTGAAATTCAAAACAATGTCTGACATAATTATATGTGTGACAAAGCAAGAATGGGGTATTTGAGCTCTTCCTCCTTAATAACCAACAATAATTTGCAATTACCACAGTAATATTCAACTTAAGCACACATCACAGAAACATTTGTGACTGTGTTTAAAGACTGGGTGTTTCTTCATTAATTTAAAAGCCAGGATGGTACCCAATACTCACTTTCAACTTACGTTGCAACTCCAGAGATTGTTCTGTCTGTTTTTAGTTTTATGTACAGACACTTTCTGACACAATGGGATATGCTGTACAAGGTGGTGTTATTTAATGACAAGTTTCTACTTACTGCCATAAGGCATAAGAAAGATACCCTGCAGGATGACAGATACATCTCCGAAAAGCTTTAGATGGCTGGAATTCAAAATGTTCAGCAACTCTCTCTTAAATCTCCAACTTGCTGCAAACAAAGCTGCAACAGTTTATACTCTCACAGTACTCAGTACTTCAGCAAATGTAGTCAAGTACAATTTGTTTTCAACCACAGAGTGCAACTAGAGAAAAAGGAAAGTGCCTTTCACTGAAATTGCTCTGGAAGCCAAAAGCTTCCAAAGCGGGTGCCAAGCTACATCCTCCCAGAGGTCATTCAGTTACAGCAGAAAGGCCTTTCGTTATACCATCTTCACTTCTAATCAGCGCTCTACTTCATGAACCACAAGATTTTATGTAGAAAATCCAGTTTCTTAAACCAACACGTATAGCTCTCAAGCACCTTCCCCAAGTAAGAGAATCTGCAACTTTTATGCTACCAGCTGGTTCAAAATAACTTGCCTTAAACCACCAAAGGTTCATGAAATCACACAATGCCTTGGGTTGGAAGGGACCTTATAGGTCATCTAGCTCCACCCTCCCTCCCACCTTCCATTAAACCAGGTTGCTGAAAGCCCCATCCAACCTAGCCTTGAACACTTCTAGGGATGGGGCATCTACAACTCCTCTGGACAACCTGTTCCAGTGCCTCACCACCTTCCCAGTGAAGAGTATCTAATCTAAACCTACTGCTTTTCAGTTGGTAGGCATTCCTATTTGTCCTATCATTACATGCCCATGTAAAAAGTCTCTCTCCATCCTTCTTTTACGGTTCCTTCAGGTACTGGAAGATCAAAATTAGCTCATCCCTACATTCCAGTCTGAACAAACCCAGTTCTCTCACCCTTTACTCATAGGAGAGGTGTTCTATCCACCTCTGATCATCTTCAGGACCCCACCCTGGACTCACTCCAATAGGCTGATGTCCTTCTCGAGCTGGGGACCCCAGACCTGGGCACAGTGTTCCAGGCAGGGTCTCACCAGAGAGGAGCAGAGGGGCAGAATCCCCTGCCTTGCCCTGCTGGCCATGCTGCTTTCAAGGCAGCCCACGACATGTCTGGTTTTCTGGGCTGTGAGCATGGAACACCGGGTCATGTCCAGCCTCTCATCCGCCAGCACCACCAAGCCCTGCTCTGCAGTGGTGCTCTGAGAATCTGTTCATCCCCCAGCTTTACAGACCACGTTCACAGCCCATTCTGTTAACCCCCACTGGGAGATGATGTTCATCTGCTTTATTAAAAGTTGACACAATTATTTAGTATATCCCACACAGCTCAAAGCCATAACCCAAATGTGGACTTTCCCCTTTCCTCAGCTAGGAGAACATGGGAGTGACTGCATCTTCCAAAACACGCAGTTCTTCAGGTAAACCACAGCTAAGAGAAATAGATCTTAACATTTCAACTGGAATAACAAAACCAAATAGAATTTCTGTACATCTAAGTAACATGGTTTTAATCATAATTTAAAAAAAAAAAAAAAAAAGGTCCTGTATTTTACCATACATTTTAATTTCTCTACAAGAAATGACCTCTCTCTGATTTGATAACAGCCACTGTATTGCTCACACTGCATATCTCAGCCCATAAAACTGCTGCTATTCCATACAGGAGAATGCTGCTTTTTCCTGACCTTTGGGGAGGCCTTGCAAGGCCTCTTTGGGGGATCACAAAGTTTTAACTATGCCTTCAGCTGCTGGGTGATAATTATATGCTAATTATAAGGAATGGAACGTCCCTAGAGGAGTCTGTTGGCAAAAATATATATTTTAAATACGTCAAGGAGTGCCTAGAGGAGAGGATAAACGCGCCTTTTGGAAACATGGTATTTAATTAAATACACAAATACTGACTAAAACCAAATAGTTTAAGGGAAACGCTGAAAAGATTTGGCAGCGAAATACCTTCCATCTTGGAAGCTGCTGATCCTGTATCTGTTTTCATAAGCCATTTAAAAACAGAAAGCCTAATTTCCCTTCTTTATTCAGATGGAGCTCCCATGATCTTTTAACAAGAACCTCAGGATCAAATCAAATGATGAATCACACACACTTGGGTTATATACCCCTCAAGGTGAACAACAACATGGTCCAACACCCAGGCGGAAAAGGTACCCCTCAGATCACTCCCAAACTACAAACGCACTTGAGCCAAATACAGATCTTCCTCAAACTCACCCTGCAATAACCAATGTACAACACATTTCTTTCCTCCCGAGATTCACCTCATCTTACGCCAGTGTTAACTTTGCCAGCGAGCGAGTCTCAGCTCAGTGGTAGGTCAGAAGTGCTTTACCACTGCTCCTGCAAAAGATGTCAAGTATTCCTTTTGCCTTCATTACTCTCCACCCGAAGTTTGGACAATCCTCTCAGGCACACGGTGAGACTCTTGGGGATGGTGCTGTGCAGGGCCAGGAGCTGGACTCGATGATCCTTGTGGGATCATCAGCTTATTCTGTGATCTGTCTCACTGAACCCCATGTACAAGTAGAGCCACTGGGTCAGTGGAAGCACACAGGCTACTTGCTAAGGCCACTATGGGTTCTTCCTGCCCTTTACAACAAAAATTTAAAATAAGAATTCCAGGGAACATTAGAGATTGCACAGCCTTTGGGGAATGGGCTTGTGTTTTGTGGGTGTGCCTTGCCCAAAATAATTTACATTCTCATCCTAATGGGGGTGCTGGTAAGAACGGAAACTACTCCAAGTTTTCTAAACCTTTTCGTTAACCTAAAAAAGCACTTACAAAACCAATGAAAAACAGAGAGTTTAACTGGTAAATGCTTCTGTTAAGCAGGAAAAGCCATTCAAAAATTCCTACTCCTTACCACATGACAAGCCCCTTACACAATACTGTCTGTACTGAGTAGAAATAACTTTACTCACAGCTTCCTCAAGCTATTTTTAAATATAAACACGCAATTCTGTCACAACTAAGTAGTCTCATGTGTTAGTACTCAGTTATTAAAAAAAGCAATAAATTATATTATTGATATAAAAGCATCAATGAAACCAAGTTTGATAGAACACGACAGGGTTCTTCCAGTGATATTTCTGGGAGGTCCTCCAACTTCTAGAAACAGAAAGGAAAATAACAGGTAGGAAGCTTTTGAATTGCATGCTCTTGACTAGATGTGGTTCAAAAAGATGATGATTTTGGGCAATATTTTAAAAGCAGGTATCATAAAATTATACATTCATCTTTCCAGCACACTGAGCTACATGCTTAGATAGCAGTACTACCCAGGAAGAGAGAGACCAGCAGGAGGCTCTCTAGAAAACAGACATTTATTAAAAATACACAGACTGACAACAAAGGAATATACACCTTCTGGTACATAAGCAGAATATGTACTCCTGAGCTCGCTACAGTATCTGCCCAGATAATCAGATTTTTTTAATACACAAAATTATCTCCTGTTTTGTCAAACAATGACTTAAATTTGAAAAGTTCGTTGAACTATGCAATGTTATCTGTCCTATGAGGGATGTAAAAACAAGTTTTTAAGAAGGTATTTTAACAAAATATATTTAAATAATATATTCAGTTTAATATCCAAAGAGATTCAGCTCTGCAATTATCTGAATTTTGAAGATGTGTCGGTGGTATCACTATCACCTAGACCAGACACACAAGGATGGGAGAGCCCTCTGCTGCAATACCCTGGCCACATTTAACTTTTCCAATAGATCCTTTGAACACAAAGCAAAACCAGAACACAAAGATCTGCACCCAAAAAGGCTGAGATACTCAGATAACCACCCTGGTTTGGGGCTTGTGAGATCTGCTATAAAATGCATTCAATTCACTACATTTAGTTCACTTTGAAAGGAGTTGATGGTATTGGAATCTGCTGATGGTATGGAATCTGTTAATGGAGTCTTTTATCAGGGGCTCCCTAAAACTCGTGCTTGTACAGATTAAAAAAACCCAAACCTATGACACAGGCACATTGTGTACAGAAGACACAGAAGACATATCCACAATAGGGAATCTTGCTTGTTTCTGCACAAAACCACATTAATATTCCTCACCCCAACTCTGCCAGTGACTACTGCTACTGGGGGTAATTACTAGAGGGGCAGAGCTGGCAAGAAATGCCACTGCCGGATTCTCGGCTGAGGCAGCTCAGCAGGAGAGTCATTTAGGGTAGTAGCTTTATCACCTGGATACATACGCTAAGACCTGGAGTAAGACCAAAATTGCCTGCAGAGGGTAATAACTTATGTCCTCTGTCATCACAGTGCGAATTCACACCAGTCACCTAAGCTCGAAAGGCTCCAAAACGGCTTTATTGTTTACTTGCTTTTGATTTAGAAACAGAGAGCATCCACAGAGCGATTCAATCAGCTTATATTTAAAAGCAATTATTCCCTTTTTGAGCACTTTATTTCTACTTTGTGTTCCAGTTTATTTCTAATAGTAGCTTCGTTCTTATAAACCCATACTAGATTTCCCACTCCTTTGCTAGATTGGAATTGTTGTTTTAGCCAGGAAAACAAGACTCACTCCTTTCATCCTCTCCTCCGTCAGGATTTTTTCATGTAATACTCCCAGACTCATACTGATAATGCTAAACAGCAAAATAAAGTGCAGCTTTCATTCCCTTCTTTCTTGTGCAGGTTACACATTGCCAAAACTCTCAAGCTGCATTTCCTGTACATAAACAACGTCCACAGATCTGCCTTAAAATCTGGTTCCAGTTACAATCTTTCAAGTAATTCCATAATAACAGCTTTTCTACACCACTAACGAATAACAAACTGACTAATAACTCTAGAAAATATAGGCAGGCAGATGTTGTGTTGCAGAGAGGAAAAACTAAGTGAAAAAGCTCAACATTTCAAAAGAACCTGATACAGATAACCTCCTACAAACCAAAAGTAGCAGGTATGATGACAGAAGAAAAAAAGTTAGCACTGCACCTAGCTGGTGACGGTTCTCACAGTATGCATGATGGAAGTAAGGGGGAGGAAAAAAGAGCTTTTAAAATGACAGTGTTGTACAGACACAGGTCCATAAATCTGATTTCATACCCAAGTTCCAATTTTGTTACACACTATTAAAAATCAACCCTAACCTGATTTAATGGATACCCAAACAAGGGGGAAATTGGATTCCCCAACCGTAACATGTCAGTGACGCTGAGTGACACATAAAAGCAACACGGCTAGTTCCTGTCCTTAATTCATAGTTTGTGCTTCAATTTCAAACCTGCCTTGGGTATGGGGAAAAAAAAAGAAAAAAAGGAAGAGGGAATAAAAGCTTACTGCAGATTTTGTGCTTTAAAGATTTATTGACACAGGGAGACTAAACAGAACTGAAAGCACATACAGTAAACAGCACACGAGGACTTAAAAAACAGCACACCAAAAAACTAACCCGGTACTTACAACAACAGCCGGTAAGTGGTAATGCCTTAAACAGGCTGGTAAAAATATGAAGCAGACACTGCAGTACAGGGAAAAGGGAATTTACCTCGGTTTAATAGGATCCTAGGTACCCAGACCCATCAAAGGTGGAAAACGCCATGGAGTGAACGAGTTGGAACCCTCCCCGTACAACACGTACCGGATTTTTATGGACTTCACAAAATTAGCATATCTACTCGAAACTTCTCAATAAGAAACTTAAAAAATGAATACTTGCCCCCTATTCTAATGAACACCCCCCCCCCCCCCCCGCAATGAGACTACAGCCTAGTTTACAAAAACACGTTCCAAGAGAGAATAGGTTGGAGCCTCTGGTTCTGAGATAATGTGAATGTTTGGTCTTCCTCGCTTTGCAGAACCCCAAACGAAGCTAAATATCAGACTACAAGGGTTGCAAACAAGTAGGGCTAAAGTACAAGGAGTGTCTGTGCAGGGTACAAGGAGTGTGCATGGAGGGTAACAGGGAAGGGAAAGGGTATAAAATACATAAAAAGGGTATAAAAAGAAAATACAAAAATCACCGGCATCAGTGGCACACGCAAGTTTCTGAACAGGGTGTCTGTCTGCTGTCACATGCAGCCGCTCGTGCTCAGCCGGACACTCCCGTGTCACGCCAGCCAGCCTGCCTCGCGTCCTCCTAGGACTCAAGGCAACATCCCAGGCTGCCGTGCAGCAGCGTTTCAGCAGCTCGCTCGCCTGGCGCAAGTCATCAGCCCCCGAGAGTGCCTCAGAAACTGCGTGAAGGGCTCACCTGCCCGGGGACCCCGTGAGGGGACGGCAGCGTGAGACAGACAGACGGAGAAGCGGAGCCGCGAGGCTGGGCAGGTTCCTCCCGCCCCCGGTGCGGCACAGGCAGCGGGGCCGCACCATGGGCAGTGGCTGCCGCCCGCCGCCTCGTCCTGCCCTGCGCCAGCTGCCCTGCCCTGCCCGCCCCGGCACCCCGGCCCCGCCGCCAGCCTCGCCTCAACCCGCTCCCCCGGCCCGACAGAAACGCCCCGATCGGAAATGCCATTAAGAGGCGATGATCTGCGCCACCTGTCCCTCGCACTCACGGCCCTCTCCATCCCCGGCGCCGCGCCGGATCCGAGCTCAGCGAGCACAAAGCGAACGGGGAAGCCAGCGGGTGCCGCGGCTCCACGCCCGCTCCGGACAGCCCTCGCCGCCGGAGGGGAGCCCGAGCACCGCCCCGCGGGCGCTGGCCCCGCTGCCCCGACGGGATCCATTCTGTCGTCTCCCCGTGCTATCCACACGCTCCCCGTCACTCCCATCTCGCCCCAGACCTGCACTTTCTGCACCTCGCGGGGAGCACACCGCGGTGCTGCCAGCGGTGCCCGGCGCTGCCCCGCGACCACCTGCCCGGGACCCCATCACTCGCCCGCCCGGAGCGCCCCGGCGAGGCCGCCGGGGGGAGGCAGCAGCAGGACTTTCATCATAATAAATTAAACACTTCGGGGCCCGAGCCCGTCCCAGTGGACATTCCCCTTGACGGCAGGGGGGGGGGAAGCCCAGCGCCCAGGCGGAGGTTGATTCAATTCTTCCCGGGGAAGGGATGAGCAGGCGAGGGAGCCGGGAGTAGCGGGGGCTGCTCTCCGCACCTCTCCGGCACCCCAGCCCGCCCTTCCTCACGCGGGGGGGAGGGGCAATGTTCGCTCCGTTCCCCACTCCGCTAGTTTGTCGCCCGCGGCAGGGCCGAGCTGCCGTGCTCCTGCCAGGCCCCCCCGTGCCGTGCCGTGCCGTGCCGTGCCGCGGCACCTGCTCTCCCGGGAGCGAGGGGGATCGGCGCCCCCACCGCCTCTCGGGGACCACTCTCTCCCTCCCTCCCTCCCTCTCAGCCGGCCGCGGCTAGGAGCTCCCCCCTCTCTGTAGAAGAATGGCTTGTAGAGCAGGGCCACATGGTGCACAACCCAGCCTTTGTTCCCGAATAGATGGTGTATACGTGCACAATTCAGCGTTCATGCACAGCTCAGTCTTTGTTACCTGGCCCTGAAATGTATCGAACAGGAGACAGAGAGGAACCAGAGGAACAGGAGCCGAGTTTGTCAGCAACACAGAGGAAGAAAGACAAGATATAGAAACTTGCAGCTTACATGACGTTAGCTGAAACAAGCAGATTGTAGTAAAAAACTAACAGCCTATAGCAAGCAAGAATAGACGCGTGAACGCAAGTAGATAGCCAATCACCGTAAGAATTTCGGCGCGTGGACAAGAGCTACTAACCAATCACATGAACCCTCAGATCGCGTGGACAGTGTCTTTCGTCTATAATAATGCTTGTCTCCTAATAATAAAGTGGAAGTAGCACCAATACCTCTATGAGTGTGTGTGTTATTTTCTCGCGACTCTCGATACCCCTCTCTGTTTCCCCGGGGCGCGGAGCCCGCTTTGTGGCGGGGCTGCCCCGAGCAGGTGGCTCTGTGCCAGCGGCCACGAGCTACCCCGGGGCACGGCGGCGGCTGCCAGCTTCCCCGAGACCCCCACCACAGAGCGGAGCTAGCCTGCCACCCCCGCCTTCTTCCCGCGGCTCTCCCGCCTGCCCCGGGCATCACCGCCCGCGGGGGAACAAAGAGCCGCAGCCCGGCCCGCTCCGCTCCCCTCCGGCGGTGCTTACCTGCTGCAGGACCGCCAGCAGCATCAGCGCCAGCGCCGCCATCTGAGGGAGGAAAAATAGCCCAAAATTCAGTGAAATGACCCCCAAAAATAGCCCAAAATTAGCCCCAAAGACCCCCAAAAATATCCCAAAATCAGCCCCAAAAAACCAAAAAAAATCCCAAAATCAGCCCCAAAAACCCCCCAAAATATCCCAAAATCAGCTCCCAAATCAGCCCTGAAATGGCCCTGAAAACCCCAAAATCAGCCCCAAAAACCCCCCAAAATATCCCAAAATCAGCTCCCAAATCAGCCCTGAAATGGCCCTGAAAACCCCAAAATGAGCCCCAAAAAACGCAAATATCCCAAAATCAGCCCCAAAAACCCCCCAAAATATCCCAAAATTAGCCCCAAAAAACCCGAAAAATATCCCAAAATCAGCCCCAAAAAATCCGAAAAATATCCCAAAATCAGCCCCAAAAAACCCGAAAAATATCCCAAAACTAGCCCCAAAAAACCCGAAAAATATCCCAAGATCAGCCCCAAAAAAACCCCCAAAATATCCCAAAATCAGCCCCGAAACGGGCGGGCACACGTAGAAACGGAGGAGCTGCATCTGGGAGAAAAAAATCCCAAAATTCAGTGAAATGACCCCAAAAAATATCCCAAAATTAGCCCCAAAAACCCCAAAAAATATCCCAAAATCAGCCTCAAAATATCCCAAAATCAGCCTCAAAATGGCCCCAAAATCAGCCCCAAAATGGCCCCAAAATCAGCCCCAAAATGGCCCCAAAATCAGCCCCAAAATGTGCGGGCACACATAGAAATGGAGGAGCTGCATCTGGGAAACAAAAAATATCCCAAAAATCCCAAAATTAGCACCAAAATCAGCCCCGAAATCAACCCTGAAATGGCCCCAAAAAATATCCCTAAATCAGCCCCAAAAAACCCAAAAAAATCCCAAAATCAGCCCCGAAACGGCCCCGAAATCAGCCCTGAAATCAGCCCCAAAATGGTCCCAAAAATCCCAAAATCAGCCCCAAAATCAGCCCCAAAAAACCCAAAAAACATCCCAAAATCAGCCCCGAAATGGGCAGGCGCACATAGAAATGGAGGAGTTGCATCTGAGGGAGAAAAAAATCCCCAAAATCCCAAAATTAGACCCAAAATTAGCACCAAAATCAGCCCCGAAATGGCCCCAAAAACGCCAAAATCAGCACCAAAACCCCCCAAAAATATCCTAAAATCAGCCCCAAAAACCCCAAAATTAGCCCCAAAATCAGCCCCAAAAAATATCCCAAAATCAGCCCTGAAATGGGCGGGTGAACTTAGAAACGGAGGAATTGCATCTGAGGGAGAAAAAAAACCCAAATTAGCCCCAAAATTAGCACCAAAACCCCAAAAAGTATCCCAAAATCAGCCCCGAAATGAGCAGGCGCACGTAGAAACGGAGCAGCTGCCTCTGAGGGAGAAAAAATATCCCAAAATTCAGTGAAACGACCCCAGAAACTCCAAAATCAGCCCTGAAATGACCCCAAAATGGGAATCCCAAATTTGGAGAGATGTCCCTGAAAATTGGGAGAATTTCTGCAGAGAAATTCCCAAATTTGGGGAAATTCCCCAAGCAAAGTCCCAAAAGTTAGAGAAATTCACCCAAAAAATAGGAGAAATTCTCCCCAAGAAATCCCAAATTCGGGGAAATGTCCCTGAAATTTGGGGAAAATCTCCCACAGAGAAAATTCCCAAATCTGGGGAAATTTCTGCAGAGAAATCCCAAATTTCGGGAGATTTCCCCAAAAAAATCCTAAATTTGGGGAGATTTCCCCGAAATGTGGGGGCGCACATAGAACCTCAGCCGCTGCATCTGGGAGACAAAAAATATCCCAAAATTCAGTGAAATCAGCCCCAAAACCCCGAAAATTAGCCCCGAAATCAGCCCTGAAATGTGGGGGCGCACGTAGAAACGGAAGAGTTGCATCTGAGACAAAAAAAAACCAAAAAACCCCCAAAATTAGACCCAAAATTAGCACCAAAATCAGCCCTAAAATCAGCCCCAAAATCAGCCCCAAAAACCACCAAAAAATCCCAAAATCAGCCCCAAAACCCCTGAAATCAGCCCTAAAATCAGGCCCAAAATCAGCCCCAAAAACCCCCAAAAATATCCAAAAATCAGCCCCCAAAAAACCCTGAAATCAACCCCAAAATCAGCCCCAAAATCAGCCAAAAAAAATATCCTAAAATCAGCCCCGAAATCAGCCCCAAAATGGTCCCAAAAATGCCAAAATCAGCCCCGAAATCAGCCCCCAAAACCCCAAAATGAGCCCTAAAATCAGCCCCAAAATGGCCCCAGAACATGAATCCCAAATTTGGGGAGAATTCCCCGAAAATATCCCAATTTTGGGGAGATTTCCACAGAGAAATCCCAAATTTGGGGAAATCCTGCAGAGAAATCCCAAACTCGAGGAGATTTCCTGGAACGCCAGGGACCCCAAAACGCTAAAATTTTCCCCAAAAGCTCAGAGACCCCAAAACCCTCAAATTTCACCCCAAAACCCCAAAATTTCCCCCAAATCCCCCTTGGCCACGTGCTCCGCACGTGCGCCCCCTCCCTCCCCCTTTTCCTCTTCCCCTCCCCAAAATTTTTGGGGTTCCCCAAATCTCCCCTCCCCCAATTTGGGATCTCCATACCTCACGCGCCTTTGGCAAATCTGACCCAAAACGGCAAAGCCTGGGGGGTCCCAAAGAGGGGGAGGGGCGGGGGAAATAGCCCCAGATCTCCAAAATTTTGGGTCGCCCATCCCCAGGACCCCCAAAATTCCTCAAAATTCTCCAAAATCCCCCAAAATTTGGGGTCTCAGACCTCCCAAAACCTCCCGGGACTCCAAAATTCCCCAAAATCTCCAAAATTTGGGGTCTCCCACCCCCAGGACCCCCAAAATTCCTCAAAATTCCCCAAATTTGGGGAACTTTGGGGATTTTGGGGACGTTTGGGGAATTTGGGGCATTTTTGGGATTTGGGGATTTTTGGGCGATTGGGGACATTGGAGGATTTTGGGGAATGTTGGGGGATTTGGGGGATTTTGGGACACTGGAGGATTTTGACAATATTTGGGGGATTTTGGGGGATTGGGGACGTTGGGGATATTTGGGGGATTTTAGGCGTTTTGGGGATTTGAGGACACTGGGAACAGTGGGGGAATTTTGGGAGATTGGGGACATTGGGGACATTTAGGGGATTTTGGGGATTTTTGGGGGGATTGGGGACATTGGGGGAGATTGAGGGATTTTGAGGCATTTGGGGATTTTTGGGGGATTGGGGACATTGGGGGAGTTTTGGGGATTTTGGGACATTTGGGAGCAATGGGGACATTGGAGGGATGGGGGACATTTGGGGGATTTGGGGGATTGGGGACAATGGGGGATTTTGGGGATTTTCAGGCATTTGGGGGAATTTTGGGGATATTTGGGGGATTTGGGGAATTCAGAACATTGGGGGATTGGGGGAATTTTGGGGATATTGGGGATCTTTGGATTTTGGAGGATTTGGGGGATGGGGGACATTTGAGGACATGGGGGAATTTTGGGGCATTTTGGGGATTTGGGGACATTGGGGGAATTTTGGGGATTTGGGGACATTGGGGGAGTCCCAGGGGTTTCCCATTGGGTCCAACCACTGTGGGGTCACTTGGGGGGTGACTTTGGGATATTCTGGGTGCATTTCGCTGCATTTTGGGTGCATTTTGTCCCATTTCGGGACATTTTGGGTGCATTTTGTCCCATTTCAAACCATTTCCGGGGCCATCCCTGTCCCTCTGGGGCTGTCCCCAACCCTTCCCATGTGTCCCCATCCCTCTCCCGATGTCCCCAACTCCCTCCCGATGTCCCCAGTGTCGTATTGCGGCGTGCGCCTGCTTCCCCCGGCCGCCCTCACCTATGGCACTGGCTCCGGCCACGACAGGCAGCAACCCCCTCGGACAGAAGTGCGAGCTGCTGCCTTCGTGCGGCGCTTTTATACGGGCGTGCCCAACCAATGGGAGAGAGGGAAGGGGGCGGATCCGAGTGTCCGGCACCCAATCAGAAACAAGCAGGGGAGGGAACAACACATACAAACCAACCACAACCTGAACAGACAGAACATTCTGGAGAGGGGGCGGGGCTTCAGCCCTGGCCACGCCCCGGGCAGCCCCTGGGGCGGAGCTCATGGCCCTGGGCTCTGCCCCCCAGGGTTCCTCCAGCCGAGGAGGTGGAGCTGCCTCGGGAAATGGCAGGAGCTGGGGCTTGTCCCACCACACCCAACCCCTCCCGATGTCCCCAACCCCTCCCGATGTCCCCAGCCTCTCCCGATGTCCCCATCCCTGTCCCTCCGGGGCTGTCCCGAACCCCTCCCGATGTTCCCAACTCCCCCCCCCCGGGTCCTTGTCGTCTTTTGGGATATTTTGGGGTATTTTGGGTGCATTTTGGGGTATTTTGGGTGCATTTTGCGCATTTTGGGTGTATTTTGCGCATTTTGCCGCATTTTGGGTGTATTTTGGGGTATTTTGGGAGCATTATGCCGCATTTTGGGGTATTTTGGCCGCATTTTGGGGTATTTTGGGCGCATTTTGGGGTATTTTGAGTGCATTTTGCCACATTTTGGGGTATTTTGGGTGCATTTGGGGGTATTTTGGGCGCATTTTGGGGTATTTTGGGTGCATTTTGGGATCTTTTGGGTGCATTTTGCCGCATTTTGGGGTATTTTGGGGTATTTTGGGTGCATTTTGGGGTATTTTGGGTGCATTTCGGGCTATTGTGGGTGCATTTTGAGTGCATTTTGCCACATTCTGAGGCATTTTCAGGGTATTTTGGGTGCATTTTGTCACATTTTGGGGTATTTTTGGTATACTTTGGGTGCATTCTGATGCACTTCCAGGCATTTCCGGGATATTTTGGGTGCATTTAGCCACATTTTGTCACATTTTGGGATATTTTGGGTACATTTTGCCACATTTTGTCACATTTGGGGATATTTCAGGATATTTTGGGTGTATTTTGCTACATTTTGCTGCATTTTGGGCTATTTGGGGTGTGTTTCATCCCATTTCAAACCATTTCCGGGGCCATCCCTATCCCTCTGGGGCCATCCCCATCCCCGTCCTGATGTCCCCAACCCTCTCCTGATGTCCCCATCCGTGTCCCTCCGGGGCCATCCCTGTCCTTCTGGAGCTGTCCCCATCCCACTTGCAATGTCCCCAACCCCTCCTGATGTCCCCATCCCCCCGTGTGTGTCCCCAGCTGTCATCGCCCCCCGGGCTGGGGCTGCGGGACTGGCTGGTGCGGGTCCTGCAAGATGGAGCAGCTGTACCCCGAGCCCTTGGGGACATTCGAGGTCCTCGTGCGGCCCAGCGCTGTCACCGTCATCAACGTCCTGGGCCGGGGACAGAGCGTCCTGCAGGAGGCCAACAGGGAGCTGGGTGAGGGACAGGGTTGGGGACATTGTTGGGGACATCATTGGGGTTGGGGACATTGGGAACATTGGAGACACTGAAGGATATTTGAGAACTTGGGGACATTGGGGATATTGAGGACATTGGGGACATTTTGAGATATTTGGGAACTTGGGGACATTGGGGATATTAGGGACATTGGGCACGTTGGGATGTTGGGGACATCATTGGGATTGGGGACATTGGGGACATTTCAGGATATTTGGGGACATTGGGGACATTGTGGTATTGGAGACATTGAGAACATTTGGAGGATTGGGGACATTGGGACATTGGGGGCATTGGGGTCACTGAGGAATATTTGGGAGCTTGGGGACATTGGGGACAGTGGGGACATTGGAGGACATTGGGGACATCGTTGGCACATTAGGGACATTGAGGATATTGGAGACATTGGGGACATTAGGGAGGTTGGGGGCATTGGGGACAATGAGGACATTGTGGGGAATTAAAGACATTGGGGACATTGGGACATTGGAGACATGGTTGGAGACATTGGGGACACTGAGGGATATTTGAGAACTTGGGGACACTGGGGATATTGAGGACATTGGGGACATTGGGGACATTGGGACATTGGGGATGCTGAGGAATATTTGAGAACTTGGGGACAGTGGGGACATTGGGGATGCTGAGGAATATTTGAGAACTTGGGGACATTGAGGACATTGGGACATTGGGGACATTGGGACATTGGAGACATGGTTGGAGACATTGGGGATGCTGAGGGATATTTGGGAACTTGGGGACAGTGGGTGTAGGATTTGGCTCTCCAGGATTGCCGTCTGTGGTGTAGGTGCGGTTCAGACAGCCAGGACGGAGACGAGAGACTTCTGGATTTTGGTCTTAGAGCATGAGGTTTATTGTAATAAAGAGCGTGAGGGTGAGAGGCCTGCCAGGAGCTGCAAGACGCAGCTCGAAGCAGGTCAGAGAGGTGAGAGAGAGAGAGAGAAGTACAGGATACGGGAATACCGTGGTTCTTGCTTACAATACAATAAATCATGTTCAGTGCTCAATATTCTAATTTTCACTAACCAATCTAGGACAAGATACAAATTCTATAGCATTTACATACAGCCTATGAGCATCCTTGTATTACCATATGGCGTAATATTTTAAACCCTAAAAACTGCTTTTTTGGACCTTATGCTAAGTTGGTAGGGTCTGCTCTGCCCTTTGGACCTGCCAGCAAGCAGAGGCTATTGTCTAATCAAGGGGTGGTACTGTTCAATCAGAGAGGGTGGTGAGCCTTCAGTGGCCATGCCATTGTTTTTCCAGTTATTTAGTAACTGAGGTTTGGTATGTCAAAACTTGTCTTCATTTCAATTTCTCTTATAGTTTCTATATTCTCAGCATCTTTTGCCAGGTAATAATTTTTATAAGACTTTCCTATTTCATCCTCCCCAACAGCTCCAAAGTGATTTTAGTGATCTTTTCTGTGCACGTTTAATTCTGCCACGTATTGCAGTCCTCAGTTTTTCCAAACTTAAACATTTCCCCTCTCACAGGCCTTCTTCTTTTTTTTTTTTCAACCCAGCACTAGAAGAGTAGAACCAGCTCTCTTTTTCATTTGTTTAAATTGTTTGGGCTTAATTGAAGGTACTTCTGGGTGATATGGGGAGATGAGTGATTGGCATGGTGCTTCCACATGGTGTGGATATTGGGCAGCAAGGCAGGGACAGGCTGGGCTGAGAAAACAGAAGGGAAGCAGAAACATTCAGAAATGTGAAGCCATTCTCCTGGCCCACACTCCTGCCAGGCTTCCAATTGTCAGTGTCAACACGTAGGTGTATGGAGTCTTTAAAACGACCCAAAGAACACAGAAAGCTGCAAGGGTCTGGGCTCTGCAGTCCCTCTGCACTACGAGGCTGGGCAGAAGGAGCCATTGATCCCAGAGGTGCTCTCAGTCTCAGCTCACTGCCAGCCCACACAGCTGAGTGCCCCGCAGGGACACGGTGAGAAGAGATTTCCCTTCAAGCCAGACCTCCCTGTGCTGCCTTTGCCTGGGGCAGAGTCCATTTTCCTCCCCAAGGCTGCTGTGGGGCTGTGTTTGGGATCTGTGCTGGAAGTGGTGTTGGGAACACAGGGTTGTGGAAGCAGTGTTGGGAACACAGGGATGTGCTCACACAGAGCCAGGGCCTTTCCTGCTGCTGAGCAGCAAAGGGGACACCAGGAATTGGCAGGGGACACAGGCAGGACAGGCAAGCCAAGGGAAATCCCAGCCCCTATGGCATCATGCTCAGCAGGAGAAAGAAAGCAGCCAGCAGCTTCTTTGCTGTCAGGGCCTTTGCTGCAGGGTGAAAGTGCTGCATTGGCAGGAAGGAGGCAGACAGCTGAGAGCTGAGCTGCTCTATTGGACTGGCACCCAACGTGCGGCAGGCATAGCGCAGGTTGAATTATTTTCTTTTAATGCTATGGGCAGTCTCCGATTTTCACCTGGAGCTGGAGAAGAAAACAGCAAGAGCCCTGGTGACGAGGGCATGGCGCCGGACTCGGCGCCGCTGCTCACCCCGAATCTAGTGAAGAAGAAGCTAAAAGTGGCGGTGGCTTTGGCGTGGCTGCGGGAGGAAAACATGCTCCGGGACTCCGCTCACGCCGCGGAGCGCAGCGGTCGGTGCTGGCCCGGGGCGCGCGGGGGCCAGCGGGGAACGGACAAACCGGGAACGGACGGACGGACACGCGGACAAACGGTCCCGGCCGTTCGGCAGCAGCAGCAGCGGCGGCAGCAACGGCAGAATATTGCGGGTCTACGGACCCGCAGCGCTTCCTGCTCTTGTTCCTCCTCTCCCTCCCCCGGTGTCCCGCACCCTCCCCTCCTTCCCTCGCTTGCTCTCACCCCTCCCTTTCCCGGGCTCCCTCTCCCCTGCCGGGCGGGGCCATGCGCCCGGCCCGCCCCAGGCCCCAGGCGGGGCTGTCCCGTCCCCGCCCCCGGGCGGTGCGCCGCGCTGTCGCCTCGGCGCGGCTGTCGCTGGCCTGGCTGTGGCGCTGCTGGGCGGGCATCAGTGGCTGGGCCTGGCGCAGCATCGCGCGTTTCTGGCTGCGCCTGTCCGGACCTCGATTCCAGCCCCGGCCCCGGCCCTGGCTCATCCCGGGGCCCCAGGAGGTCACACACGGCGCGGCCGCTCCCACCGCCTCCGCTGCGGCTTCCCCGGCCCGAGCTCCAGCGCTCGGCAGCGCGGCCGCCGACCCCGAGCCGCCGGTGCCCCGTTCGGAGGGGGATGCTCAGCCCGGGGCGGTTGACAGGCGGTCGGGGGCCGTGTGTGGCCCCGGGCTGAAGGCTGAGAGCCGCGTCTTGCCCGCAGGGACGGCGCAGGAGGCCCTGCAGGAGCGCTACCGGCTGGGCTCGCTGCTGGGGCACGGTGGCTTCGGCAGTGTGTACTCCGGGACGCGGCTGGCGGACGGCGCCCCGGTGAGTGGCGGGGCAGGCGGTGGGCGGAGGAGGAGGAGGAGGAGGGGGGCGGAGGAGGAGGAGAAAGGTTGGGTGGGGCACGGCAGGGCGAGCGGTGAGCTGAGGCCGCTGCTCACATTGGCTTGCAGGTGGCAATCAAAAGCGTGTCCCGGAGCCGGATCCATCATTGGGGCGAGCTGGTGAGTGAGCGGGGCCAGCGGGAAAAAGCGGGGTGTGCCGGGCCCGTGGGGGTAAGCCGGGGCCCGGCAGGCTGGAAGGCGCCAGGACGCCTGGAGGGAGGGAGGGAGAGCAGACGTGGGCTCAGCAGAGGACGCAGAGCATCCCGGGCTGGCTGAGGGCTTGCAGAGCCCCGGCTCGGCCTCAGCCCCACTGACGACATGGTGCTCCTCCCACAGCGCGACGGCACCAGCGCACCCCTGGAGATCGTGCTGCTGCACAGGGTGTCCACAGGGTTCCGTGGCATTGTCCAGCTGTTGGAGTGGGTTGAGCTCCCCAACAGCTTCTGGGTGGTGATGGAGCGCCCGGAGCGGTATCAGGACCTCTCCCGCTTCATTCGGGCGCGGGGCTTCCTGTCAGAGGAGGTGGCGCGGGAGCTGTTCCACCAGGTCTTGGAGGCCGTGCGGCACTGCAGCAGCCGCGGGGTCCTGCACAGGGACATTAAACCAGAGAACATCGTCATCGACCTGTTCACGGGAGAGGCCAAGTTGATCGACTTTGGCTGTGGCACCTACCTCCAAGACGAAGCGTACACCCACTTTGCAGGTGAGCCCAGCCAGGAGTCCGCTCCCAGCACCTCGGGGCCGAACATCGGAGGGCCACACTTGGGTGTGGCACCAGGGATTGTCCCTTTTGCTGCCAGTCATGGGCTTGACTCTTTAGTCACGTAGCTCTTGAGTGGGGGTGAGGGGCAAGGGGGGAACCGCTTCCAGACCTGCTGAGAGCCTTCACCACCTACACCGCCCAGGACCGGGGCTGGGGCTGGGGCTGGGGCAGAGGCAGACAGCCTGAAGGATGAAGGCATGGTTTTTCCCCACCACTGAGTGGCTTTTTCCTTGGCATGCCATGGCTGGGCCTTCCCAGGGCTTCCGCTGCCCTCTTCCAAGACCAGTGGCTCCTTGTACAAGCCAAAGTTTGTACATGAGTCCCAGGGGGTGGCCAGAAGGCAGCGGGTCACATGCCGTGCCTGCATGCCCAGGGATGCTGGGGCGAGGCTCTGGCAGCAGGCAGCGTTGCCCTGATGAAGTGCGTGTGTATTCCGTAGGAACACCAGCCTACAGCCCCCCAGAATGGAACCACTTTGGGTGGTACCACGGCGAGCCAGCTACGGTCTGGTCCTTGGGCATCTTGCTGCACCAGATGGTCTGCGGGAAGCACCCTTTCAGCAAGGGCCGCAGCATCAGCTGGGGCCAGCTCTCGTTGCCACAACGGCTCTCTCAAGGTGCATCCTCGTCTCTGTGGCACGGGGGGGAATAGCAGGGCTGGGAGACAGCAGCGGGGTCACGAGCATCCCGCTCTGGCAGCTGCTGAGGAGGTGTCCTGCTCTCCTGCTTTCCTCCAAAACAGAGAATCCGTGGGGAAGTTTAGGCACAGCTCTGAGTATATCCAGCATAGGCTGGGCATGCTCAGCAATAGTGGGGCAAAGTGGACAGGAGCCTTCTCCAACTGACCGGCGCTTTCTGCTTTCTCTCCTCAGAGTGCCAAGAGCTCATCTGGTGGTGTTTATCCTTGCACTCCTTGGACAGGCCTTCCTTGGAAGACCTGTTCTGTGATCCTTGGATGCAGGATATTCATCTGCCATAGGAGAAGGGAGAGAGCCACATGGCCTGTTGGATCCATGAGCCTGGTAAGTGGCAGCTGCACACAAATCCCTTGGCAATAAAAATCCAAGAAACGCAGCCTTTTTTGTCATGCCCGTATCACTGAGCAGGGGCCATGAGATGGGGACACGCAGCTCTCGTGCTGGAGCTGAGCTGCTCTTCCTGGCACTGCTGGCCACCATGCAAGCTGCTTTTGCTTGTCCTCCTTCACGGGCTTCAGCTGGGGCCCTGGGCAGAGCACTGACAGCCTGGTCTCTCACACTCCCAGGGGGGAAGGAGCCCCTGGAGAAGCTGCACCAGGTGAGGCTGCCGCTGCAGACATCGAGGACGACACCAAGGATGACAAGCTCTTCCTCGACTTGGCCCCCGGTAAGCTGAAGATGATGGACTTCGATTGGGGCACCTGCTTCAGAGCCAGGCTCCCCAGGGAATCTGCAGATGAGTCCACAGCCAGGAGGATGCTCCCACCTCTGGGTACTGCACAGCCTGGCCAGGCACCGAAGGCTCCCCCTTTGCTGGGGCAGGTGCAGCTCATTCTTCAGTCAGCTGCCAAGCTGCTTTTTGGCAGCGCTGGGGCCATGGGCTGGGCTGGTTCCCAAATGGGAGTCAGCCCCTGGCCCTAGCAACAGCCCCCAGCACCCACCGTGCCCTGGGCTGGGGCTGGGGCAGCCAGCCCGACACAAACAAACATGGGGGGAGCAGAGCTGGGCCTCCCGAACCTGTGCCCTTTGGGCTGCTTTGGTTTGCAGGCACGGTAGGGCTCGGGCTACTCCCCTCCCCTTGCTGGCTTTGGGTTCCCATTCTTTTTGGGAGGCAGTGCAGAGGGGAAGGAAGGGAGAAAACATGGAATTCCCTCCCCCATGGATGGGTTTGTCCCTAGCATGTCAGGGTTGGGCCTTCCTCAAGCCCCTGAGAGTGATAAGATTTTACCTTTGTTCATGTTTCCCTTTTTCAGTGTATGTAATATATTTTCATTTCTTTGTTTTTTTTTAAAGGAAGCATTCTAGGCGGTGTCCAGTCGGGATCGTGAAGTGCTTGGGAGCAGCTGCGGCGTGGATGGGACGTGCCCTTGGAGAAGGCAGAGGACGTCGTTCGGGACCAGCTTTTCGGCTGGAGGTGGATGGCGTGAGGTGGGTGCCCATCTTCTTGGCCTGCCTGGGCCAAGGGCGTTTGGGAGATGGCAGCGAGCATGGCCGCATCCCGCTCTGGGCAGCTGCCAACGAGGTGCATCTGCCGTGGCTGGCTGCGGGCGCTGGCGCATGTCCTGCCCTGCCGCTCTCCTCCCGAAGGTAGCAGTGCCGGGGAGCTTTGGGCACCGCGCTGAGCATGGCCAGCATGGCCTGGCCACTGCAGGCCCTTGGCACAAGGGCCACAGAAGCCTTCAGCTGACGGGCGCTTTCTGCTTCCTCTCCTTCCAGCCGAGCTCCAGCGTGGATGCTGATGCTGCTCCGGGCTCCACCAGGGCCCTGCTGCGCCTCGGCACTGCGCCGGAAGAAGCAGAAGAAGAAACGGTGCACACCGCAGCAGAGACTTGCTCGCTCATTTTGACAATGCAGCTCAAGTGTGCAGAGCGTCCACCTCCAAGGGGAAACACGACACCCCCCAAAAAATAAACTTGTTCAATAGCTTCTGAAATGGAATCAATCTGCCCTGACCCCAAGTGCCATTTTTCAGCTGCCTCAAGCTGTTTCTCAGCATTTCTCGGAGCAGTTCTCTCCCCCACTGGCCTTTCACTTCACAACTGCTCCCTGTTTTCCCCCAGTGAGTTTCCAGCTCATCACAGTCTCCATCACACCGTAGCCTTCCTTGATTGCCCCTCACTGCCAGGAAGAGCAAGCCCCAGGTTTGGGGACTCCTGCTGTCCTTGGCTGAAGAACAGCAATGTTTCAGGGCTCAGGTGAGACTTTAGTGTCATCCAGAGCTGCTCTCCAGCCCTCAGCTGGCCTCACTGCTGGGTTCCCAGCCTCTTTTTCCTCATCCTTGCACCAGGATGAGCTCTGTACATCCCCTTGACCCTCGCACTCTGCCCAGCACACCCACCCAGCTCGGTTAGGCTGAAGCTGAAGCCTGTCTGTCTCCTGTGGCACCGCAGTGCAGTCCCCTGTGCCCCCAGGGAGCAGCAGCCTGCAGAGCCCAGCACGCAACAGTGCAGGCCGGGCTGCAGCAGCCACCCTCCAGCCATGGCTTGGCTCCTGGTGGTGACTAAATTCTCCTTGTTTCCAGCTGTGGCTGGAGGATGGCCCCAGGGCAGAGGCCAGCCGGGCTCCCACTGCATCCCCTGCAGCTTGGGGCAGAGCATGGTCCCAGAGCTGAGCTTCATGGGCAGCCCCCAGAGCTGTGGCTTCCAGTCAGTCTGGGCAAGGCTTGTGTTCTCATCTCCTGCAACTGCTGGGCACAACAAGCTGTGCTGCCAGGCCAGCAGTGCCCCTGTGGGCAGTGCCAAGGCTGAAGGGCTTTCCTGTTCCCCAGGAGCCAGCAGGAAGCCTTAGCAGGGCCTGGCAGCTGTGGAGCTGATGTCGCCTGCTGTCCGGGCCTCGCTGCCAGCAACCGCCCCCACCCACCATGCTCTGTCCTACACGGAGAGAAGGCTCTGTCTAGACAAGGCTTTCTAGAGTGCCTTTGGATCCACGCATACGGAACAAACAAGGAGAGGGAAAGCGTCAGTCACGTTGCTTGCACGCTCCTTCCGTTCTACACAAATCCCATATGTGCACACACCCATGGAGAGATCTGTTAAAACTCCAGGGATGCAGCGAGATTTGCCCTGTACCTCAAAGTCTGGCATAACTCACCTTAGGAGGTGGTGGCCAGGGGATTTTTCCCAGCTCTGTGTGAGTAGGTGTTCAAGAGCTGAGGGCAGCAGCATTTAGAAGCAGTTTCAAGATTTCTAGGCAGGAAGTAGAGCTGACAAACATCTGTGGAACTCGCCCTATTCATCAGGAGGGGGTGCTGCTTCTTCAGGAATATGGCCCAATGGAGACACAAGAGCTGGAAAACTCCCAGCTCTCTCTCAGTGGATTGGTGCCAAAGGGGGAGCAGCAGAAATGCTTTCTGTCTGCTTTTGCGGACACAAGGTCCAAGGAGCCACGGTGGTAGAGGGTGAGATTTTAATTTTTCCCAATCACACGCCTTTATGAGGTTTCTCACCAGTTCTATATATTGGGGAAACCACCACGTTCCCAAAGAGCGGATAGTGGGTGTGTTTGGGAGGGAGCTGAGGGCTGCCCAGGGGAACCAGAGCTGCCGCGGGGATCCAGGCACTGCCCAGACAATCCAGGAGCTTCCCAGCAGATCCAGGCACTGCCCGGACGATCCAGAGCTGCCCGGGCGATCCCAGCCCTGCTTGCAGGGCGATCCTGATCCCGGCGCGGCCCTCAGGACGCTGTCTCGCCCCCGTGGCCCTCAGGGCAGGAGGCGGGAATGGAGGAGCCTGAGGAGAGGGCGGGCGCAGGGAGGCCTTGCTTTCATTTGGCTTTGTTTCTTGACGTCCACACATGTTTGAACTGCGAATCCAGACACACTGACAAATGCATGGACAGAGACACACAGACATTAAACGTAGCTATGCTGAAAGGGTTTATTGATTAATCAAGGGAAATGGCCCACGGCTCCAAGGGGATCAGGGGTGTCCTCCAGGGATGATCATCTCCTCATGCCCCTGGAGGGGGACAGGACACAGAGGTCTCCAAAATTTTCAATCCTAAAACAGAGAACCCACAAAGTGACTTTGTGTGTGCAGTGGGACAGGACAGGGTCCTTGTGCCCACCCCTCTCTGCAGGCTCTGCTCACCTAGGCATCCAGAGAGGCAGCCAGGCGCTTTTGCCGCAAAAGACCCAACAGCTTTTCAGCCACAGGGGGCTGGGGACAAAGGCAGCATTAGAGACACACTGGGGGCACTGGGCTGGACTGGGATGAAAGGGGAAAGCAAGGGGGTCCTTGGGGAAGGGGCCTGCAGGGAGCAATGGTCTGCAGGAGCTGCTGTGCTCCTGCCCAGGAGCAGTGGGGAACCTCTCCAATGCCTCACTGAAGGGCCTGGGTCCCAAATCACGAGGGACCACAGAAAAAAGGCAAAACTCACTCCGGCATCACTGCCCTCTCAGTCCCACCAGCTTCCGTAGCTTGCCAGCAGTTCCCAGGCTTCCATCAGCTTCCCTAGCGTCAACATTCCATCTCCAGGCTTCCCTGCAGCACCATGCTGTCACGGGGGAGCCTGGCTTCCATCAGAGTTCCACAGCATCAACACATCATCTCCAGGGTGCCACAGGGCGTGTGTGCAGTCCCGCTGCCGTGTCACAATGGCCCCTGGATTGCTCAGGCCCCCCTGCCAGTGCAAGGTCCCAGTTGGTCCTTGGCTGCGGGAGTGGGTGGCTGGGAGCTCCTGCCCAGCCAGCAGCTGGAGGAGGAGCGGCAGGGCCGTGGCTCCCTCCCACGAGGCCCGAGGCTGGCCCTGCCACAGGCGTGGCTGCAAGGCCCACTGCTGCGAGGCCTTGGGCGTGCAGGTGACAGCAGCGTCCCAGCCTGGAGCACGGCTGCTCCCGTGGGGATCCCCTGGGGCCGGAAAGCAGCAGAGACTCGATGGCCTGCACACCGTGCTGCAGCTGCTCATGCCTGGTGAGACTGAGCCCCTGTGTGAGCGAAGGCAGACAGCCCTCTCTGGCAAACAGCCAGGGCCGTGCTGTCCCCCCAGCTCCCTGCAAAGGCCAGCTTGGGCAGCTTGGAGGCCAAAGGCCAGTGGCAGGCAGTCTGCCGCTCTCATTTCTTCTAGAGCTGAGCCAAAAATGTCCCATTTGGGGCGGGGGGGGCCTTTCCTGCAGTCACTGCCATCCTGGGACCACAGCCGGAATTAGGGGGGTCACGAGGAGGGCGCGGGGGGAGGGAGGGAACGCTGGGAGGAGCAGGCCGCGCAGTAAAGCCCCGTCCCCGCCCAGAGGGCAGAATCAGAATGGCTCTCCTCGAGGCCCTCTGCACTCTCACATTGCTTCCATGCCCACGGGGTGGAGGGGAAGGGGGTGCTCCCATATGTCAGCCGGGAGCTCGAGGGCTGCCAAAGTCGTGCTGGAAAGGCTGGCCCCGCTCCATCAGCTGACGGCGGCCCGGCACCTGCCGCTCCCGCGGCCTGCCCGAGCCTTCGGCGCGCCGCCTCCCCCGAGCGTCCCACAGCTGCCACGGGCGCTGCGCCCGCGGGCAGCCCCGAAAAGGCTGCATTTCTGGGCGCTGAGCACTCTCGGCAGGCGGCTGGCGGGGCCATTGGAAAGGGACTTTGCATGGCCACCACCTCTCGGCCCCACGCCCAGCCCGGCTCCCTGCCGGGCCCCGCCCCCCGCCCTCCTCCGAGCTGCGTTTGCATTTTTGGCTTGGCCGCCGTAGGGAACTGCTTTGGGCAATAGCGCCGGCCGGCGGCACCGCCTCCATAGCCACGGCAAGCCCCCGCTCTGCTCCGCTCCAGGCCGGGCCGAGCCGAGCCGGAGTGGGGATCCCCCTCCCGCCTCGCCTCGTCCCCTTTGGCAGCTGCCAGGTCGCGGGGACAAGGACGGGCGGGGGGGGAAGGGCGGGGGGCGGCTTTCCACGAAGCTGGGCCAGCAGCAGCTCTTGGGAATCCCTCCCCCTCCTCCGCGGGGGAGTTTTGGGAGGCACTGGGGAGGCCGGCAGGGCCGGGGCAGGGAGGAGCGCCCCAAAGTGTCCCAAAGCTTGTCCACGGCTGGTGGGGGGGAGGGGGGAGGTGGAATCGGGACACAGCCGTGTCCCAGCAGCAGCTAAGCGCCCAGGCAGGGCCGGGGCTTCTGCAGGTGAGTGAAAGAGGGGCTCCTCCCAAATTTGCCCCGCCCCTACGACACGAGAAGCTCGGACACGGGCTGGGCGCGGGGGCACGGTCTGGCTCAGCCTTGATTTTTTTCCCCTGCATGCTGTGCAGGGAGGGGGCCATTCTGGAGCAGAGCCATTCCCCTGGCAAGCCCTGAGCCCCTGGCCAGCCAGGGCTAGCGGGGCAGGATCCTGCCAACACCTGTGCAGGCCAGGAGAGAGGAGCCCGCCTGGAGCAGGTTGCTGCTAGCACCAATGAGCCCGTGGGCTGCCACAAGGCTCTCCTGGCTTGTAAAAGGCTCCCCTGCCCAGTGTCCCTCTGTTGCCTTTTTCAGGCTAGAAGTGAAACTCGAGATCATTTGAGTCGAGGAGGTCATAAAGGTGGACCTTTCTCCTCAGAGCTCCAGGGGCAGTTCTGGAAGAACAGCCACAAAAGCCCAGCCCCACAGGGCTGAATACAGTTTTCTAGGCTTTAGCAAATTGGCATCATTGATACAAAGCAGCAGTGTGGAGAACAAGGGGTAATGCAATTCCCCCCAGGTCCAGCCCCTTCTCTGGAGCCCCCCACCCTTGGTCCTAGTTGGTCTTATTGACAAAAATGTGTCTCAAAGATTTTGTTCCCAGGAAGAACCAAGACAGAAGAGGGGCCTTGTGCCCCCGGTGGGCTCCAGAGAAAGGGCTTGACCTGGAAGGAACTGCATCACCACTTGTCCTCCGAATTGGTGCTTTTTACCAATTCTGCTAATTTCCTCAAACCTATCAAACTGTATTCTCCCCCGTGGACGTGGGCTTTTGTGGATATTCTTCCAAAACTGCCCCTGGAGCTCCAAGAAAGCTTCACTTTTCTATGTCCTCCTCAACTAAAATTACCTCAACCTTCATTTCCAGGCTGAAAAAGGCAACAACGTGGTGGGGAGACATGAGATGGGCCAGAAACGGGGTGCAGTGGGGTCCAAGTGCTGGACAAGTGCTTCAGGGGTTGGCAGTGCCCAGGAATGGGAGTTCGGGGGGTCCCAGGGTGAAAAGAAGGCAATGTAGGGACTGTGAGAGGTGGGACATGGTGTCCATGGGGCACCTGTGTCCAGTAAAGGGGGGTCCAGGGCCCCCCAGTGTCAGGGAAAGTGAGGTCACAGGGTGGGGAGAATGATGAGCAGGAATGGGGTCCCGGTGCTAAGAGGGGTTTGGAAGCTGGGAAAGACAGGATGGGGTACAGGAGATCCTAGGGTAAAGGAAAAGCTGGGGGCTGGGACTGGGAGAGGCCGAATGGAAGGGAAGGGAGTGGAGGGGTACCCGTGTGGCATAAAGGGGTGCAGCAGGGTCCCAAAGCTGGGAAGAAGGTGCAAGGGGATCCCAGTGGCCAGGAATGGGGTTTCAGGGGGGTCCCGGTGCCATCTGGGGGGGCTCAAGGGGGTCCCAGTGTGGAGAAGTTGGTGCAGGGGGTGTCACTAGTGGGGTTGGGGGTGCAGGGGAGGCCCAGTGCACAGGAAGGAGGATTCAGGGCAGTCCCAAGAACAAGGAGATGGGGGGTACAGGGAGAGGTGGGATGGTTGGTTCAGAGGGTCCCCAGTGTGGAGGAAAGGGGGGTCAGCTGGGGAGGTGGGTGAAGGGGGCCTCCAGTATTGAGAAATGGGGAGCTGGGGACTGGGAAAGGCAGGAATGGGGATGCAATGGGTCCCAGAATGGAGGAAAAGGAGGGTCTGGGGGCTGCAGAGGTGGGATTGCCGGGAAAGGGGGTTCAGAGTAGTCCCGGTACCAGAAATGGTAGCTCGAGGAGGTCCCAGGGTCAAAGAAAGATGGGGATAGGGGTGGGAGAAGTGGGATGTCCGGGCAGTTCAGGTGGTCCCTGGTGTTGAGGAAAGGAGAATTTGGGGACTGGGAGAGGCATGAATGGGGGTGCAGGGGAGCAATGTTCAAAGCAAAGGGATAGGCTGGGGGCTGGGAGAGGGGGAATGGCCGGGAAAGAGGGTGGAGGGGGGTGCCAGAGCCAGGGAATGGGGTGCAGGGGGGTCTCGGCACACAGAAATGGGGAGTGCAGGGGGTCCCTGTGCAGGATAAGGGGGTTCAGGGTCTCGGTGCCGGAGGTGCCACTCTCTCCTCACCGCCCCCAGGAGCGCCCCCAGCCCCAGCGTTGGAGCGATGGCGCTGCTCCGCTGCGGCCCCGCCCCCGGCCCCGCCCCCAGGGCCGCCTCCGGCCCCGCGATTGGCGCTGCTGTTTCCTATCCGCCAATGGCAGCTTGAGCTGCTCGTGACGTCACCGGTCGCCGGGCAGACCCTGGCGGCGCAGGCCGGGAGACGCGACAGTGCCCGAGCGAGCGCGGGGGAAAGGGGGAATCCCTGGGAATTCCCGGGATCCCCTCAGGGACTCCCAGTGTGAGCTCTGACACCGAGAAAGAGAAGGAGGAGGAGGTGGAGGAGGAAGAGGACGAGGAGGAGGATGACGACGACGACCATGAGGAGGAGGAGGAGGAGGAGGAGGAGGAGGAGGAGGATGACGAGGAGGAGGACAAGGAGGAGGAAGAGGCCGAGACGCAGGAGAAGGAGGAGGAGGAAGTGGAGGAGGAGATGGAGGAAGTGGAGGAGGAGGAGGAGGAAGACGAAGAAGAGGATGAGGAGGAGGATGAGGACGAGGAGGAGGGGAAGGACGAGGACGAGGAGGACAAAGAGGACGAGGAGGAGAAGGAGGACAAAGACGAGGATGAGGAGGACGAGGAGGAGTAGGACAAGAAGGAGGAGGACAAGGAGGAGGATGAGGAGGAGGAGGAGGACGATGAGGAGGAGGAGGAGGAGGATGGGGAGGAGGAGAAGGAGGACGAGGAGGAGGAAAAGGAGGACGAGGAGGAGGAAAAGGACGATAAAGAGGAGGAGGAGGAGGAAGAGGAGGAAGAGGAGGAGGAGGATGAGGAGGAGGACGAGGACGAGGACGAGGAAGATAAGGAGGAGCACGAGGGCGAGGAGGAGGAGCAGGAGGACGATGAGGAGGAGGAGGACTGAGAAGGAGGAGGATGAGGAGGAGGAGGAGGAAGAGGAGGAGGAAGAGGTGGAGGAAGAGGATGACGATGACGAGGCAGAGGAGGAGGAGGATGAGGATGAGGAGGACGAGGAGGAGGAGGAGAAGGAGGAGGAGGAAAAGGAGGAGGACGAGGAGGAGGAGGAGGACAACGATGACAATGATAACGACGACGACGAGGAGGATGAGAACGAGGAGGAGGAGGATGGGGAGGAGGAGGAGCACGAGGATGACAACAACGACGACAACAATGAGGATGATGAGGACGATGAGGATGACAAGAAGGAAGAGGAGGAGGACAAGGAGGACGAGGAGCAGAAGGACAAGTAGGAGAGGGAGGAGGTGGAGAAGGACGAGGAGGAGGATGAGGATGAGCATGAGGACGAGGAGGATGAGGAGGACAAGGAAAAGGAGGGGGAGCAGAGGAGGAGCAGGAGGAGGACAACAAGGATGATGAGGAGGAGGAGGAGAAGGACGAGGAGAAGGAGGATGACGAGAAGGAGGATGAGGACAAGGAGGAGCATGAGGACAAGGAGGAGGAGGAGCAGGAGGACGATGACGATGATGACGAGGAGGAGGAGGACTGAGAAGGAAGAGGACAAGGAGGACGAGGAGAAAGAGGAGGAGGAGGAGGTGGAGGAGGACAACGACGATGACGACGACGAGGAAAAGGACGAGGATGAGGACAAGGAGGAGGACAAGGAGGAGGTGGAGGAGGAGGAGGACGACAACAAGGATGACGAGGATGACGAGGACGAGGAGGAGGAGGAGGATGACGAGGAGGACGCAGAGGAGGAGGAGGTGGAGAATGATGACAACGAGGAGGAGGAAGAGGTGGAGGAAGAGGAGGAGGATGTTGAGGAGGACGACGACAACGAGGACGAGGAGGCGGAGGAGGCGGAGAAAGAGGACGGGGAGGAGGAGGATGAGGACGAGGAGGACGAGGAGGAGAATGACAAGGAGGAGGGAGAGGAGGTGGAGGAGGACGAGGAGGATGAGTACGAGCATGAGGACGAGAAGGAGGAGGATGAGGAGGACAAGGAGGAGGAGAAGGACAAGGAGGAGGGGGGAGGAGGAGGAGAAGAAGGACAAGGAGGGTGAGGAAAAGGAGGAGGAGGAGGTGGAGGAGGAGGAGGAAGACAAAGAAGAGGATGAGGAGGAGGACGAAGATAAGGAGGATGAGGAGGAAGACGAGGAGGAGGAGGAGGACGAGGATGAGGACAACGAGGAAGGGAAGGACGAGGACGAGGTGGACAAGGAGGACGAGGAGGATGAGGAGGATGAGGTGGAGGAGGACAAAGAGGAGGATGAGGAGGACAAAGAGGATGAAGAGGAGGAGAACGAGAAGGACGAGGAGGAGGATGAGGAGGACAAGGAGGAGGACAGGGGGGAGGAGAAGGAGGATGAGAAGGAGGAAAAGGAGGACAAGGAGGAGGAGGAAGAGGAGGAAGATGAGGAGGAGGACAAGGAGGAGGACGAGGAGGATAAGGAGGAGCAGGAGGACAAGGACGAGGATGAGGAGGACATGGAGGAGCACGAGGAGGAGGAGGTGGAGGAGGAAGAGGACGAGGAGGAGGACGACGACGATGACAAGGAGGAGGAGGAGAACGAGGAGGAGGAGGAGGAAAAGGAGGAGGAGGAAAAGGAGGAGGACGAGGAGGAGGATGAGAATGAGGAGGAGGAGGACGAGGAGGAGGAGATGGACGAGGACGACAACAACGATGACAACAACGAGGACAAGGAGGATGAGAGGGAGGAAGAGGAGGAGGAGGACAAGGAGGATGAGGAGGAGAAGGACAAGGAGGAGGGGGAGGAGGTGAAGTAGGACGAGGAGGAGGATGAGTACGAGCACGAGGATGAGGAGGACAAGGAAACGGAGGGGGACGGAGGAGGAGGAGGAGGTGGAGGAGGAGGAGCAGGAGGAGGACGACGAGGACTCTGAGGAGGAGGAGGAGAAGGACGGGGACGAGAAGGACGAGGACGAGGACAAGGAGGAGCAGGAGGATGATGGTGACGACGACGAGGAGGAGGATGAGGACCGAGAAGGAGGAGGATGAGGAGGAGGAGGAGGAAGAGGAGGAGGACAATGATCACAACAACAATGATGATGAAGAGGAGGACGAGGAGGAGGACAACGATGATGAGGAAGAAAAGGACGAGGAGGAGGACGAGGAGGAGGAGGACGAGGAGGAGGACAAGGACAAGGAGGAGGGGGGCAGAGGAGGAGGAGGACAAGGAGGAGGAGGAGGTGGAGGAGGTGGTGCAGGAGGAGGAGCAGGAGGAGGAGGAGGAGGAGGACAAGGACAAGGAGGAGGGGGGCGGAGGAGGAGGAGGACAAGGAGGAGGAGGAGGTGGAGGAGGTGGTGCAGGAGGAGGAGCAGGAGGAGGACGACGAGGATGACGAGGAGGAGGCTGAGGAGAAGGACGAGGATGAGGAGGAGCATGAGGACGAGGAGGAGTAAGAGGAGGACAATGACGAGGAGGAGGAGGAGGAGGAGGACGAGGACAAGGAAAAGGAGGAGGAGGAGAAGGTGGAGGAGGAGGTGGAGGATGAGAATCAGGAAGAGGACGATGAGGATGAGGACAAGGAAGAGCACGAGGAGGAGGAGGACGAGGAGGAGGACGAGGACAAGGATGAGGACAAAGAGGAGAATGAGGAGGAGGACAACGATGCCAACGAGGAGGAGGAGGAGGAGGAGGAGGAGGAGGAGGTGGAGGAGGAGGAGGACTAGGACGTTGAGGAGGAGGATGACAATGACAACGATGAGGACAACAAGGATGATGAGGAGGAGGAGGATGAGGAGGACAAGGAGGAGGAGGAGGAGAAGGACTAGGAGGAGGGGTCGGAGGAGGAGGAGGAGGAGAAGAAGGATGAGGAGGATGAGAAGAAGGAGGAGGAGGAGGAGGAGGAGGCAGTGCAGGAGGAGGAGCAGGAGGAGGACGACAAGGACGAAGAGGAGGAGGAGAAGGACGAGGACAAGGAGGACGAGGGCAAGGACAAGGAGGAGCATGAGGATGACGAGGAGTAAGAGGAGGATGATGACGACAATGACAACGAGGAGGAGGAGGACGAGGAGGAGGAGGACGAGGAGGAGGAGGAGGAGGACGAGGAGGAGGAGGAGGAGGAGGACGAGGAGGAGGAGGACGAGGAGGACGACGGTAACAACGAGGAGGAGGAGGAGGAGGAGGAGGAAGTGGTGGAGGAGGAGGAGGAAGAGGTGGAGGAGGACAACAACGACGACGATGACGAGGATGACGAGAACGACGAGAAGGAGGAGGAGGACGAGGAGAAGGAAGAAGAGGAGGACGGGGAGGAGGACGAGGATGAGGGGGAATAGGATGAGGAGGAGGACAATGGGGAGGAGGATGAGGAGGAGGAGGAGGATGAGGAGGAGAAGGAGTAGGACAGGGAGGAGGACGAGGGGGACAAGGAGGAGGACAACGACATCGACGACGACGACGAGGACGACGAGGAGGACGACTATGAGGAGGAGGAGGACGACGAGGAGGAGGAGGAGGACAAGAAGGACGAGGAGAAGGACAAGGAGGAGGGGGAGGAGCAGGATGAGGACAAGGACAAGGAGGAGCACAAGGATGAGGAGGGGGAGGAGGAGGAGGAGGAGGAAGACAAGGAGGACCAGGACGAGGAGAAGGATGAGTGATGCCGGTGATTTTTGTATTTTCTTTTTATACCCTTTTTATATATTTTATACCCTTTCCCTTCCCTGTTACCCTCCATGCACACTCCTTGTACCCTGCAGAAACACTCCTTGTACTTTAGCCCTACATGTTTACAACCCTTGTAGTCTGATATTTAGCTTCGTTTGGGGTTCTGCAGAGAGAGGAAGACCAAACATTCATATTCTCTCAGAACTAGAGGCTCCAGCCTATTCTGTCTTGGAACATGTTTTTGCAAACTAGGCTGTAGTCTCATTTTGGGGGGGGTGGGTCATTAGAATACGGGGCAATTATTCATTTATTAAGTTTCTTATTGGGGGATTTTGAGTAGATATGCTAATTTTGTGAAGTCCATAAAAATCCGGTACGTGTTGTACGGGGGTCCCGACTCGTTCGCTCCACGGCGTGTTTTCCACCTTTGATGGGTCTGGCACCTAGGATCCTATTAAACCGAGGTAAATTCCCTTTTCCCTGTACTACTGTGTCTGCTTCATATTTTTACCAGCCTGTTTAAAGCATCACACCTAAGGCCTATTTCAGGACACACTGTTCCTATCTTCAGAAAGGACACAATTATGGTCAGTGAAGGTGCAGAAGAGCAGCTTTGCAGCACTTGGGTCCATTTTTTAAGATCTTGAAACAGTTTGCTTGGGTTTGCTGAATACACATGTTGTTTATGAACAGCAGAAGTAAGTTAGCAATAACCTGAGGAAACTGCTCTGCCTTGTATAATTTTTTAGGTTGACAGTACTGCTAAAGACTTACTCTCATCCTAATCAATTCAGTTAGTAAACTTTCAGGCTACTAGATTAGCCTGTCAGGGGTAGGGACAGCAAACTCTCTTGTTTCATTTCCAACCAGTGACAACAGAATTTTCTAGAAAACATTCAATTGTATAAAATAATCAAATGCTTTGGAAATTGAAATTGTTTGTTAAAGGAAGTACTCTACTTTTACTAAAAAAAAAAACCCTAAAACCCTAAGCCCATGGGTTTTTAAACATTGGAAATACAATAAAAATTCAGCTAGAATGAGCAGTGACTGACCTTTCGTAGCCAGAACAATTCTACATTTTTGTTTACAGGCTTAGCAGTGAGGCCAGTGACTGAGAAGACTTTGGGACTGAGTCACCATTTCCTTGCTAAAGGCAGTATCTGAAAGAGGAAATTCAGGCAAAAACAAAAACCCAGACCGGCCACTTGTCCGTGCGGATGAATTTCCGTATCTGTTGTTCTGGCATCCATCACACCCAGTCCACTTGTTAAAACATTTATATGCCCTCAAGGGATCCCTGTCCCCATCAGCAGTCAGTAAGAAAGGAGACAAAATGCTTGTTATTCTGGCTAACAACCAAACGCAGCAACATTTCCGCTGCTTCCTTAGGCAACGGTAACAAGGCAAGCTAGAACTGTATCAGCCTCAACTTACAGTCTTTGAAAGTTCCATTAAGAAACAACTCTCTGGCTGCAGTATCCACCTCCTACTGTCTCTGTAGCATAGAAGACAAGCGCTTACACATGAACATTGTTTGCACAAACCAATTAATGTATGTAAAAAAATAAAGATGAGAGAATTTTATTATTACCATAATAAAATCAGAGCAGTCAACAACATAATTGTCCTCGCTACAGAAAGACACTGGAATCCCAATTATCACATAATTTTTTTTTTTTTTTTTTTTTTTTTTAAATACAGGGAGTAGAAAATTTGGTTCTAACGTTACTCCAAGGAACTGGAAAGATCAGGCACATACATTCAATTTTTAGATGAATATGTATTGTTAGATAAACAGTATCAGATTTGCATTATTTCTGAAACAACTGAATGGTATATACATTCAGTAAGAGCAGAGATCAGCTCAGGTTGGCTGATGATTGGGACACTCATTCACAGGCCAATATCTAGGCAAGTATCTAGGCTCAGATCAGACAGAAAGTTAGAAGAGAACAAACGGGAATTTAAAGAAGTGTCATAAACAGATATTACACATGACTTTCTTAACAAATGCCTTGACTGACATAATTTTGCAGATCTGACTTCCCATCTGCCTTTTCAATCCTTCACTAATATAAGTGAAGTATTTTCTGGAAAATGTAAAGAAAAAGAAAGTATTTAACAAAACGCATTTAATAAAACCTGTCATTTACCAATAACACTCCCACAAACTTGGAGGGAACAGCACACATGCTGTTTTATTACTAGGCATAAAAGTCAGTGCTCTCAAAAACAGTGTAGCTTGTGTAAGGCAAGGCATCTTCACAGTATGGCTCTCAAAAGCAGCAATTAACCATAATTAATACTAACCATAGTAACAAGTGTCTATAAGGAAAAATCTTCCTAAAAATAATTTCACTATACCCAGTATCAGAAACAGACTAACCATGCCATGTTCAACAGAGAAGAAAAACATTCATTTATATCAAAACATCTCCTCGATCCGTCAATTGCCTATTTGAAAAAATTATGCAACTGCACTTGTTACTGAAAAGCTTGCAGGAACAGCCTTGCTTGTTGGTGTGTCAAGCATCAAAGGTTTACTGCGTTTTTTGCTGGGGGGTATTGTTTGTTTGGTTTGGTTTTTAAAGCAAGGTTTTTAAAGTCAGTAATTTGTTCCATACCAGCTATTTACCTTTCTGGTGCTTACATAAAGCACCAAACTGACTATAAGATATTCCTTTGTTTCTTCCAACCACACAAACTCAACACAGACTTTCCCCTCTGAATCCGCATAGTCTGCAGTATACATACGCCCCGTGTACTCATAAAGGCCAGAAGACTTGGAAGACAATTCCATGCAGACCGGAGCACTAAAACACCAGAAGGGCTTTCCAGTGTCCTCCAGCAGAGTCAGATCCATCATGAAGCAGTCCTACAAACACAAGCACAGGAGGTTATTTCCTTATGTCATGGCACAGTAAGTAGATGTGTCCCTGATTTTAGGAGAAATATCAAGGGTTCAGAGAGTTTTGTATGAAAGCTAAAAACTCAAAATATAATTGACAGTGCTTCACTGACTACTGCAAATACTTAGAGGTTTCCTACAGAAATCAAAACTGCAACCTACAGACATCAAAAGCTGTGCTACAGAAGGTACCACTGCCAACCCAAATCAGACACTATTTCTTGAACATTTTTAAGCCCTTAACATCTGTTTTTCTCAATTATGAATTACTTTACCATTCAAATAACAATAGTCCTTTCAATACGAGAAAGCAATCTAAGTTTAAACTCTGGTGCTAAACTTGTGTGAACGCAGCAATGTTTGCACCCCAAGGCAGTGCACACACAGTTACCCTTCCATGCCAGCTGTAAAAGGACTTTAAAGGACTTCTTTAATACAATACTTTTTGAATGGTTCATAGCTTCAGTTCCCAGAAACGTAGTAATAATCATCTTCATGTAATTCCTCCTTTTACAAATTCTTGAAAAGATTTCTTTACAACATTACACAACTACATAATTTTAAAATGCTAATGCCAATTCTTGGGTCTTTTCAAATTGATAGTTTCCCATACCCCTTGAAAGCAAAGGAGTTGTGTGTCATTGTTAGTATCAGCTGTTACTTATTCTCATGAGTTCTGAATCACTAAATGAATCAAATGATCTTAATTATGTTGTATCAATGCTCCAAAAGCATAAACAAACCAACACCACATACTCCATGCCAAAAAAATTGATTTGCAATGCTTTCTTTCTCTGTATTACAGAGCTGTGCTTCTGTTGCTCTAACATTGCTTTCACTATTACTTTCCTTCAATCAAACAAGAGCAGATGGCACAAACATGAGGCAATATGATACACACAGTTTTCCTACACTTTTTAGTGTAGGACTATGCTGAAAATACAAAATTCAAAACAAACCTCATGATGATGTAACAAACTTACATGAGCTACAGAATCACAAGAAAGAATTACTATCTCCTGGTCTGACAACTTGCATATAAAAGGCCAATTATGAAAAGTAAAATGGTGTTGAGTGTTGGGATGGTGGGGGTCTTCCTATGCGTTTTTGTGGGGCCAGGACAGGGCAATTTCTGCAGCAGCCAGGAGGGAGCATGGCTAGGACACAGAGGTTGTTCTACACCACCTCACCTCATTTCCAGGAGCAGGAGAAGGGCTCTCTTCTCAGTCGGGGGAGTGTGGCATGGTCAGGTCCAGCTCCACAGTGAGCATTTGCATGTGAATCACTCACCTCTCTTGTATGCTCTTGTGCTTAATATTGTTGCTGCTACTCTCCATTTTATTATCTCACTGCTGTTTCCAGTAAATTGTTCTTATTTCAGCCTTTGGCCTTCACCTTTTGTGCCTCCAGTTCTTCTCCTCTCTAGCCCAACTCAGGGGAGAGGGACGGAGGAGTGAACGAGCACAGTGTGGTTTGGAGTGGTTACAGGGAGAACACTGAATTGGAGAATACCATTCCTAAGCAACGACAATTTCTAACTATCAGCAATTAATATTTTTTATTAAAAAAATACCCAGAAGTGCCCAAAAAACCATTGGCATTTTTTGGTTTTCCTGAGAGTATTGAAAAAAAATCAAATTCGAAGTAGTGGCATGTCCTGTTTCTGTCGCTGATATTATTTGGCCTTCACATGTTCGAAGAATTTTAGAGACTTACGTTAAAAGCCACACTGAATTCAACCCACACCTATATGTTGACATGTTCAGTCTGTGACCACAAAATGTGGGGTTTAAAAAAAAAAACTGTATTCCTTATTTTGTCCTAGAAACAAACATTCAGTGTAATTTATGCTGTAAGCACATAGGAGAGAAACTAAAACCAAAAAAACTGAAGAATACAGCCATAGCTCTCACCTTCCTCTGACAGGTAACTTCCCAAATTCTTATGTGCTACTCATGATTATTTTCATGGAAAAAAAAATCTGCCAAGCAGCTGTTAATCCTATAGAATCATAGAATGATTTGAGTTGGAAGGGACCTTTAAAAGTCTTCTAATTCCAACTCCCCTGCCTCACCATGCTCAGCATAGAGAAAGAATTTTTTACTTTTTTTTCTGATGTCCAATTTAAATGTACCCTCTTTCCCTTTAAAAACATTGTCCCTTGCTTTGTCACTACAGACATAGGTAAAAAAAGTCTCATGGTATCCAACAGTATTCCATACCACATTTATACAGGATTTGCAGAAACAACAGTTTTATTAATTTTGAGGGTGTTTTCAAAAGAAGTGCCAAAACTGAAATCATGTGTTGAACTAGATCATTTTTCAGTAGTGCTCAAATTACATTTATCAGAATTTTTGGGACTTCTGAAATATTCATGCTGATGAAGTACATTTAAAAATATGCGCCTTCACCGCTATTGCAAAATCGACAGAACTGCTCCGAAGCTTTGTTTGAAATAATTGCATTAGGAATTTTATCCAATAGAATGTGAGAGCATTCCTCTAAAATACAGAGTTAATCCAGCAGACGGATGCACCTGGCTCGAGCTAGGTGCTGACTCTATGGATTTGGACTGTAGTTTCTGCCTGTGTCCGCTGGCATTTCGACATTCCCCAGCAGTTCCTAACTTCCACTGCATATACAGCTCAGAACTGCAGAGTATTTCCCCAGGGGTTCAAGGTTTATTGCTTGGGGAAAAAACCCAAAAACAAACAAACAAAAAACCAACCCCAAAACTCACACCAAACAAATAAACAAACAAAAAGACAAAACAAAACAAAACCAAACAAAACAAAACCCCCAAACCCCAAAAACAACCAAAAAAACCCCCCAAAACAACAAAAACAAACAACAAAAACCAAAACAAAAAGAAACAAACAAAACAAAAACAAACAAAAACAAACGAAAAACCCCCCAAACAACAAAATCCTCAAAAACCCACAAAAAACAACAAAAATAAACAAAAACAAAAACCAAACCAAAACCAAACAAAAACAAAAAAGAAAACAAAACAAAAAACAAACAAACAAAAAACCTGACCAAAAAACCCACACAAAAAAAAGTACATCTGCAGTACAATTTTTTTGTCCAGCATTTCCAAGCGGGGCTGGTCAGTCTCAGCATCTTTGTTGAGTGGAAAGCACTGCAGTAATCACACATGCATAAAGAGTCTACCATGCAATCAGACTCTATGAGAGAAAGGAGAAAACTGTTCTTCCTAAAAATTCACATAGTTTTTTGAATATTGCAATAGAGGTTTCTGTCTGGTTACAGACATCTTCTACAAACCAAAGAATTTTTTTAAAATTCGCACATTTAGGATGCACAAACATAATTCTGTTTTGAGATAAGCATTTCCAGAAACAAAAAAACGTATCTGACCTTTACAACGCCTTTAAACACATCTGTTTCCCAGCATATGCCAAGTGTCCCAACAATAGGGCAGTGCTTCCTGCTATGCTTTAAGCTTACAACTGTGAACCTCAGGTATCCATTTTCAATGTCACCTGAAATATAAACAATACCCAACATTATAGCAGCAGAAATCAAATTCAGCCCAAGTACACTGTAAATGTTCTCGTGTCTTCTCTCTGTGTCTTTTTCTTCCCCCTCAGCTAGAAGAAACCCTGACACACACCAACAGCTACATACCAAGCACGTTATAGAGGAATTAACTGCAGTTTGGGGCTTTGTTTCTGTGACCCACAGCAGAAACAGCAGCTAAAAACTCTTTTGTATTTTTTAGAATAAAAATAAGAATGCCACCTAAAGAACTTACACAAGGCTACGAGGAGTAAATTCCACATTGTTGGAGGTTGGGGGGGGAAGTGGAATTTTTCCCATTCTGTTGCTAGGCAAGTAACGATCGGTACTTAGAGGCCATTTTACTCTCACAAAAGAGACAAAGACTTTTTGGCTGGGCGGGCACAGGAACAAGAGATGGCAAGACTTGATAACGGGACACTCACTCACTCACAACTCTCGGAGGAGAGAGCAGGGGGAAAAAAGGCGGCTCTGCTTTTTGGCTGCAACTGCAGAAAAGACCCGGTTTTGCACTGGTTTTTCTCTCTACCTGTTGGGTGAGTTCTCACTTGGGACGGGGGAGGACGGGATCCCGGCCCCTTCTACCCTCCGGGAGGGCGCGTTTCCCAGCTGCGCTGCAGCAGAACGAGACCCTTCGCCTGCTGCCGCTCCTCGCCCTGGCTGCTACCGCCCCACGCCTTGCCTGCCACAGCTGCGGAACTCCTGCTGCCTCCTCTGCTGGCTGGCTCAGGTGAGCCCACCTGGCCGTTCCATCCCTTTGCTGCGCTTTGTCCATCTGCGCTCCACCCTGCTCCAGCCCGTCGGCCATTATGTGCGTGACACAGATCCAACCTCGCGCCACAGCGCCATCTGCAGCTTCCCGGGAGTCATCGCACCTGCCCTGCTGGTCTAGGAGCCCAACAGCGCCCCTGCTGGCCGTGACCGTGACTGCACCCAACGGGAAAGTGCCTGACAGCCCAGGGACATATTCCACTGAGTTTTTGGTTTTGTTTACTGGGGTTTTTTTTTCCACCTTGGTTACTGGTTTTTTTTTGTTACTGATTGTTTACCTCATTATAGATACTAGTAAAAAAAACCCTCTTATTCCTTTTCTCATACCTTTGCCTGAGAGCCCTAGATTCTAAAGTTATAATAATTTGGAGGGAAGGGGATTCACATTCTCTGTTCTAAGGAAGGTTCCCACCTTCCTAAGCAGACACCTGTCTATCAAACGAAGACACACATTCAACATTTCAATTTCATGCCACCAGTGCCTCCATCACTGCCTACTCACCAAAAGTCAAGCTCAACACTAACACACAAAATAAATTATGAGATACCTCCTCCAACCTTATTTTTGCAAATTATTTCAATCTCTCAGCTCTGACGGGAAACTCAAATAACCCAGTAAAAAGGGTATACAAATAACTATTCCTCCTTGGAAAGGATATTGCATCATTTAAATTGATGTGCAGTATGCTTTGATTTGAATCAAATTTTTCAATTATGGATTTCTTCATTTTTTAAAATAGCTTTCTGAGGGCTCCCTCTTTTCAAAAAACAAAATTATTATGATTTGTGATTTTTTTATTACTACATATAACCATATTTCTTTGGTATCTCTTCCTCTCCTCTGAGAAGAGATAGACTTTTTTGGAATTGTTCTTTTTTCCCTTGCTATCAGAGAAGGAAAATTAACCAGGAAGTCCAACAGTCTAATTATAACTTGGGGTACATCAGAGTTAAACATGATCTCTGACTACAAAGAAAAGTGAAAATAAAAGTGTCACATCGTGACACAAGCAGACTTCTTAGTAGGACATTCCTTGAACAAGTTTCCCTGAATAAGAGGAACCACAGTGAACACGCTGCCCTTGCCGTGAAGTCCAAAAGAACCCAGTGAGGAAAAGGTAAGCAGAATTCATTTCCAGGATCCTGCTCCAAGTGGAAAAAGGCCATTAAGTTGATACCTGCCCAAATGGTTCAGTTCCAAACCTCAGTAAATCAAATTCAATGGCAAGATTTCATTCAACATAAAATATCTTAGATAAATAGTTTATTGACTAAGCACTGAAAGCCCACATTTAAAGCTGAGCTTTCACACAAGAGACTTGAAAACAGGCTGACTTGAAACAGGAGACTTGAAATCAGTCAACAAGCATTTTTTCCAAAGGACTATTCCGTTATCCACAATTCCAATCTGAATGGAAGAGGCTACTTCTCTTACTCATTCAAACCAAATAAAGTTTGAATGGAATAAAAAGACACTAAAAAAAGCATTCTGCTAATAAATTAATGAAACCCAGGACATCAGCACCATTGCATGGCATTAATACAGCACTGCTGGCTAAGGTGTGCTGCAGTTATTTCTTAACTTTAGCTAGAACGGAAACAGGCAACAGACTAATTATTCATGAGTTAGTTAATCCAGTCTTTTCTTTTTTTTTTTTTTTTTTTTTTTTTTTTTTTTTTTAATATAAAAGCTCACATTCAGAAGAAAGGAAAAGTCTGCCCAGAAATGAGCAAGAACCTGAAGGCTAAGTATTGAAATCTCCCCTTTCTCACCCCAGTCAGACGAGAAAATGAAGTTAACAGGCAGAACAAGCTATGTTAAACATACCAAGGGAAACACAGAGGAAGCAAATTGGACAGGGCTTTCTTCAAAGTCTGATCCAGCCTTTGTTTCATTACCCACAGTCCTGGGTTTATGCAAGACATGTACAGCAGCCAAGCAGCAGAGTAAGTTACAGGGAACAAATATTTCCAAATAAAGGTAATACCAATAAGGAGACAAACCTCAGGGGGAAAGAAACAAATAGATCAATAGTTCCAAACCACTTATTTTGGCTAAAAGCTAAGGAAGTTTGTTTTGCTAAGCCTTTGTTGCAAGTTGTAATTTGATGGGCATTTTCAGAAGAAAAACCGTGCTTAACACTAATTCTGGTGCCAACAACCAGCCTTATTATGCTGAAATGGTTATTTAAACTTGCAAATCAATCTTCAAGGTCAAGCAAAACATTTCAAATGCCTGATATGAGATTTTAAAAACAAATCTTAAAAGCTCTCTAAACACACAAAAATCACCCCTTAGATTTTGCAAGCGTAACTCATCAATTTACACCAACAAGAAATGACATTGAGCTTAAACTACCGTGTGGCTACAAAGCTGTGCTTAAAAAGTTGAAAACCTAGATAAATACATTTCAAGAAGGTTTATTAAGAAGCTAGACCCATGGCTTCTGTGAGTCATATGAAAAGCCTGTCATATCTTCCTGAAGACAAGGAAAATTTTCTAAATATTTTCAATTAGGTTAGAAATATTAGTCAGCATATTCACCCTACAGCATCTGTCAATAAGACCATATTACCAATTCTGTTTACATGAAAGGGAGCATCAAATAAAATGCTAAAACCCAGCCAAAACAGTGACAAAACAGCTAGTTACTGTAATGCACGTATTAATAACAGAAAAAAAATCTGAAGCCATGTACACTCCATCTGCTTGGTTCAATGAAGTGTGATATAACCTTTTTAAATTTAATATTAAGAATTCTGCAACATCCTGCTTACCAGAAAGAGCAAAATGAACAACAAATCACAATGAAAAACGGGACAGCAGACAGTCATAAGCTGCCTCACTACACCATTTCTGGAGGAAGTCAAGCATTTTCCAAAAGGAATTATTGTGCAAGCGCATGGAAGGGACTAGATGACAAATGAGTTTATTGCCTGCAGAACCATCAGGCTTCAGCTGCCCGATGTCCTGTGAGACCAGAATCTGGTGGCTGCCACACTGCTGAAGGTCACAAAACCAAAGCAATTCAGAAAACACTTGTGAGCATAACACAGATTCTGTAACTAAGCTGTAGCTCGTGGACCTTTGCTACATCAGCTCCATCTTTTGTAGAAGCAGCTTCTAAGCAGCAAAAAAGTGACACCAAGAAAAGAAGTGTGCCACATAACACTTTTTCTTGTGCAACTGCATTGCTAGGAGCATAACATTTTAATTTTAGTAAACAAAACGTCATATTCAGCTAAACAAGAAAAACCAAAACCCAACACAAACCCAAAAGCCCAACCCTCTGCCCAGTTTTGAGAAGATAGGGTTTTTTGACAACATAAAGAGGACTCCTGTATAGCACAACACTTCAGGTAAGATTTCCTGCTACATGCACAGACTTTCACTGAAGTTTTAGACTTAGAAGTATTCCTTTCATTCATGCTCGGAGCTTTTCTGGAATCTGAAAACATGGATATTTCAGGTTCAAGGACTAGAATATGCCACACTGCACAAGGCTACAGTATAAATGACATTTCTTGGAATCACCAAACACAAATGAAAAAACCAAACCAAATCACAGGGAAATTCTGCAGCTCCGTAAAAGCACTCATGCCTGACAATAGGCCCTCTACTGACTAAAAACCAGTATTTTCTGAAATCCACAGAATGCTCAGCAGTGCCAGTATAAAAAAAAATACTGAGAACCAATAATTAATTTACAGTACTTAATTAAAAAAATTAACTACAGTGTATAATTTTAATATTTTAATCTGTCTCTGCTTACAGAAAAACAGCTGTGTAGCTGTAGGAAGTTATGTTGAAGTTATGTCAAAAGAGAGATCACCCATATTTTGCAAAACCTCAGTACAATTATGAATTTGGGCTGTACAAGAACAACAAGGATGGTCAGTCATGTCTCATGAAAAGAAGTGCTGAGAACAGAATGAAGCAGCAGCTAAAAACAATGACTGAAATTGTTTACTACACAATGAAAGGATGTCAGAATAGACAACCTTAAGTTCACAGAAGTAAAAACTATAAATCTTAAAGTTCACAGTAACTTCTACAAATATATTTATATATTTAATCTGTCAGTGCACCCAAAGTATACTCGAGGAGAATTCTACCGAAACAAGCCTCCAAAACGTATGAGGACAAACTGTCTCTCCTTTATAAAATACAAGTGGAAGAAACATCAACCTGCACCAAAAGCTGTGCCACTGCATTATTAATGCTGCAGTGAAGCAAAAGAAAAGACCCTGACAATCTGCAGAATTTGTGTCCCAGGCCTGACACTGTCAATGTAACAGAGGAGGCTGGGCACACCACACAAATTGCCATGCAGATATAAAGAAGCCACACAACAAACAGAGAGATCACTTACTCTTAAAATTCCATTTCAGTTTCTCCCCTTAAAACAGAGGCGCTGGATATAAGAAGGAAAGACACAGCAGCAGGGATCATTTCTAAAACAGACATTATTGTTCCATCAACTTTACCTTTTCTGCAGAAGAGGCCATTGAATGTTCCACACAGGTACCTGCAGCTTCTGTCATGCAGATCCAGGTGCAGGCTGTAGTGATGGAGTCCACAGTCTGGGTCAGTATCATCCAGTAAAGGTCCATTAGGTGGAGGGGTGGATTGGCTTGAAAAAAAAAATAGAATTTAGCAACGGGGATGGCTTAATAGAAAGAAATTAAATACATGGCTGTACACGATCATCTTGAGAGAGTTTTGAAATCAAACATCTCTAGTTCCTCATGCTTCTTTTCAGCTAATACAGTGTCTAATACTGCTGATCAGCTGCTTGGCCTAGCCAAAGGCAGAAACTATGGCAGTCAGCTTTAAAAGGCACATCTGTTAAACTTCAAAACATGGACTTGTCTACGAAAAAGAAAAAAGCATCAGCTTAACTACAAATCTAAAAGCCCACTAGCTAGAAACTTCTCTGAAATAGCAATTATTGGAATAATTTTGTTTGTGCCTAAGTAAATGAGTAACTACCACACACAAATGACCTGAAGAGACCAAATGCCAGAGGCAACTGCACAGCTTCTACATAGGATCCAAGTGGGCACTAAGGGAGATTGTGTAAAATCTCACCTTCTGTGGGAGAAGAACCACACTAAGTTACCATGGGCACTTAAGACTACTGGTTAGATACAACAATACCTGACCAGAAAGCTGAGGGGAAAATAAATTCCCCAAATAATGTTCTAAAGCTAAAAAACTCCATCTTTTGAAACAGCTTACAGTGTATAAACAGGTATTGTATTATATTATATACTGCAATATACACATATACAAACACGTCATAGGAAATCCAGCTAGGTTCTCAATAGGACTGAAAGATAAATTCTAACTTTCTCAATACTGCAAGTATTACTACAGTTGTATAACTAAATTATCTCCTTAATAGCATAACAATGGCAATATCGTAGTATGAAAATGTTTCTACACTTTTGTAAATCGTTACTGTAACTTGTTTATATTAAACAAGAATAGTTAATTACTGCCTAAATATAAACCTCTAACAGCAGTCAATTTTAACTATGAAACTCAAAGCTTTGTTCAAAAGGTTATCTTTATTACCCACAAAGGAAAACCAAACTTACACAACAGCAGAACCCAAAATGCTTCTCTCAAGAAGTTGATTATAATGAAGACTTGCCATAACAAAAGCAATTTCATTTGTATCCTGAAAAATTAATTAAAGTAGATGTATTTTTATGTGGAAATTCTTTTTTTCAGAGGGTCTTTCCAAGCATTAAAATTCATAGATAAATGCTGCTGCTTATTACTCTGCCAATTACTATAATAATGTTAGTAATGCCTTGCTCTAACATTTGGACTCCTAAAACCTTTACTGTCTTTTCACAAGAGTACAGAATATATAAAAAAGATTAGAGCATTTCTATCTTATGGAGAAAGAGAGGGAAACTAGCTATGCCAGGGCAAAAGTCATGAGAGCAATCCAAGAATTGTACTTCCCTAACTTCTACTTTCCACTTTAAAATAGGTACCTAAACAGAATCAAACAGCACTTACTCCCATATACTGAAGCATCAAGTTTATTTTCATAGGTAAGGAACTATTTGCAAAGAGGGCTAATGTCAGTGAGGGGTACAGAATTACTCAAGAGAAATGGTGAATTGCAAAGCAAAACCTTGGATGTCTTCACCAGATTACGTGCTCCTGGGAAAACATTAGGAACATAACCTTCTACAGATGCCTAAAGAAAACATAAATGTGAAAACTAAATAGAGACAGAGGTATGTATTTACTTCAAGAACACAGAATGCTAGGAAGTCAGCTTTTTTTCTTTAAATGTATTTTTTAAGTCATACATTTACAAACACATAAGTCAATAGGAAAATTATTCACTGCCAGGAGTCTATTACTCTCCTGAAATGTGGGCGACTACTGTTTTCATCTCTCTGTGTTACCAGAAAATGACATCCCCTAATCAAACTTTTGGCTTCTTAACTACTTCTGTATTTTCATAGTGCAACATTACAACTATAGAAGATATAACAAGGGAGATTTATCAATCGCATAGTTTCTCAGTCTTTCTTTATCCAAATACCAGGAGGCCCATGTAACCTGTTTGTGGTTTCTATTATGCAGCTATGTGCAAAAAACCAAGATATGTGGCATTTACAATTATTTCGCCCTCTGACAGTTAACTACCTAGTTACTAACTACCTCTGCCTACACAGAGAGTAAGAACTGCTGCTCAGAAAAGCAAGCAGGGGAAATACACTAGAGTGAAGCACACAATTCTTAATGTCTATGTGGAACTTAGTTATGATGGAACCATTTCCAGGTGCTGAAAGAAATCTCTTTCCAAGCGTGGGAGGGGCCAATGCACGAGCAAGACCATTGAGCCAACAACACAGGGACACCAGCCTATTAAACTTGTGAAGATACAAGAGAAATGGCTGTTGGTTTATCAGAGCTTTTCACAGACTGAGACAACCTGGAACAGACTCATGCAGGTCAGTTTTCTAGGAAATGGACTTTCAGTCTTACCTTAAAGTAAGAGTGAAAGAAATAGTCCTTCTGTGGTTTTAAACATTGCCTCTGGCGATTGTGCACAGCACGTCTGCAGCTGCAAATTAGGCACAGCTTGGAGGAACTATTCATAGGCTCCCTAGGAAAGTTCCTGGCCAGTGCCAGATAGGCTAAACCTTCATCAATAACATGGCTGAGGGGAGGAAGAAAGGGCTGCCACCTCTGAATTCAGACCAAGAGCAGAACACCTGAGATAGGCTTCCACAGCGCCCAGCCCTGTGCAGCTGCAGGCAGACACTGAGGTCCCCGTGCATTCCGTGCAAAATGCCAATTCCTTTTGCCTAGGAGTCTGCTTCAGATGTTCCATTCTGCCCTCTGAAGACATCCATCTCTACACCCACCCTACAGAGACTAAATGCTTAAGTTAGGCTCTTAATACCAAGAATGTAATACCCCCAAAAGGGCACAATTTAAAGCATTCCTACTGCTGGAGCAGGATATAGCTACCTGGTGATGGAGATGAAAGCTAAGTTGCTAGGTGGGAACTCATCACAGGGCATGGCACGAATCAGAGGAAGAAACACATCTGTCCTCCAACCATTCTATTTAAAATTACTCTAGGATATCAAACTTGGGCATGTGAAGACCGCAAAACAAATAAAACTGAATGCAGTATTTAATCTAGTATCTTACATAACTGATCTTTGAATTAGAAGTGAACCTTTTGAAAAGTATACATACTCCTATATTTTAGAATACAATAAATCATCTGCTAGCTGTCCCTACATGCATTTGGTTGTTACTAGTTTAGAAAAGAGCTTTCAAAATCCAAAGGAAAAAAAAAACAAATTTAAAAAACCCCTCCCCAAATCCCAAACTACAAGGCAAAAAAAAAAATCTATTCCTTCAAGTCATAATAAAATATTGAAACAAAATGTTATCTTACCTTCCAATTTCCTACTAACAATCCTGGATTCAGACTGAAGAGCTGGACAAGCTCATCGGCACCAACTGCTACACTGCTTTCAGTCAGGTTAGCAAGACTGTATTCAGCAATCAAGGCAAATCGACGAGGTCTTTGGAAAGAACACGCAGAATGCAGGAAAAAGGCTATGTCTCCTTATTCATGCAAAAGTTCAGCCTAATTTCATTTTTAACTGACTGGCTTAAGTCTGAGCAACAGCACATGATGAGAATGGTTTTGAAAGCATTTGGCATGCAGAGCCATAAACTATACATTCAAACAACTACAGTGCACTAGCAGGATCTCAACCCCTAACAAGAAAAGAAGCAAAACCACTATATGATCTTCTACAACACTCTTTAAAAAAAAAAAAGAACTTATGTGCTTGCCCAGTTTTTCAAAATACCACAGAATTACTTTCCAATTCATTTTTTATACTTTATTGGTACTAGATAGAATCACTGAACATTTATCAGTGTCAAGCAAGCTACTAAGGTAAATTTTTCTTCCACAGAAGCAAAATTCAAAGGAAAGGACCAAATTGCACATATAATAAATTGTTTTTCTTAGAGGAAGCCTTCCTTTTTTAGATTTATTTTTCTGCCTACAATTTTGCCTACAATTAAAGCCATTTAGCTCCAAAACACTCCTAAATAAAAGTTCATGGACAATCTTATGAACTAATGATGCATTAAAAAGAAAGAGCAGAAAGCAGAGTTTGCATTACCTATTCAGAATGAAGAAAGAAGTCTTTCTCAAACCCTTTTCCAACTTAGGCTCTTATTATATCCAAAACAGTTCCTAGATTTCCCAGCAGTATCACTGTAGTATCACCAGGGATGGAGCATCCACGACCTCCCCACACAACCTGTTCTAGTGTCTCACCACCCTCACAGCAAAAAGCTTCTTCCTAATCAACCTCAACCCTTTCCCTCTTTAAGTCAATCAGGCTCATATTAATACAGGAACATTCCTAAACTCCCTGCACTACTGCCTTACGGTCTTAACACGGATATATTGAAATTGGTGAAACCACTCCTTTCATCTATATTCACAATCTCTAAAAACTTACAGTTCTGTGAAATAAATACACCAACTGCCTGCAAGCTTTTATTTTCTTAATAATTTTCTACATATGAATCATCATCTTGGTAAAACAACTACATTTCCCACATAATTTGACTGCAAGACTTTTTCAGCTGACTTTATACAAAAGCCTTCTTTTGATTTATTTATTTTTTAAGCAAATACTTTGCTTCTGCTTGAGGAACCAGGTGTTTTGTACGTGAACAATTCCTTCTTTTCAGAGCTCTGTGACTAGGGGCTTTGTGTAAGAAGCATGTAGCTGATACTGCACATACTGTACACATAGACTCCAGATGTGTGCAGAACTCCTTAACAGCAACCAAACACCTTAAATAGACAATTTTCTTTTCAGTATCTTCTCAGAACGAAAAAAAACTATTGTACACACTTAAGCTAAGAAACAATGGATATGCTGTGCACTGGTGTTTTTATATGCATGTACTGAAGACTGTACACATAGTTGAACACCAAGTTCCATAAACTCACACACACACCTATCAGACACAAAATAAATTTCAACAACATGGATTACCTGACTGTAGCCACATAAATATTGATGAAATTTTCCAAGCTAAGTTTCTCACAATAAATTCTCCTAGATTTACATGTTTCTTTCATGCTCATTTGTGTCTATGCCTTAAACCGAGCTTTCCAAGTCAGGACCTCTCAGCCTGAATATCACATGCCAGTACCCATATTAACTTATGAATTAATGCCATAGCTTGTTGGATTATGCTATTTCTTGCTAAAAAGCTCTACCAATGAAGAGAAGAATATAGGAAGAAATACTACAGGGAGGCTTTCTAACAACGAGTTAACTTGTTGAGTCAAACCAATGTCAGACAGCTCCTACAGACACATTATCCACCAGTCACACCCAAAAAATCCTCAAAAATCCTATGTTAAAACTCACCCCTTCTTTTCAGGAGGTCTGCCCAGAGGAGGAAGCAATGGTGTAACTCCATACAGTTTTAGGGTTGACAGGATGTCTAAGCACGGCCAGTCTCTACCATACCAAAGCATGGTAACCGATGTGTCCTTAAACGATAGCTTTGGCTTCTCCATTACATGTTCTTTTCCATTTTTGTCCTTCAGAGCAATTACCCAACTCAAGCCAGAGACACTGTTATTTAGGAATTGAGAGGGGAGAGGGGTGTTTAAAAAAAAATTCCCAAAGTGACAACAGTTAAACTATGCTTTCAACAGAATTTTTATATTTCTACTAACTGCTACTTATGTTCCTCAGTTTCAGCAATTTCTAGATTATCATCATATCTTCCCATTTTATAGCTCTATTTCTATACCCCCAAGCCATTAATATTTTGTACATTGTTCTCAAGTAAATCTCTTTGTGACAAGGCATTGCTTACTTCATAGCTTCTTTGCTCACAAATGGAAGACCTGTATAAGGATCTAGAGGTTTAGCGAGAAGCATTACTCTCGTTTTGAAGGCAGATGTCTGTTTGAAGATGTATTCATTCTTCCAGTACCCAGGGTTCTTATCATGTAGAGCATCACAGCCCAAAGAAACAGTTTTTGGTTGCTTAGACTTCGTTTTCCACATTGTCCATTGTGGTTGCAAAGCACTGGAATAGAGTTTCAGCCAAAGTCCACTGAAAATAAGAATAGAATAAAGAGGAATAAATTTCAAGAACAGTCACTTAATTTTTATACTCACATCTCAGCTACCACCAAGCTGAGATGTTAGCACAATGTTAGCACAACGTTAGCATAATGTTAGCACAAAAACAGTCTTGTCTGCCTTCTTCAAAATATGGGATCCAGGATGAAGCTCAGCGACAGCAGAGCCATAGTCAGCAACGAAGTGAAAACTGATAAAGGTTAAGCAGTAAATTTTGAAAATTCCACCCCAAAACAATGATGCATCCTCCTCACAGAAAATCAGCTAGTGGAGAAGGTGTTTTAATACCTTTTATTCAACAAAGATAATCTGTACACTTCAAGTTTCTCACACAGATACAGCAGAAAGTGGGGTGGAGGAGGACAATCAGATTCACACCTTTGCTTGGTGTTACCAGAGTCATGTCAATCCCTTCTTCACTCTTTGGAAAAGCTCAGAGAAGACATGACTTTCTGAAGACAAAGAAACATGTGACAGTAATGATGGGTTCATCTCCTTCACGCCAGGAAAACTAGGAGGTCACATTTCAGCCCTCTAGGACATTCAGTATCTCTAGGACAGTTCATTGAGTATTGAATACAGGAACCTACAAGAATTCAAACAATAATCTGTGAATGCAGGTTTCCAGTAAGTTTTCTAATTTTAAAGTGCCAGACATACCGTTTACATAACTGCACTAAAGAAAATTAATGGGAAGGGCAACAAATTCTCAAGAGACATTTTCTACCATTAATTGGCAAGACTACCTTTACCAATCCTCACTCATCCCCAGGCAAACTTAGGCTGCTATTTTGTATTGTATTTGTAAAATGTATTGCATTTTGCCCTCTCCTGAAAGCATTCAAGGACTAAATCCATCCCACATTGCCTCCTACCCACAACAAAGATATCAGACACTTCTCTTTTAAGACCAGGAAAGGCAACCAAGTTACCAGATAGCATAAAACATTTCTGATGGAGAGGGGAAGTTCTTTTTTAAACCCAAAGCGGTTTAGAACTGTCCGGGAATATAAACAAAGGAGAGATGTCCTTGACATACAATCATTGGGGGAAACTGAGCTATCATCCAACTGGTCCTAATCAGCCTAAAAAGTCCAGTAAAATAACCTGCTATGAAAGTCTCTTGTTAACTAGAAACCCCTCCCCAACTCCCCCTCCCCTCCATCCTTTCTCTCTTGGAGAGAGATATTCCGCATCTTACTCTATGATGCTGAAAAGACAGGGCTTAGCAGTAGGCATTTCCTGCATTTTGAAGTTACAGACTCAGGAAATTTAGCTGACTGAAGACAGACTAATCACAAATACCTACCATCCTTGTTCTCACTCTCAGTTACATATTGCTTCTTCCTTTCCAAAAACAGTGCTGTGCAACCAAAGAAATTAGTTCAAGCTCAAAAATTCAGTTAGGGTAGGGAGACAGAGGAGAAAACAAAGGAGGACCTGGAATCACAAATGTTTAGGAAAGTATCATTGCCCTTTCATCCTCAAGTCCCATTTGTGCACATTTTCTAATCTCTGTTGAGATTAGAAAATGGAAACAGACATCATCGAGATGGAGGCAAATAAATCATCCTGCCCTGAGCAGCCACAGTGATTTTATCCTGCCTTACCACCCTGAAGTGGAAAACGCATACTAAGATAATTTGTGTCAACTATGCAATTTTTATCTACACTGACCTGCTGACAATCTCAAAAGATACATCTGGATTACCATCTTCCCTTTAAATTCATCGGTTCTAAAGGTGTCAAAGCCAATGTAAACCAACTGACTGTACAAGTTTTGGCAAGTAAGGGAAAATGGATTCATACTGGATGCAGCAACTTCCTATACAGGAAGACATTTTCTCATTCAAATAACACTAATGCAGTAGAATCCTAGAAAATCAAAGGATACCCAGACATCCTAGTTATCACGTATCAATCTGGGTCTCTCCTCTTTTTCCTTTCACAAAATTATCCTGATACCGGTAGGAGCAATTGGTGTACTCTATATAAGCAATCCTTAGACAAAACGTGTCAGTATTTATCTTCATCTCTTTTGTTTCAATTTAGAAATCACCAAAATTTGACCAACAGAGCAACAGATAAAAACCACTAGTGAATCATTTGATTGAATCAACCCCTCTACAAAAACCTGATGAAAGAACTAAATAAGTAGAACTTCAAAATGATGACAGCTATGACCATTCCACAAAGCTACTGGTGACACACAAGTAAGGATCACTCAAGTAGAAAAGTTTGTGCAGGTGCACGTGAATACAAACAAATATATGCAAGTTTTAAAACAAAAAAAAAGTGCTAATAGCAACATTTCAAAGCACTGGATTTAGTTTTTGTCTCATAACTCCCATTAAACAACAGGGCTTGCACAGCTAGAATTCCATGCAACACATTCTGTGGGCTATGCAGTGCAATTTCGGCAGAGTAACTGCACACAGGTACAAGCATCAGTGCTCTGGCATCAGAGAAACTAAATTAGAAAGACTCATAACTCAGGTAACTACAACTGGGGCATGACTGAAACCTTCCCTCTTCCTTACTTGTCACTGGCCAGGTCATAGAAGCGTTTATTCACACAACCGGCAGACAACAGGGACACAGGATCCAAATAGGAAAATATCTTCAGCAGCATTTCTGATGGCATGCTGGGAAACAAGAGAGAGAGGAATACTGTTACACTTGCCTGCAAACTCCGGAAACTGCAATGGCAGAGAATTTTAATTTCAAACCAGAGAAAAACAGAAGAGGCGGAAACCAGCAGCTTGTAAATAGATGAATCAAAAGTCACCTGAAGAGTTAAACTGGAATTTGGGTTCTATTTTCAGTCTCCAGTATGTGGCATTTGCCTAAAACAATTAATCAAAACTTATTCAAGTGGCACAGCACTATTACATGAAAAGTTGTGGGTTTACATTTTCATTAAACTTTGTTAACTTTAACCCAGTTTGACATGAAACTACCTCATTTAGCTTCAGTTTCTTATTGCTTGTACCATGACTTTAACATTTATTCCACAACGACCAGCTTTTCCAAAACTGCAGATATATTCACTCTCCCTCTTGACTGTGGTGTCCCATCTCAAGATGCACCAGGACAGAAATGATCATGCTCTACCTCATCATAATCTTCAAACGCTACGTGCTCAGGGGTCTCGCGCAATTCTCATTTATGTCAAAAGATGTGAACTTCAAAGCAAGAGCCAAGCGGCCTCTTGAAAATGTTAATGTCTCTGTGCATCTGGAAAGCTTCGGAAAATGAAAGCGCCAGTCTAAGCCTGACAAGCAGAACATACCCTGGAGATGAGCCAACATGGTTTTGTATCAACAGATAGAAACCTCGTACCATTTGAGCAGTACCTCGTAACTACACGGAGTTTAAAATACATGGCTTTTATACTCTGATTTTCTCGAGCGTTGATTACCGTCAAATCACTGCTGAAAATACAAGGTGCTGTGAAAGTCGACACCCCAGGTGTGCCTCTCGTCCTTTTACTACTGTTATTTGCAACACTAGATTTATAACACTATTTCAGAAGCAGAGAGCTTTAAAGAGTAGCATGATAATGCCATTACCTCAATATTTGTATTACATTCAGAATCTTAGTTGCATAAACATAGAGGCAATGTGCCAAAACTTTCAACGTGCCAACACTTCCACTCTTCCACTCTTACTCCTTATGTAAAGACAGACTCACCTCTCAATGCATGCATTTGGTTTTGGTTTTATGGTAGGTGTTGAATACAGACTTTTAATTCCAGCATTTATGGTCTCAGAGCATTCCCCAGGCCTGGCAGCAAAGGTCCTTAACCTAGTTGTAAGAAAGAAAAGCTGTTAAGGGTCACATATCCACAAAATGAAGAAATACGCATCCTGTGCAAACCTAGACAGAACATTTCAACCACGGCAAGATTCGGGGAATACATCATATGGCAACTCAGTACTAGCAGTTCACTGATTTGAACAACTATGCCCAAGTTAAAATACCTGGCATCAGGAAGATTCAGATTTAAACTCACAGCTGTCATTCCTGTGATTCATCTCTCACAGTGGTCAGAAGGGAACAGTGTCACTCCCCCAAATCACTTTGAATCCAGCAGAGATCTATTTCCCTTAGACAGCTGCACCACTGTGGCCACCACAACCAACCTCAACACAGGCCCCTGCAGCAAGTCAAACTCACTGATTAATCCTCTTTTTCACAGCATTACTCTAGAGACATTTTTGAGCCATCCAACTTTACTAAGCTATTAAAAGATACCAAATACCTTGAAACTTCCTCAAAAACTGTTGAGGTTCAAAAAGAGTTTCCTTGAATACATAACAGAATCATACACGAAACAAAGTTGAAGTCTCATTTCAGATCTTCCCCAGCTAAAATACTCAAAAGCTGAGAGATAAGCGTTATTTCCATAGGCAAACGGGTATCAGTGTTTTTATAGCTCATCAGTGTTGCAAAATGTGGAATATGTAAAACTTTCTTCAGAAATTATGTTCTTTGATGTTTGATCTTTGTGTACTTTCAAGCCTAAACAGCTTGGAAAGGAGATTCAATCCATGAAAACAGAGAGCAGCTCGGGGATGTCCAGATGCTAGAAAGACAAATTATTTGGTGGTAGAATTGCTTTGTTAAGGTTTAGGGCTTGGCATGCTTCAATAAATTCACACCTAGGGGGAGCTTAACAAAGCTTGGGAAGAAGGATGCCCACGGACAGTGCACACAAAGAATGCAGATTTACAGGCCACACGAACACCTGGAAGAACTCCCAAGATAAGGGAAAAACTTCTAAAGCCAACTCCTGAAATCAGCTCCAACTTCCAGAAGTGTGAACTTGCAATCACTGACCCAAGAAACTCAGTGATACAAAAGAAGAGAAAGAGAAGGAGTATGTGGACTAATTAGCATGAGAAGCAAGAGAATCATTAACCAATGGAAGACAGAATATTAACTAATCAGAAAGCTATGTAAGTTGCAGCCAATATAAATGAATTTTTTCCTTTGGTAAATTGTATGAAATAGTAAAAAGTTTTGATAGTTGGTGTGCTGGCTTTGTAGGATTTGCCACCCAGCACCCCCTCTGTGCAGAACTGTAAATATTTGGTAAAATACCTCAGCTCTGTGTGTGGACTGGCCTCTGGCACAGCAGCGTGAAAGAACCTATTTTGGCAACATTAGCACATCACAGTTTGGAGAGAAAAGAAAGGAACTTTGCATATTTCTAGCACAAATTCTTACAATCCAACTGGTCACACATTTTCCCAAGTTTTCTGCTAGGAAGGACTCTGTAGGCTGTAATTGCAAATACTGTCATGAATCGACATAAAAATATGGAGATAGAGTTTCAGTTGTAAATCAAATCCTTATGCTTCATACCCACTGATGCCACCGAGCAGACAGAGCTCCCCATTCTCTGCATTATTGATGTTTTAAGTTGCCAGCAGACTTTGCAACACCTGCTCAAATCAGCTCTGGGTTTCTAGGCAACCAATCAATATGGGGGCAAAACACCTAATTTTGAAGTATTTGGGTACCATGTACCTTCAATGCACACTGCTCTTGGTTTAAGATTCATTTAGGCTCAAAGAAAAACAGAATTGAAAGAAATTAACAACTCTGGTCTACATTGTCAACTGTGCTATGTAAAAAACAAAAAACAAAACAAAACAAAGAAAAAACAACCAAGAAAACAACAAAACAAAACAAAAACCAAACAAATGACAAACAAACAAACAAAACCAAAAAAAACCCCAAATACAAAAAACAAAAACAAAAAACCAGAAAAAAACCCCACCAAAAAAAAAAACAAAAAACCAAAACCCCCCACCAAAACAACCAAGACATTTTACTGTGAATTGTTATAAACATAACAAAAAGACATGCACATTTCAGCTTGGGTGCCAGCCACTGATAGACCAACTAAATTAACTACAAAACAGTAGCCATATAACAAACACAACCTGGTGCTCAAACAAGGGTTTTATTTATGCATCATTATCAAGAAGTACACTTAGATGATAAGGCACCAACAAACTGTATTTTTCAAAAGCCACTAAAGGGATTTAGAGACCCAAGCTGTGTTCAACAGCAGCAGAGCTCTCACTTCTGGACGCTCCAGGGCAGCAAATCCCAGGCTGTTCTGCTCTGAATCCATGCTGAAAGCAGAGAGTGTGGGCACACTCTACAGGGACACAACTCCACAGACTGCAGGCCCAGCAGTAACTCAGATAACAAGCTGGATTTTGGACTTTAAAACCCACTACCTTAGACAAGCATAACCTGCATTGCCTCTATTCAGTCCTCCTTGCTCATTTGAACCACTGCCCCCTCTTCTTCACTCCAGGCAGAAATACCTGAGAAAAGAAAAATTTGGCCCACACATGCCTTGAAAACTTTAATGCAATATCTATTCCTTTTGTAAGCTGCAGTTTAAAAAAAAAAAAAAAAAAGCTGAACTTTTGCATCTTCCAAAACAAAAATATTCTCAAGGTGTGAAGAAACAAACAGCAAACCCAATCCACAAATTACTTTTCAAGTACTGTGTGTGCTAAGATTTTAAATTAGCATTAACAAAATGCTTTTACATTGCATTGACAAAGCTTGGGCAGATAAGCCTAAGAGAAAAGTCAATGAGAGCTGTTACATCCCCTCTTTACAGACTTCTAGAACAACTGAGAAGCTCTTACTTAAGAAGCACAACTTCAATTGCTTTTTCATTAGCTTTCAACCTGTGGGGCTCAGTTTTGTACCAATATTTTCACTTTCACACCCCATAATATTTGCAATGTGCCTTGGTTCTTTGATGGCCAGCAAACAATTGTCTTTCAAGTAACATTTCAAATCATGCAGCTAAAGTTTCAAGTAGTGAAAAAGCTGTCACCTCCAAATGTTAAAATATACCTGTGGATAAAGAGAAATGACAATAATAGTTTGACATGGGTTGGTTGGGTTTGTTTTTTTTTCCCTCAGCTAACAATTTCAGTCTCTTTAAAAGGTGGATATTACCCCAATCCATTTACAGGTTAAAAAGAAGAAAAAAAACCCCAAAACAACAGGGAATGGAACTGCTATGAGACCCAAGGTTGTACAAATGGGTTAGCAGAAAAATCTGCCTTCTAAACTCTGCCTCTAAGATTGACACTTTAAAATTTGGAAGCCAAACCTGTACTGTAAGAATTAAGGTAATCACACCTTCCATAGTGAAAACCTCCTATTTATTACAAAGGCCCGACTGCCCTGAATAGAGTAGCCCCTGAACTAACCTGTACTTTGTGGATACTCAGTATAGTACCTCCTCCAAGCTGAAGGACATAGCGAAGGTTAAGCCCTCCTTTCCCAGGCACAAAAAGGTGTTAAACCCAGGCCTCCCTGCTCCTGCGTTTTCCCATTCCGAGGTCACCTCCATAGGGCCAGGGAGAGCAGAGCACCACGGCCACGAGGGTGGGTACACGACCACAGCCGTGAAGAGTTTAGAGCTAGAAACCAGGCTGCTGGAGCAGAGGAACCTGAGGGAAAACACCACAGCAGCCTCCCCGGCCGAGGGCAGAAGGCCCCGCTCGGCACGGCCCTGCTCACCTGCCGCCGCCTGTCGCCATGGCCGCGGGCAGCGAAGGGAAGGAAGGACGGAAGGAAGGGAAGGAACGCGCGCTGTCACCGCGGTGGGCAGCGCCTGAGGGGGGCAGGGGCGGCGCCAGGCCGAGGGAGGCCATGTCCGGCAGGGCTGGGTCGGGGCAGGCGGGGACGGTGCCCGAGCATGGCCGTGTGGGCCACTCGGGAAGGGCTGACGCCCCACGGAACCTTCCAGTGACTCAAAGGAATCTACTGTTGTAGTCGCTCTTAGGAAGCCGCCTGGCCTTCCTGGCTGCCCTCGCCTGGGACACGAGCCACTGGCCCACCAAAGGCTATTGCTGGGGTCTTTCCAGCCTGAGTGGGGCTGTTCCCGGCGAGTGGTCAGCTGCAGGCGCCGCTGGTAAAGGAGGCGAGACAAGGCAGAGTTGCGGGAGGGTGTCTCCCCCGTGCTCTCCGTTTATTGTGAGGTCCGGGATCACGATGTTCGGGAGGAGAGTGGAGAACGAGTCCCCAGGGGGCTGTCCCCAGCCGCCAGTTAAAAAGGGGGAAGGGTAACCAATAGGAGAAGGGACAAGGGGAGGGAACAAGGGTCCAGGGGCCAATTACAACATAAGAGGGGAGCGTATAGTAGACAGCAACCAATAGTACAGTAAACTTAACAGAAAGTTCGGGAAGAAGGGGAAGGTCCAGAGCCCTGGGCACACCTCCCAACCAGAGCAGGGGCTGGTCTCATGCCCCTGAGCTGGCATGAGAGGCGGCTGTGGCCAGGGATGGACCAGGGAACATTTCAAAGGTACGTGTGCTATCTTGTGTGTCCAAACACAAGTCTTCTGTCTCCAGCACTGCATTTTCACAAATAAATCCCAGGCGATTATGGGGAATGCACCCTTCGGTACTTACAGTTTGCCAATTTTTAGCTAGTTTTATATTAATCTTAGACTAATTATTTTCAATATGTAATTAAGTAATATCCAGGCCAGTCATTTTCCTCATCGGCTCATCTTTCGGCACATAGGGATAGTCTGTGTTTTTTCCTGTGTTTTGAAGCACACCCATCCTTCCCGGACTCTTTTGTTTCTAAGGGTTGCTTCCCAAGGTACTCTCTGGATAAGTCTCTTGAATAGGCCAAACTCTGCCCTCCAGAATTCCAGTGTGGAAGTTTTATTGATGCCCCTCCTTGTTTCACCAAATATTGAAAACTATAATTTCATGATCACTGTGCCCCAGATGGCCTCCAACCACCACATCTCCCACCAGCCCTTCTCTGTTTGCAAACAGCAGGTCTAGTGTAGCCCCACCCCTGGTGGGCTCGCTCACCGACTGAGACAAAAAGCTGTCCTCCATACACTCAAGGAAACTCCTAGACTGCTTCTTCTTGGCTGTGTTGAGTTCCCAGCAGATATCTGGCAGATTGATATCACCTACAAGAACAAGGGCTGGTGATCTTGAAACATCCTCCAGCTGCTTGTAGAATAATACCTCCACCTCTCCATCCTGGTGGGGTGACCTAGAACAGACTCCCACCAGGATGTCAGCCTTGTTGGCCTTCCCCCTGATTCTTTCCCACAGGCGCTCAACCTTATCGATATTAATCTCAATTTCCATGGCATCAGGAGCCTTCCTAATGCAAAGAGCAACCGCTCCACCTCTTCTCCCTCACCCATCTCTTCCGTAGAGCTTATAGCCATCCACTACAGTGCTCCGGTTACGCGAGTCATCCCACCATGTTCCTTTGATGGTGACTACATCAGAGCTTCCCTGCTGTACCGTGGCTTCCAGCTCCTCTTGTTTGTTGCCCATGCTGTGTGCATTAGTGTACGTGCACTTCAGCTGGGCTGCTGATTTCACCCCTGACTCTGGCTTACTACTCTTGGGCTTGGTTCTGGAAAGCCTAACTGCATCCCCTTCCCCCTTCAAACCTAGTCTAAAAGCCCTCTCAGTCAGTCCCGCCAACTCATGGACTAGAATCCTTTTGCCCTTGATAGGCAGACGGAGCCCATCTGGCTCCAGCAGGCCAGGTGCCGTAAGAGTTGCCCCATCACCAAAGAACCCAAAGTTCTGCCGATGGTGCCAGCCCCTAAGCCACTGATTGATCATGCAGCTTCTCCTGTTCCTTTCATCGTTTGTCCCTGCCGCTGAAAGGACCGAGCAGAACATCACCTGTGCTCCTGCCCCATCAACCACTTGACCCAGGGCCCTGAAGTGCCTTTTAATTGCTGTGTTGTCTTCTTGTCAATCATATTGCTGCCAGCCTGGAGTGTCAGCACTGGGTAATACTCAGAGGGCTGAATCAGCCCAGGGAATGTTCTGGAGATATCCCATACCCGGGCCCCAGGGAGGCAGCACGCCTCCCTGTGGGATGGGGCCGGTTGACATATGGGGCCCTCTGTTCCCCTCAGAAGGAGTTGCTACTATGACTACCCTTCTTTTCTTTTTAATGCTAGAGGTAATGATCTGTTGGACAGGCGAAGTGGAGCTGAGAGGCTTTCCGGGCAGATTATTTTCTTCTATGTCATCTGGCTGACCCTCCAGATCCAGAGCCTGGATTCTGAAGTGGCACCTGGGTAGGCAATGGGGGTCAGGAGGAATTTTTATTACCTCCCTGGGTAGGAGCCCTTTTCCACTCCCCTTCATCACCTAGGTCTCCTCCTTCTGCCTGATGGTAGGAGGCACAGGAATTCTCTGACTCCTGGTGGGCTTCTCTCAGGAATGGAAGGGTGAAACTCCACTGGTCTATTTCCCTTTCAATTTCCCTAATACTCCTTAGTCTTTCTACTTCCTCCCTAAGCTCCACCACCAGACTGAGGAGATCACTCACCCGTTTGTACCTCACGCAGGTGATTTTTGCACCATCCCCTGGTACTGCTGACAGGCTCAAACACTCCTCACAGGAAGGTGTCTGGACAGATGCATCCTTCTTGGAGGGTTCTGTTTGGCTAGGTACACTTTTACTAGCTGTAGCTTTTGATCATTTGGAGACCATTGCTGGAAAAAGAAATAAATAATAAATTTATTAAAAAAAACCACAACAAAAAACAACAAAAACCCGGGGTGCCTTTTTAGGGCAAAGACATTTCTGCATGGCACCTCCCAACGTCCCCATGCCACAATCTCAGTCCCCCCAGGGCTCCTGTGTTTGGTTTTATCCCGATATGGAGATGCAGGAGCTCTCCCGGCTGGACAGGGTGTCCCTGAGCCTGCGGATTTCGGGGATTTGGGGTTGGGAATGGGATGAATTTTGGGGCTGGGAATTGGGGGATTCGGGGGAATTTTAGGGCTGGGATTTGGGAGATTTTGGGGAATTTCAAGGCTTGGAATTGGGGGATTTTGGGGCTGGGAACTGGGGGGATTTCAGCGAGGTTTGGGGGGAAACTGGGAGTTTGGAGAGAGATTTTGGGAGATTGAGGGGGATTGGTGGAATTTTGGAGCATTTGGGGTGATTTCGGGGGGAATTTTGAATGGAATTTGTGGGATTTGGGAGGATTTTGAGGGGGGATTTGGAGGAGGTTTGGGAGAGGTATTAGGGGGGATTTTGGGGTATCATGGGGGGATTGGGGCGAGTTTAGAGGGATTTTGGCGGATTTGGGGGGATTTTACGGGAGGATTTTGGGAGGGATCCCGGGAATTCCCAGGGATTCCCCCTTTCCCCCCGCACTCCCTCGGGCACTGTCGCGTCTCCCGGCCTGCGCCGCCGGGATCTGCCCGGCGACTGATGACGTCACGAGAACATCAAGCTGCCATTGGCGGAGAGGAAATAACTGCGCCAATCGCGAGGCCGGAGGCGGCTCTGGGGGCGGGGCCGCAGCGGAGCAGCGCCATGGCTCCAGCGCTGGGGCTGGGGGCGCTCCTGGGGGCGGTGAGGCGGGAGTGGCAGCCCCGGAACTGGCACCGTGAACCCCCTTATCCTGCACAGGGACTTTTCGGCACGCCTCATCCTGCAAAGGGAACCCCCCCTTACTCCCAATTCCTGGACGTCAGCATGGCCCTGCACACCCTTGATCCCCTCTCCGATGTCTCTGAGTATCTGCACCCGCATTTCTTTGACCCTGGGACCTCCCTGAATCTCGATTTTTGGGAACCGAGAACGTTTTGCACCCTTTTCCCCAGCACTGAGATCCTCCCTGTACCCCTTTTTCCACTCCGCAGCCACTTTCCTCGCCATTCCTGCTCTCCCAGACCCCAAACCCTCCCTTTTCCTTGACCCTGGCACCTCCTGGACCCCCATTCCGCCTCTCCAGCTCCGAGACTCTCCTTTTCGTTCAGCTGGGACCCGCTGCACCCCAGTTCCTGCCTTTCCCACACTCCCACTCCATCTTTCCTCAACATTGGGGACCCCTTTAAACCTCTTCCTGGCTGTCCCGGCTTTCCCTACCCCATGACTCCTCTTTCCCCGACACTGGGGACTACTTGGACCTCCCATCCCGCTTCCGCTATTTCTTTGTCCTCGGGACTGCCCTGCACCCTCCTTCCTGTGCACTGGGACTCCCCTGCACCCCCAACCCCACTAGTGACACCCCGTGCACCAACTTCTCCACACCGGGACCCCCTTGAGCCCCCCCAGATGGCACCGGGACCCCCCTGAAACCCCATTCCTGGCCACTGGGATCCCCTTGCACCTTCTTCCCAGCTTTGGGACCCTGCTGCACCCCTTTATGCCACACGGGTACCTCTCCACTCCCTTTCCCTTCCATTCGGCCTCTCCCAGTCCCAGCCCCCAGCTTTTCCTTTACCCTAGGACCTCCTGTACCCCATCCTGTCTTTCCCAGCTTCCAAACCCCTCTTAGCACCAGGACCCCATTCCTGATCATCATTCTCCCCACCCTGTGACCTCACTTTCCCTGACACTGGGGGGCCCTGGACCCCCCTTTACTGGACACAGGTGCCCCATGGACACCATGTCCCACCTCTCACAGTCCCTGCACTCCCTTTTCTTGACCCTGGGGCCCCCCGGAACCCCCATCCCTGGGCACTGCCAACCCATGAATCCCTTGTGCGGCCCTTGGACCCCCCCGGACCCTGTTTCTGGCCTATCTCATGTCTCTCCACCATGTGACCCCCCTCTTTCTTGAGCACAGGGACCCCTGTACCCCCATCCCACCTCTTCCAGTGCTTGCATACCCTTTTCTTTAACCCTGGGGCTCCCTTGAGCCACTATTTCCGGGCACTGGCAATTCCTTGAAGCTCCTCCCCAGCTCTGGGAGCCCCATGCACCGCCATTCCTGGCCATCCCATCTGCCCCAGTCCCCAGCCTTCCCCTTTTGCCTGACTCTGGGACTCCCTGGATGCCAGTTCTTGCCTTTCCCAGCCTCCAGACCCGCATTCCTTTACACTGAGGACCTCTGGGACACTCATTCCTGGCTTTTCCGGGGCTCCCCACCCCATGACTCCCCTTTCCTTGAAACTGGAGACCACTGTACACCCTTTCCTGGGCACAGGAACCACTTCAATCGCCATCCCACCTCTCCAAGACCCTACACTCCCCTTTCCTTGACCCTTGAAGCCCCCTTGAAACTGCCTTCCCCAGCAGCCCTTATCCTGCACCAATCGTCCTCTGCACCCCTTTCCCCGATGATCCCCCCCCACCCCCAGCTTCCCTTTTCCTTGACTCTGGGACCCCTCAGATTCCCTAAATCCCCATGTCCCCCCAGTTCCCCACCCCCTTGTCTCGGATTAGAGAAAGTTTTCCTGGGTGGAAAGTGTTCTGAATAAAACACCTCCCCCACAGCAAAGACTTCCGGCACCCCTTCCCCCACAGCAACAGAATATCTCGGCTGAAAGTGGGAAAAGAACTGTTTAATTAAGAGACCACGCAGTGGAAGGGGAAAGGGAAAAAAGGGTCATTAAACCTGAATAAACAGTTGATGAACTTTAGTGTCCTTTTCCTCAGGCGTAGCTTCCCCTTTCTGGGGTCCCTGGAGGGGCCGGGTGGAGTTCCTCTGGTGGCTCCCTGGACGATTCTCGTCCACTGTCCTCCGGGGCTCCTCAGGTTCTCAGATGAGAAAGCAAGTCGAAGAAAAGGGTCCAAAAACTATGAAAAAACAATCCCAGGAAAAAAACCACCAAAAAACCCCAACAACAACAAAACAAAAAACAACACCCCCCCCCCAAACAAACAAACAAAAAAAACCACCAAAACCAAAACCAAAAAAAATTAAAAAATTTAAAAAACAAGCAGCAGCCACACCGGTAGCAGCAGCAACCAGCAGCAGCAACTGAGTCAAAAAAAAAATTGAAACAAACAGTGTCCCTTCCTTCTCACTCCCCCATAGAACAGCCGGGGAAAAAACCCCAAAAAATCCCCCCAAAATTCCCAAAACATCCCGCACTGGCAGAGCTTTTCTCTCGGCTGCGAGACACAGTTAAAGCTACAGGACAATATTCCGGTCAAGCATACAAATGATAGGGAATACAAGATATCACTACGCCACCCCAGGACATCCCTGCGTTTCCTGGGGTGAGGTTGGGAATGCGGAATATGGGAAGTGGAAAATGGGGGAAGAGGAATTTGGGAATGCAGAGCAGCAGGATGAGGTTGTTCCTCCTCCTCACCATCCCGTGCAGCCCAGAGCCATAATCTGGCTGGAATCTCAGCTCACTGTGTCCATCATCACTGCTATCATCATCATCCTCATCGGATTCGGCATCCGGGAGCTGTGACCCAGTAACAGCCTCGGGATGGGGCTCGGGAAGGCAGCATGGATCCGCCCGGCAGTGATCTGGGAATCTCGCACCGTAGGTGCTGATCCCACTTTATTTTTTTAATCCTTGTTCAAGCTCCACGATTTCCCATTCCAGCCCCACGGCTCCCCCCATTCCCACAGATCCCCCTATGCCCACAGACCCCCCCACTCTCCCTGCTCTGGCTGTGCTAGACCCACAGCATCTCCAGTCCGGGGGTGGCTGTGCCGGGGGCACTCACCCAGCCGGCTCCAGGAATCCCAGTGTTCTGCCTCGGCGCTGGCCCTGCTCAAAGGGGGTCCCGCCCAGATACCCCAAAACCACAAACTGGGGGAGCCCCGGGCCAGGCTCTGACAGCGCCACAAACAGGAAACGCAGGCAGCGGGGAACGTGGGGGACACGGGGATTTTAGGGGGTCTGAGGGGTCTCACGGTCAAGGAAAGGGGGGCATGGGGGCGGGGAGAGGTGGGATGGGCGGGAAAGGGGGTGCGGGGGAATTGGTGCAGGATAAGGGGGTGCATGGGGCCACGGTGCTGGAGAAGGGGGTCTCAAGGGGGTCCCAGGGTGAAGGAAATGGGGGTGCAGGGAGTTGAGAGGGGGGATGGGGGGATCCAAGGGATCCCTGTGCCCAACAAAGGGGGTTCAGGGAGTTACCCCAGTGTTCAAGAAAGAAGGTCTGGGAGCTGGGAAATGCAGCAGTGGAGGTCCAGGGTGTCCCAGGGTCAAGAAAAAGGGTCGGGGGATTGGGAGAGGCGGGATGGTCAGGAAAGGGTGTGCAGGGCATATAAGGGGGCGCAGAGGGGATCTCACTGTAGGGGAAAAAGGGCGCAAGGGGTCCTCGGTTCCCAAAACTCGATATTCAGGGAGGTTCCAGAGTCAGAGGTCGGTAGTGGCCGTGCCGGGGGCACTCACATCCTAGGCCGGGAATCCCAATGTTCCGGCTCGGCTCCGGCCCCGCTCGAACGGGTCCCGTGCAGGTATCAAAAAACCACGAACTGGATGAGCCCCGGGCAGAGGAAGAGCGGTACAGAGGGCCCTGGTGCCGGATAAGAGAGTGTGGGGGGGGTCCCGGTGCCGGGGCTGCCACTCCGCCCTCAACGACCCCAGGAGCGCCCCCAGCCCCAGCGCTGGAGCCATCGCGCTGCTCCGCTGCGGCCCCGCCCCCAGAGCCGCCTCCGGCCCCGCGATTGGCGCAGTTATTTCCTTTCCACCAATGGCAGCTTGATGTTCTCGTGACGTCATCGGTCGCCGGGCAGATTCCGACGGCGCAGGCCGGGAGACGCGACAGTGCCCGAGCGAGCGCGGGGGAAAGGGGGAATCCCTGGGAATTCCCGGGATCCCCTCTGGGGCCCCCGGCGTGAGCTCTGACACTTCCAGTATGATCCCAGTCACTCCCAATTTCCCACAGCATTGTCGCAGTTCTCCACCACTGATCCCAGTCGCTCCCATTTTCCCAGTCAACCCCAGTATCGTTACAGACATTCCCAGTATATCCCAGTTGCCCTCAGCATGTTTGCAGTCATCCCCAGTCACTCTCCGTTGCCCAAGTGAGCTCCTAGTTATCCCCGTATGTCCCAGTCACTCCCAGCGTATCCCACTTGCTTCCAGCACGCACTCAGGCATTCCCAGTTAGTCCCAGTTGCTTCCAGCACGATCCCAGTTGCTCACAGCTGTTCCCACTCATCCTGAGTGTGGTCCCAGTTATCAGCAGTATGATCCCGATTGCTCCTAGTATCTCCCAGCTGCCCCCAACATGATCCCAATTGCCCCCAGCATGTTCCCAGTCAATCCCACTATGATCCTAGTCACCCTCAGTGTGATCCCAGTCTCCCCCAGCATGGGGCCAGCTGCTCCCTGTTCTGTCCCCTTTAGTCCCAGTTGCCCCCGGTATAGTCCCAGTCCTTTCCTTCATCATCTCAGTCCCTCCCAGCATGGTCCCAGTCAGGCCCAGTTGCCCCCAGTGTAGATTCAGTAACTCCCACTTGCTCCCAGTTGCCCCCAGCATGGTCATCTTTGCTCCCAGTGTGCTTCCAATCACCCCCAGTACAGTTACAGACACTCCCAGTCTATGCAAGTAGCCCTCAGCATGTTTGCAGTCATTTCCAGTCACTCCCAGTTGCTCCAGCACGGTTCCAGTTGCCCCCATTATGATGCCAGTCACTGCCAGTATGATGTCAGTGTGATCCCAGTCACTCCCAGTGCTGCCTTTCTGGAATCCCGACCCCTCTCTGCGTTCCCCCCTCCCGGATCTCCAGGCTCCCAAGAGGAGCCCCAAGGGCTGCAAGTCCCCACCAAGGCCCAGTTTGGATCTGCAGCCCCCAATTTTCCGTGTCCCTCTCCTTTTCCCCGGGCCGGGTTCCGCCCGCCCCCACCGGCTGGGAGCAGCCGAGAGCCCCGCGCTGCGCATCCCGACCTGCCCCGCCTCCATCCCCGCTCCTCCCGCGAGGTGCGAGGGGCTTGGGGAACGGCGGAGGAGGGATGGAGGGAGGAGGAGCAGGAGTTGGGATTGGGGAGGAGGAGGAGCCGGAAGAGGGTTGGTGTCCCTCGGAAGACGCGCGACGAGCGGGTGGAACTGGTTGGTTATCTTGTTATTTGGGTCTTTTTGAGGGGAGGTTGTTTTTTTATTTTTGTAAGACGTGCCGAGCGGTTTGAAGGTGCTGTGGGTGCGGGAAGCGCTGGCCCGAGTCCCCGAGCCTCTCTTCACAGCCCCCCTCCCCTGGTCTTCGCCCCCTCCCCAGGGCCCCCAGTGCTGCCCCTTCACGCGCTCTCTCCCAGCGCTCGGGGGAGCTGCCGGCGGCTCCGCGGACACAGCCGCACCCTCCTCGGCTCGCCCTCCGCCAGCAGCGCGGTGCAGACGGACACAAACACTATGAGGAGGGTGTTGGCGAACATGGTGCTCATGGTGGTGCTGTCACCGCCCCCGACCCGGTGACAGTGCCGCGAACCCGGAAGTGGATCCGCCACGGCCAAGCGGCCATGCTGCGTTGCCTAGCAACGGCCGGAAGCGACCACTTGCGCTTCCGGCTGCGAGAGAAGCCGCGGGAAGGGCGAAGGGCGGGGAAGGCGCGGCGGGCACTGGTCTGATCGGTGGGGTGGGTGCCAGTCGTGGCGGCGGGCGCTGCTCTGATGAAGGTAAGTGGCTGTCAATGGTGGCGGCGGTCCCTCCCGCCCAGCGGGGCTAAGGGAGGGTCCCTGTCATGGCGGCGTGGCAGCGGCAGGCCCCTGGAGTCACGCACATCTGGGCCTGGTGGTACCGCGCTCGGTGCAGGGCTCGCGGAGAGGTTCACAGAACCAATTAGCTTGGAAAAGACCTCCGTGATCATCCCAAGTCCAACCTGTGATCCAACACCACGATATCAACCAGACCACTCAGTGACACGTCCAGTCTTCCCTTAAAGGCCTCCAGGGACGATGACTCAGTCACCTCCCTGGACAGCCCATTCCAATGTCTGATCACCCCTAATGTGAAGAAATTTATCCCAATGTCTGGCCTAAGCCTCCCCTGGTGTGGTTTGACGCTAGAAAGTCTGGGTGTCTGCTCTCCCTGCACCTTGCTGGGATGTGGTGCCTGAATCTGCTTGCCAGGGGAGGTGCACAAGACGTTTTCTTTCTTCAACATACTCCTCACAAAAAGGTTGGCTTGGAGAGGCCTTCCTGGTTTCTAAAACTCTGTCCTGGATTCATTTGCCAGTGGCGTGAATGGAAGTGTTCAGGACCAACTTGGACTGGTTTCAGAGCAACTGGTCTAGTGGAAGGTGTCCCTGCCCATGGCAGGGGGGGTGGAACTAGATGTGCTTTAATGTCCCTTTCAACCCAAACCTATTCTGTGATTCTATCAATACCCTGTTAGTGCATCCCACTAGGAGGCATTTTCTGGAATCAAACATTTAGAAATATTGTTGCCTGCCCTTTACCAGGGGCTGTTAATGTCCCACATGCTCCTTGTACAGCTAGCAGTGGAGTACAGCATTCTGTGATTCACAGGGAATTAAATTTCCCATTGCTTGTGTGTGTAAAATATTCACACACAAGGAGGGGATGAGACTAAGAAGTGCATTAATGAGGACAGTGCAATAATAGCAAGGGTTTGGCAGAGAGACTAATTGACTTTTATTGAGCCTCCAGTCGCTACACCTGTAGCAGCAGAACTAGACCAAATCCACCCATGGTAATGGGGTGAGGAGACCTGGAAAGCAGAAATACAGAAAAGGAAACAGGGCAGGCAGGGAAGGGCAGGTTTGTGCCTGTCCTTATGTTACAGAGGAGTTTGCTGTCAGTGACAGTGATGTACTGTGGGATGACACGGGCAGAGCTGAGTGAAAAACAGGGAACGGAAAAAACCTCTCACCCGTAAATTAAAATTTCCATTCAGCAAGAGGGTGAGGAACTGTAGTTCATAGAAGACAGTGCAAGCAACAAGTATGGGTGTGAGGTCGGACAGCAAACAAGCTCTCCGAGCCTGGGGACAGGCACACGAGGAAAGCAGAGAGCCACATGTGTGCAGCTGGCTGAGTCACATGTCACTGAGAGGTGCAGCTATGCACTGGAGGAAAGTCCCAGCACTGTGTCTGGGCACGGGGAGCGTCCTGCAACATCAGGGCAGAACTGAGAACTGGACGTCAGCAAGAGGGGACTCAGAGCCATCAGGGAGCCAGGGATGAAACTGATGATGGTTGTTTCAGTTTGGGATGAGCAGCAGGAAGATACTGACAGCTGGTGATGCAGCAGCACTTGTGATATACAGAGAAAATTCTTCCCTGTGAAGATGGTGAAGCACTGGCACATGTTGCCCAGAGAACCTGTGGATGCCCCACCTCTGGAAGTGTCAAGACCAGGCTGGATGGGGCTTGTAGCAACCTGGTCTAGTGGAAGGTGTTTCTGACCATGGCAGGGCATTTGGAATGAGATGATCTTTAAGGTTCCTTCCAACCCAGTCCATTCTGTGATTCTATATTATTTTGTGCCACCTCATGCACTTCCCTGTGCTGTAGGCTGTCCTCCACCCTCTCTCCCGCTCTTTAGAGCTCCCTGACTTTCCTGGCTGTGAGATGTATCAGCATCTATCAAAGCAGTATTTTGAAATAGTTTCTCTTATACTGCTGTGGGGAATGATTCACATGTTATCAGTTATTGATACTGCACGTGGTCTTTTGGCAGAGCCAGGCCAGGAGGAGATGGTCAGAGACAGGAAGCTTTCCTTTCTAGTGTCTGTGCTTTGAGCTGGAGGTCAAGGTGACAACGGGCTCTTCGCAATTTCATCCTGACATTTTGAATAACACCAGGATCTCTGTTAGCAAATCCTTTTTTCAGACAACACATGGCATTACCCTCAATGGCATTTCCTTTTCAAAAAAGTGTTCTGTGCTTTGATCAATGTGTAAAGGACAGTTGAGAGTTGGGTGCAGTCTGCTTTGATCTACCAGCCTGGGATATGAGAAAAAGGAAGGCATTTTCCTAATACATGGCTCTGGTTCCATTAGTTAGGGGCTGGTGTAATCTACAAATATTCTAGATACAGAAGCGGTAATATTTATGGCGGCAACCTTGAAATCAGATTAGAGATCCCAGTAGATTTCATGTACTGCAGTCTCCAAGCTTAAACTGAACAAAAGGTTCAGTTGCTCTGCACAGTGTGTTAGTGAACAGCAGGCAGTAAAAGGGTATGTAAAATTCTCAGTTTGGAGGAAAGGTGCTGGTGGAGGTTAGGACTTTTCCTTTTGTTTTTTCTTTCCTCTTCGGGGATTTTGTCCCAGCCGTTGCTGGGAGACAGTAACAATCGGTACTTAAGAGAGACAAAAGATGTACCCATGAGGGAGGAGTGCACCTGGCTGCACTTCTCTTAGCTGAGAGCTTTTCTCTCGGGGAGCAGAGCTATCGAGGAGGGGCAGGTATATTGGTGTATCGGAGGCTTGGCCCGGGGGAAGGGGCTGAGCACAGCTCCTAGGTCTGTCTCTCTGGGCATTGGAAGGGACAGTCGATCTGCTGCTTCCTGCAAGAATTCACTGCCATCGCTAGAGCCCACTTTGTAAGAGCCCGAGGATGGGAGGTACAGCAGATTTGTGTAACCATACTTACTGTTAATGCTGTACTTCTCATGTCGTTTGCTCTCTGATCTAAGTCATAGTAACTTTTGTTATCTTTATTTTTTGTTGGAGAGGTGGGATTTTCTTTGACAGACTGTTGAAAGAATAGGCAAGTGTCAAGTTTTGTGCGTTAAACATAATTGACACTTCAAGTATTTATACTTGGGATTCTAGATTGAAATGATTGGTTTCTCTTACTGCCTATTTGCCATGTTGTGTGTGTTTTGTTTTTAAGAATACGGTTTTCACCAATGTGTTTTGTATCCAAATTAAGCTATGCAGACAGCTGTAGAAATACTACAAGATCAGTGCTATTTTTGGCAGTATTTGGTTTGCTTTTTCTTCTTCCTTCCTTCCTCTCTGCACAGCATCATTTATTTCTCCAGTGAAACAGAAGGCACTTAGCCACACTTCTCAGCAGCTCTGCAGCCTGTGGAGTGCGTGGGCAGTCTCTGTGTGCAGCATCCTGGAAAATGTGCATTCTCTTGAAGTGATCTGCTGAAAAGTACGTACTTGTACAGTTGTTCCAGCCTCCCTTGTTGCACTGCTCTCAAGATCTGAATTGCCTGGTCTCTAATACTCCCTGAGATTTGCATTTCATCTGCCAGAGAAACGCAGTTACCCAGCGAACCCCAAAAAACAAGGACACTGAAGATGGCTCTGTGTGCTTTTTACGCAGTTTGGGGTTTGTTGCTAGAAGTGGCAATAGCATTTGGCCCAGTACCAAGGATCACTTGGGAACACAAAGGTAAGAACAGAAATATAAGTATTGTAATATGAGACATTGCGACATCCTCAGGGTTTCTGTGGGATTTGAAACTCATTGAGGCTTTAGGTTCTCTCAGCCAGTTTGCTGTGAGTTTGGTCAGGTGTTGCTGGTTTTGCTAATCTATGAAGTGCTTAGGATCAGAATATTCAAAACTCATTCAGGCACTGGGTTAACTGATTTTGGTTCTGTGAAAAACGTCCTGTTGAAATTTAAAAGTTTAATAAAGGACAATAGGGGACAAAAACAATAAAGCAAAGAAACAGCGCTGGGTGCTTGGCCCTAAGCCAAGAAGCACACCTGCCATTGAGGGAGTCGTCTTAAATACTCTTTGTGTTGCATCAGCCTCATGCCTATTCATAAGCATTCATGCATATTCAAACTTTTCTCAAAACTATTTTGCATGTTCCAAGAACTGTTTTGCATGGCTCCTCCTTGGTCCCGCCTTTTTAGAGCATGCGTGGTTTTGGCTGTGGTTTCTTCCAGTCTTGGTTATCATCTCCAGTTTGAGCTTTTCTCCATGGTCCTTGCATCTGGTTATGGCTGATAGTCAGGTATCAGTGTTGGGTCTTCTCTGTGCTGTTCTTTGGGTGTTATCCAGTCAAGCAGGCAGTGTGGTTAGTAAAGGAAAGTCTTTTAAACTATCTCTATTAGTTATTTTACTACTATATTGAAATCTAGTTAATAACAGAAATTAAAACATTGGTTATAAACCTCTATCTTTATAACAAGACTACTTCTATATAAAAAGAATAAAGCCATACACACAGTGAATATTTGCGAAAAGCCAACACTATATTATGTATTTATCACAATTCCCCCTTTTCTTTTTGTATAAATAATTTGGCTTGAGCAATAATTCCTGCTTTCTAATTTCCATTTCTCGCTCATTCTTTTCACAAATTATTTTTGCTTCTTCAAAGGGGTCTTTTCTGTGTTTCTTTAACACCATTATCTTTTGTGCTGTTTCAGATGTGGCCCATTTTGAGTCCATAGGTATTGTTACTACTTGCATTCCTTGGACTACACTGGTGATTAGTCAAATAAAACAGGGAATCAAGCAAGGAAGAAATAACAAACCAGCTGTTGCACATAAAAGGAAGAAGCCCAGCTTTTTCCACCATTCTATTCCTAATACTTTATCCCACCAGTTAGCTTTTAGCATTGATTCCCATCTTTGGATCGGTACACGGGCTATTTTTCTGATATCTTTGGCTATATCTAAGACAGCATCCCCATTATCATCAATTTTCAAACAGTCTGACATATTAAATTTTCCACAAACTCCCAACTCCCCCTTCTTCAGCTAATAAATAGTCTAAAGCCAACCTATTTTGATACACTGCGGCTCTTGTTTGCCTTGATGGCTTGATTTTAATTCCAGTGCCCGAGCAGTTTTGTTGGTTATGATCTCTACAACAGCTTGAAGTCTTATAATTCGATTTAACATATAAATCGGGGTTCGATAACCCCAGCTCCCATCTTGTGCCCAGGTGGCTGGCCCATATGTTTCCAGTGTGCGTTCAGGAGGCTAGTCCTCCTCTCCCCATTTTTGAAACCCCCCGATCAGTTCTCTTTTGTTCCTTTTTAGGTCCTCGTAAACTGGTACTCCTAATTGATCTCCATCTGGTCCTGGTAAAAGGAAAAATCCTGTCTGTATGATCCCCAGAGTGCAACTCCCTTTCCACCGGGGGGGTGAGTTTTGGGTATGCTCTTTTTCCACATATCCAAAATAGACCATCTGGTGCCTTCCAGCAATCCTTAGCCTGTTGATTTATATTGTCCCAGAATTTGGATATTTCTGGGATTCCAAAATAGGGATTTTTGCCTGTATCATTACATTGAAAAAGCTTGATTTCGTTATTAAACTTGCAGTTTTTTTCTTTGGTTCCTTTCTGAGCCCAATACAGAGTTGGTTCTTCTGCGACCCACCCTATAGAACTTCCGTTACAAACTTTATATCTCTTACAGGGAGTATTTCTTACCTCGCTAAGGAAGTTTTCCCCAGTACGTCAAAGGCACTCTTCTCCTATCACTATTGAACTTAAAATCCACCCTTCTGGCCGGTTTTCTCCTTTCATATTTGTTCGGTTCCATTTAAGAAGTTCTATCGGGCCTAGGTTACTGGCCTTCAAGGCCATTCCTCTGTCATTAAAGCCCCACCACAGACCCAACAGTTGGTAATGTTTAGTTTCTTACTTATTCTTTCCCCCAATTCTACAAACAGGTTTTTCCCTGCTCCTGAGATTTCCGTTTCTTTTTCCAATTGTTGTTTGAGTTTTGTATACAAATCCTGACGTGGGGTTGATACAGGGTTGGATTGCTGGGTTGGTTTCACCTTTTCGTTTACTATTTGTTCCTTTACCAAATCCTGGACCCGGTTACTAAGGGCAAAAGTGAAGCAAACCCATTTTTCCCCTTTTGGACATTTTTCTCCTAACCTACTACCACTTGTTCCTAAGTTTTCCGCAATCCAGTATCTTTTCCCTTTTTGTGTGCAAGTAGCTAATTTGGATGGATCATAGCATTGATTGCTAACAAGAGTATGGGTAATAAAAAAGGAACCTCGGGTTCTTTCCCAGTAAAGTGTCCAGTAGCATTTGTGACATGATTTTGCTTGTGTCCCATAAGGGAAAAGGCAAAGAATGAGTGACACAAGGAGGAATAATAGAGGTCCGGTACGGCTTATACCCCCACCTCCCATGCCTATGGGGTTGCTGCCCATAGCAGGGCTATAGAATCTTCTCGGTGGCGAGTACAGTGGTCAGTCCGGTCTTGCCCTCTATTTCCTTGTCACTTCCTCCTTATTAGTTTCCAAGCAAATCGCCTTCGACACTTCTTAACTGTGGTTTCCCATTGTTCCTCAGGTACTTCCCATTCAACAGGTACTCGAAATTCCCATCCACAGAGCAAAATTATTATTTGAGTTAACCCTAGTTCTGTCTGGATAGGGAGTGAATTTCGCTCTCAACACTTCACGCAATGAGCTTGCCGTTTTTGTGAACTACAATACCAGTTTTTCCCACAATGTGTGCAGTTACATTTAACCCAGCTAGCATGTCTGGTATTGGGACGAACCAGACAAGGTATTGAAGGAGGTTGTAATATCTCCTCGAGATTAGGATACAGTCTATTTTCTTCTTTATATAAATCACAGGCTAAGGCTAAAACGTAAGGACCCTTTGTTCGAAATAATCCTGATCCTCCAGTTTGGGGTGGAAGTATTCCTCCCCAAGGGAGGTGTCAGAGGTTTCTCAGAATCTGTCCAGATGGCACTTGAAACCACCGATATAAACTTGACCTTATTTCCCAATTATTTGTGATTCTCGGTACATTCCTTGGATCATTTGGGTCTTCCCAGTTCATTACCACCAAGTCCTCTCTTAAAAGTCAACTTGGTATCGCCTGGCTTAGAGGTTAGAGTCCACTCCTTAGGTTCTTCCACAGGTCCTTTGATTCTGCTGGCGTGGATCCACCCTCTTTCCCTGGTCCGGATCGCTGCCTCAGTTTTCAGTTGTACCTGAAAAGGACCTTCCCATTGTGGGGTTAAAGATTGTTCTCTCCATGATTTCACTAATACCCATTCCCCTGGCTGGATATTATGGATTTTAAATTCTAAGGGAGTGGTTTGAGGGATTATCCCTTTTAACCGCAAATTTTCAAGTGTTTTTGCAATGGTGATGACATATTTTCTAACACTCATTTCCCCTTCTTCATAAGTAGCAGTTTCATGTTGTGTGGTTAAAAAAGGTAACCCGAACATCATCTCATAAGGCAATACTCCCAGGTCTGACCTGGGTTGTGTTTGGATTCTCAGTAGAGCCAATGGTAAACATTTTACCCACAACATCTGCGTTTCAATCATCAGTTTCGTTAGAGTTCTTTTTAAAGTCTGGTTCATTCTTTCTACCCGGCCCGAACTCTGTGGATGCCATGGGGTATGTAATTCCCATTTTATTCCCAGGACTCGAATTATTTGTTGTAGTACATTTGAGGTAAAATGTGTTTCTCTATCTGAGTCTATTTTATTAACCATTCCATATCGGGGAATAATTTGTTCTAAAAGGGTTTTACATGCTACATTAGCTGTAGCTCTGACAGTGGGGACAGCTTCCACCCAATGAGTTAGATGATTTATTATTACCAATAAAAATTTCCACTTCTGTACTTGAGGGAGTTCAGTAAAATCTACTTGGATACTTTGAAATGGTCGTAGAGCTAACCCGTGACCTCCTGGGGTTGTTTTTCTCATTACCTTTTTATTTATTACTTTTTGACAAGTTATGCATCTCTCAGTTACTTGCTTTGCTAATCCAAAGACCCAATGCACCCATAATTCCTTAAAAAGTGATCACACAAAGCCTGAGTACCCCAATGAGTCTTTTGATGCAAGCCTTCTAATACTTTTCTAGTAAGTGGTTTATTAAGTAACTGCCTTCTGTCAGGGAGTTTCCATTTGCCAGATGGATCTTGCTTTCCCCCTATCTTACTTAATTCCTTTTCTTCTGCTTCACTAAATTTTGGAATTTCCAGTTCTTCCTTATCTGGAGTCAAAATTAACAAGATTTTTTCGGTCCCGTTCTCTGCTGCATCTTTAGCTTCTTGGTCTGCCAAATTATTCCCTCTTATTTCTGGGGTCATTCCCTTTTGGTGTCCCTTAACATGTACTACTGCTATTTCTTCTGGCAACTTTACGGCTTCTAAAACCTCTAAAATCAGTCCTTCATGTATTAATCCTTTTCCCTTAGAATTTAGTAATCCTTTTTCTTCCCAAATTTTCCCGAAAGTGTGTACTACTCCAAAGGCATACTTCAAATCAATATATATGGTTCCTTTTTCTTTTGCTAGATATTCCAATGCTCTCTTTAGAGCGTATAATTCACAGGATTGAACTGACCAATGTGAAGGCAATTTCTCTTTTTCAATTGTCTGCATATTTTCTCCATCTGCTAAAGCATATCCTGACATTGTTTTCCCTTGTAGGCGTCTGGATGAACCATCAACATATATTTTTCTCCCTTCTGGGAGGGCCTGTTCTGCTAGATCTTCCCAAACCTTAGTTTGATATTGTATAATTTCTAAACAGTTATGTATTAAATCACTTTTTGGTTCTCCATATAAAAAGTGAGCTGGGTTTAAACTTTTGTCTACTTCTAATGTCAAGTCATTACTGTCTATTAGAATTGCTTCATATTTTAACATTCTGGAATCAGTTAACCATTTTTCGGCTTTCTTATTTAACTCGCTCCTGACTGCATGAGGACTATGCACAATTAACTTGCTTCCAAAGTAAGTTTACGACTCTCTTCTACTCGAATGGCAGTAGCTGCTATAGCTTGTACACGCACTGGCCAGCCATGGCTTACTGGATCTAGCATTTTAGAGAAATAAGCTCCTGGCCTTTTCACCCCTCCCCATTCCTGAACTAAGACTCCATGGGCTACTCCACTTTCTACATTCACATACAGATGAAAAGGTTTTTCTAATGAAGGTAAACCCAAAGCAGGTACTGAGGCTAGCTTAACCTTTAGTTCTTCTAATTTAATATCATCTTTAGTCCATTTTATATTGTCCCCCTCTGTCAATTTTTCGTACAACAATTTTACTGCCTGTGTATACCCTTCGATCCATAGTCTACAATATCCCAATAATCCACGCAGCCTTCTAACTTCCTTCTTTGAAGAAGGAGGGGGGAGAGATAAAATCCCCGCAATCCTCTCAGGATTTAGTTTTCGGCTTCCTTTACTTATTAAATGACCGAGATACTTTACTTCTGATTCCACAAATTGTAATTTTCCTTTTGATACTCTTAATCCTTTTTCCCCAAGAAAGTTTAAAAGTTTGATAGTAGTCTCTCTAACTTCTGTTTCAACTTCCCCTGATAAGAAAAGATCATCAATTTAGGTTTCTCAGCTGAAGGATATTGCAGCTGAAACTTGCTTCGAGAGAAAATCTCAATAGGTGTATTTTGTTTTAAACTAATTATTTTTACCTGGAGTCTGAACACATGAGCAAAATGCACCTCTCCACCTAATAATCAATTTTGACACCAAGCCATCCTGAGCACTAGATAAATCACCAGGTGAAGGGAAAAGAAGCATTTGGCCCTTTTCCAACAGCATTTCATGATGCCTAGATATGAAAGTGTTTGACAAAACAGCGCTTTTCTTGTATTTGAAATTGCAGCACATATTCATAATCTCCCAAGACAATAACCAGGAGTCTGCAAGTGCGATGCAAAGAGAAGTAGTAGAAATCAGAGGATCCTTTAGTTTTTGGTTTACTAATTTAGCCTGGGACTGGAAAGAACTCTAGAGCAAGGATTATAGAGTAGTTATTTCCTGTGTTTGTGAAGATATGCATTTTCTTTCTTACTTTCTCCTCCCCCCCACCCCCATGCCCCATGTGGCATGGATCCTTTAAGTTTTAAGAGATTTTTTTCTTTGGGTCCTTCTTTAATATCAGTAAGCAGCAATTGATTACTTACCTAAGCGTGCAGCAACTGAACAAACCCTAACAAGTACATTGCCATATAAAGAAGCGATCTTAAATAAGGATATTAAATTCTGAGCAGTCATTCTGTAGGAAAAGATAGATGGAGATTAAGAATGTAGTAGGAATAAGAAAATGATGACATGACTGTAGGAAGTGTTTTTCATGTATATTGGTATAGCAATTAGTGACTTGCTCATACAGCCTTTCAGAAAGGGTGGCCTAAGTGAGACTTGTAGTTCCTTCTTAGACTCCTCGATGCTTCGATCCTGTAGTTAAAATTTGTCACATTGCTATTTAATGGTATAGCAAGGTGCTGCAGACTCATCTCCAAATTAGTTAAAACAAATGGAGTTTATTTTCATTCCTGCTGTTTCTGTGTGCTAAGGATTGTTGCATTTAAGTGTTGGAAACATATTTTGAATAGGAGAGGGAATTTACTTCAGGGATGAACCCGTTCATCCATTTGGGGAAAATTTTCCTGCAAGGTAAAAGATTTCAAAATTAAAAGTGCTGGAGACTCTAGTTTAAAATTAATGTTTCTGGAGTATTATAGTTGAAAATGTGCAATTATTCATGACAGAATTGGAAGTAATAGTACACTGTTTTCATCTGTATCTTAAAAAGCCATGCTTAATTAATCTTGTGCTTTCCTGTACAAAATGTGGTCTCCCAAGCTTTCAGTCGTTTTTACATTAAGGTTGTACATTCAGAAAAATTACTCTTTCACATTAGTCAGTTGGTGTCATCTTTCTCCAAGCCATTCCGGTCCATTCTGCGTGCTTCCTCATTCCACTGCCTTTTCTCTCATGTCTCCCTCTTCTTCTCATCTTATTTCTTTTCATATTGATTTTTCCCCTCATGCTCTTATTTTGTGTGCATTTCATCTCTGGTTGTCACTTTACAATCAGCTGCAAACGGTGTCTTATTTGCTTCTGTGTCTTCTGTTATGACAATATGCTGAAGAGTTGTGTTAAGGTGCAGGATATTTTGTAAGATTTGTTCAGGGCAGGTGCAAGGGATGTGGTGACTGACCTGATTTTCCATGGATTGGTATATGGAAAGGAAAAGGTGAGGAACGTCCTGACAGTGGATGTGGAAAATGGAAGTTTAGAAAAAGCAGGTAGGGGAAAAAAAAAAAAATCAAGGAAGTGAGTTATAGGGATGAGTACAAGAGGAAATACTTGATCATTTGAAATGGAATGAGAAAGTGGGGACAAGGGATTTTGATGTTGTGATGGAAGCTGCTGTTTCTACTGAATCAAGCTTCTGAGGGGTCCCTTGTCTTTTACACGGGTTGTCTGAACTAACCTTTGTTTTTTTCAGATTATCCAACAGCTGTTGGAAAACTTAGAAAAAATGATTCATAAGCTTGGCCCCAAGTGATTGTGTTTCTTCATGAGGTGCTATTTTTTTTTTCATTTTGACAGAGGTCCAGCTAATACATTTTAAGGAATCAAAAGTGTCAAACTATTCAGTCTTGCTGTTAAGTGAAGACAAAAATGTTCTATATGTAGGAGCCAGGGATGTGATCTTTGCCTTAAATGCAGTGAATATTGCTGAGAAGCAGCACGAGGTATGCCTTTTAATACATTATCCTCCATGTAAAAATCATACTCCAAATTTGACTTAATTTCCTGATATCAGTAGCATCGCATTTTAGGCAAATAGGTACCTGAAAGAGAAATTACTCTGTATGGGCTACTCCAATATTATTTCTGGAAGGTTTTACAGAGTAAAAGAGAGGAAGAAGGGAGACCTTAGATGTAAACAAGTCATTAGAGGTCTCCTTGGGTGTTTTCTTACTGTCAGGAGTGGGCTGTCTTCTGTTAATCTGAATTTTCATGGGTGGTGGTGGGCACTTTCACTAGCATATAAAACGTAGCTGTGAAGTTGTACTCAGTATAATGAAAATTGGTCCAGTAAGTTTTCTTAGATTCCTCTCCCCCAAGTGTTCTTTATTCAAGTCTTAGGAAGTACTTCAAATTGCAAAAATACTTAAACCAATTGCAGTTTCATTTCCCTAAGGCATATGGTAATGAAAAGTTCGTTAGCAATTTGTGGGGAATTGTCATTGTGAACCCAAAAGACAGTAGTTCGGTTCTGCTTAAGGCACATGGATTTAAAAATATCACCTCCCTGGGAAAAAATGGCTTCAAACCTTGAAGTGCTGCCTGCAAAATGTCTTGCATTTGCTCTAGGAAGTATTAGGATTGCGTTTTCTTGTGTGTGTCACTGCAAGATTTTCAGACCTTGCATTGAATTCAATTACTTTCAATGTGCTTTTTGTTGCGTGTTTTTTCACTTAGTTACACTGGAAGGTCACAGAAGATAAAAGGACTCAATGTGTACTCAAGGGCAAATCAGAACAGGTATGTGCTTTTATTGAAAGTTGAGAAGGATCTTGCACATTTTACTTCAAGAGGAGTGACGTTAAAAGAAGAAATTGTCCGACTGTTTGAAATTAAATGTCAACATAGTCACTTAAATTTTTTTAATTAACTTGAGCGTTAGAAACAATGCTTAGTCTTTTTTAAAAAATTCTTAGTTCTTCATTTTTTGTTGTTGAATATTATTTGAATGTTTGAAAACATGAACACACCGTGATGTGTGCTTAACGTTCATGGTTTTCCATTAAGACAATAAAAGACATACCTTTCGCTGAAGTAATTGATAGCAACTGTTGTGTTTTGTTACTGCAATGATTCCGTCAATGCATTTGATTTAATGGAAGGAATGATTAATTTGAAATGCTTTGCTTTAGAGCATAGGGGCTTTTTATTAGGCCAGTGTAGAAATATTTGTGCAATACCATTCACGTAGATATATTTGTGCAATACCATTCATGCAGTAAAGCAGGGATTTGCTGGGCAAGACTGATGGTCAGGCCTTTAGCACAGGTTTGAAAGTAGAAGTCTGCAAGTGCTATGAATACAAAAAGCAGACTTACTCTGCACTTGCAGGGATGTGATCCTCGAACTTGCAGCTTCTTTGGTTCACACTGTTAAAAAACCCCAAATGCTGCATGCAGGCCTGATAGTTACCCTGCATTCGTGTGCTTCATCAGGGTGGAAGTGGCTCTCTCCCTCTGACTAGCGACTTCTTTTCCTTGACTGAGCACTGGTGACCATCAGGACATTATTGGAACATGAGGTGTGGCAGACATTTAAGGTCTGTTTCCTTCTTGTCTATCTCTTCAGGATGGGATCAGAGAATATTATTTTTGTTTTCCAGTTTAGTTGGGGTTGCTACTAGTAATACTCACATACAGCTGTGATGAATATGAGATATGATTTTCTCTTCTGTGCATGTGCATATGTTTAGCAGACTGTCTGTGAATCTCCACAAGTCCTCTCAGAAATTATTGGGGTATACTGCAGAGCTCATTAATACATCTATTGACAGAGCTCTGAATTAATTTTCTTTTATTTTTTCCTGCTCCCAGTTTAGCAACTCACACTTACTGCCAGCCATGCTTTTTCCTCACTGTATTTCTGACCTTCTTGGAGTCAAGTTTATGTTGTAGCCATGATGTTTTGCACAGCGCAATAGTTTCAAAAGGGTCAAGGTATTAAGCCACTACTCCTATTTCTTACACTTCTCACTTACAGTTCTCTCCCCCACCCATCAGCACTGTGCTGTATAATGCCAGCAGAAAGCATTCATGAAGCTGTTCAAGGGCCTGGTCTGGCAGAAAACTGGTTTTACTCTCTTCCCCCCCTGCAGTTTTCTCCCATACAGTCACAGAAATACCTAGTTTGTCTCATGAGAAGGAACAGTAAGGCCAGAGCTTAAACTTGCTTAAGAAGTCCGTGGAACAGCAGTTCAGTGTTGGGATCTGGCAGTGTACCAGCAAGAATTAAGGGCTGTTGTTGATTCTGGGTTTTTTCACTCTTTTTAAGTGGGTGTTTAGAGTTGTTTTACTTCATTATTATTCTGAATTTTTATTGTATCCTTTATTAAGGGTTTTGCTCAAACTCCTTGTTCTATTTCAGAGCAAAAGATATTAAGGAGCTTCCTTGGATGATATCAAGGACTGGGAAAAAAGAAAAAAGGATGGCTATAAATGACAAAGCTTTGTAGCTAATTTAAGGGTATCAGAGGTTTTGCACTTAGGAAACAACCTTGGCTGTCACTGTTTCATCGAGGTGTACAAGGGCTGACAAAGTCCAAAAGTCCCTTCACATTTAGCTCGTTGTTCCCATGGATTGGATGTGTGTTTGGAGCTTGTCCTTCCATCAAACAGGGGATGGACCCTGCTGAGCATGGTACCCTGCTAGGGTAATGTGGCAGCTGCCCACTCCTGGCTGGAGGAAACAGCTGCTGCAGGATTGATTAGAGTTCCTGGAGACTGTGGGGAGATGGTGTCCCAACGTCACGTGTGTGTCACGCGGGCTCGCCGCTGTGATATGGCACAAGTCGTGGCGATGGACGAGCTGGCAGCACAGCGTTGTTTGTTTATGTTGGAATGTGGAGACTGTGGTTTGTCAGAGCTAGTCCTTTCCTCATCCGCTGTTGTTGCTCTGATTTTCTGATATTCGTGGACGTTCGCAGAAGCTCACAGAGAAGTCAGGCAGGCAGCACACACGATGGCGAAAAGAGAAACTTTATTTACAAGAACTTCTTTATATATCCATTAATAGTCTGATCATTATTGGTCGATAGTTTTTCCACCCCCTATAACGATAGGTTACAACGCTGAAGTGTCCAGTACCAAAACAATGAGATTAGAAAAGCACAAGAATGCAACTTATCTCTATTCTCCAAGAGAAAGAAGAGAAAGATTTTAAAACAGTGCAACTCCACTCTGTTACAGACGGAGTGTCGTAATTACGTGCGTGTCTTGCAACAGCTGAATGATACTTTTCTCTACGTGTGTGGAACTAACGCATTTCGGCCAACATGTGATTACCTGGTAAGAAATATACCTATGTTTTGACCCAGCAGCAGCTGCAACTTCAAAGCAGCTCAGGTAAACAGAGTTAGTCTCCATTCCCAAAACTCTTCACTGCTGGTTGTAAGGTTAGGAGCATTTATTGCACTGTCCCACCATAATGGTGGAGTATGGAAATAAGCTGCACTGCTCCTCTTTTCAGACCACTCAATGAATGATTGATTCATCTTGTCTAACTGCAGATTTACTTTCTTTTAGCTTTTATAATTCTTTGTGTTTTGTGTGTTAGCATGAAACCAGTTACTAAACCTGAAATGACATTGTTTGCAACTTCCACCTGTAACCAAATCTCCCTGAAATTTCTCAGATTCCTGTCTCTGCTTGTCTCTGCTCCTGGCTGTGCCAAAGATTTGTAGTGTTGAATCCTTCAAAATGAAGTCTTGGCACAAAATTAAAACTTTTTTCTCACTGCTGACTCTTGTATCGTTTTCCTTACTGCAGCTCTCAGCAGTTTGAAAATTGAGAAATCTTGTAATTCTTTGTGCCTTTAGCTTCCAGTGTCTTCATTACACAGTAAAACTGATTACTTCCCCAGCACTGTGGCTACAGTTCAGCTTGCTGATCCTCATTCTCTTGATTTTTGAGGGATTTATGAAGTAGCAGCCAAAGTACTCTGTTGCTTTTTAAAGCCTAGTTGGATTACGCCCTATCTCACAAATTTAACATCATCTCAAAAATTGCTAAATCTACCTCAGAAAGCCTTCTTGATTTCTAAGACTCTCCATTTTTTTTTTTTTTTTTCAGGCTAATTCAATAATTACCAGTTCTTTCTACGTATCAGTTAACTTCTCTGCCTTTCCTGCTGTCTGGCTTTTTTGGATGCTCTTTCTTGAGGTCTGTCTGGATTTAACTTTTCGTCTTTTGCTCTTTTCTCCTTCCACACTCACAAATTATAGGATCACATTTCTTCTCTGTGGGACAAAATAAGATTTTCTGAAAACACATATGTCTTTCATAATTTGACACAAAATGCCTTTGATGCTGGAAGTTGATGATATAGCCCATTATTTAGTGTTTAGTTTTCAATTAACTTTGCACAAGTTGAGTGGCTGAAAGAAAAAAGTGCTAATAGCTGTATTGTGGTTTTCAACAGAATTTAATTTCATTTGAACTTGGAGGTAAAAATGAAGATGGTAGGGGCAGATGTCCATTTGATCCTGCTCACAGCTACACATCTGTTATGGTTGGTAAGTTCGGACTTTGCATTCCTTTTTATGTTTCGAAAATGTTTTATCTTTTCCACTGTCACCATCCAGTCTGTCATTATCAAAATGGTAGCTTGCATCCGTATTTTTTGTCTTTATTTTAAAGTATAGACATTAAAATACTTACATAGTCAACCTTAGCATCTTTCTTGAAAGGAGAACTTCAAACTCTAGGTTGTTTTGGAAGCAACTTCTAAAATACTAATTTTCAAACTGTATTTCCCAGTGTTAAACATATTTAATTCAGAGAGTCTGAATGTGCTTAGACTGCCCTTGTAGTATCAATTACTGTGATTTCAGTAAATATAACAAGTAGTATTGTTATCTGTCCTGAAGACATGTGACAGAATAGGGAAGCGAGGTATTTATTGTATGTGTACTTACTGCATGGAAACTCGCCACTGAATCTTGATTTGGGGAAGCCAGAATTTGTGGCTTTACCTGAGTGTCTCACAATCATAAGAGAGAAGCTCAACTTAGCATGAAATGGGAAATAAGAAAAAAAAAAATAGAACATGCTCCCTGCATTGTGCCTAAATTTGTACAAGTCAAGTTTGAATAATGGTGGCATAGAAAGAGAGGAAAATAATTACAGACTTCTGATGCATTTAAGTAAATCTGCATGTGTTTACATAAACTGTAGGTTTTCATGTTAAGTGTTAAAGTCCCGCAAAAACAACATTGACTTTTGTCAGTTCTCATGTTAGAGCAATGATAATAATAAACCCAAGTGTGGAAGTGTTAGGCTTGAGAGTGATTGGCAGAAATGTAAACATAAAAGACATGTCTAGGGCAATTCAGAGGGAATCCATGTTTATATTTTCTTGTGGGAAGTTTAAATGTACATAAACTCACCAAATATTTATGTACCCTTTTTGGTATCTAGTCCATAAGTTCTATTCTTTTGGTTTTGTGTTGAAGATGAGGAGCTTTATTCTGGGACTTCTTACAATTTCTTGGGAAGTGAACCTATTATTTCACGGCACTCTCATCAAAGCTCTCTGAGAACAGAGTATCCAATACCTTGGCTTAATGGTAAGTGGGCATGAGAAGTGCCCCAAACAAGTTCCTTTTCCTTCTTCAACACCATGGGTACAGAGTGTGTATCTTAGCTGGCTAAGGAGCAATTGTCAGGTGTCTCAAAGAGATGGATTTTGGTGTGCTGGCCTACACTGTGCGTGTGTGCCCTCATGCATGCCATCAAGAGCTTTTATTTTGAAATTTCAGGATTTTTATCAGCATTGATGATGAAAACAGCTTCAGCATAGACACGCTTCAACTTGACATGAACGGTTTATTTCTTTTCTGCTTGTTTATCCTTGCAATAACGCAGTTTGGTTATGATACAGGAAGGAGTAGAATGGTTTTGCTCTTGAATTGGTTCTCAAATTGAGCTGATCATGGTTCTTGGCTCTTTCAGTTCCTGAATTTCAAAATTCACTGAGTTTTGTGCTTGCTCAGAGGTTTGAGGCTTTGTGCCAAAAAGGACCAAAATCATGATCATTGTGTCCAAAAAGGATAGGATTGGACAGAGGCAGGCAAGGGAGGGTTGCCTTTGCAGGCCCATTAGAAAAACCACATTTGAATGTGGCCTGAAGAATGATGAGGTAATGAGCTGTCACATCATAGGTATCTTAGTGCTATCACATAGGTTTTGTGGGTTTTTGGTTTTTTTCTGTTTGTTTTCTGGTGGTTTGGTTTTTGTTTGGAAATGCTCTTCATATTGTGGACAGCAAAATGTGTAGGCAGGTCAGTGACTGGAGAGGAGGTAAATGCAATGTGGAGTTTGGAGTTTGGACGAAAGACAATTTCTGAGGGTCTTGGAGGGAATCAAGTTAGTAGTCACCTACAGAATAGAAAATACTTCTGTTTGTATCTCTAGAGCCCAGCTTTGTTTTTGCTGGTGTGGTAAGAGCAGATCCAAACAGCACAGATGGAGAAGATGACAAGATATACTTCTTTTTCACTGAGGTATCTGTGGAGTATGAATTCACTGGAAAATTGATGATTCCAAGAATAGCTAGAGTATGCAAGGTGGGAGATAGTTCCATTTACTTTTACTGTATCTCTTAGAATCTTGTGTGTGTGTTAAAAAGTATTCATTCTTGTGGACTTACTGCCATGTAAATGGAAGTGATTGAATTTGGTGAATTTTAATGAATGAGCAGTTCCAGTCAGGTCGTCAGAACTGAGAAAGCCAAGTGGTTGCATTGTGAATAAATACTTGACCTATTTTTCACAGTTGTAGAATTTCGGTACATCTGGGGGTTCTGCTCTCCTCTGGGAGAAAACAAAGCAACCGTGACAAAGAAAACAAAGCCGTTTCCCCAACAGCAAATTTATCTGGCTGTTTCGTTTTTATGAGGTTAGAAGTTTTATTTTGACTTTACTGTTTTGTATTTAAACAGGGAAGTCAAAACATCAATAATGAGTTAGTGCCCTTGAGATTTCCATTAAACAAGGAGCTGGAGGCAGCTTTACATGGGACTTCTTATTATGGCACTCTGCCTACTGACAGCTTGGGCACACTTTCAAAGGGGAGCATTGTGAAATATGAGAGCTTCATTTATTTGTTATTCTGTATTTCAGACTGTTGTTTGAAATGGAAATTGGTGGCAGGTTGCAAATCTATAAGCACTTGTACTTAATTGTTTTAATAAATTTTGCAGATTTCCTTTAATACATTGCATATACAATTGAGTAATGAGTGGAAATATTAAATGGAAGTATGAATACTGTTTCAACATACATTGAAATCTCTCTTTTAGAGACGTATCAGAGCTACAGGTCAATTATCAAACATTTTGAAACATTTCTAGTCAATAGATCTTAACTTCTTTAAGCCTTGGTACCTGCAAATCCTTAATAAAGATGGTAACTGCTAGAAGGATTAAACCATTGCTGAATTTCTTCCAATGAAATTATCAATGTCAGGCAAGTTTTAAGGCATACTGCAGCATTAGAATTTCAATCAGTTTTGATGTCACAGAACAAATGCAATATTACCTATTTCTCTTAAAGGACAGGATAATACTTCCATGCTTGTTTTACTTTTTTCCTAATGATGCATCTCCCATCTCAGCTTTTTTGAGTGTTGCTGAGGTATGTTCTTCATTAACGCTCGTCTTTAATCTTCCCTGTGCGTGCGATAGAAATAATTTTGCATTATTTTTGTTGAATCAATTTTCCTGTAGCTTTCATCCTGTTCTGTTTGTGGATGTGTGAACATTTATTGATGTTGCTAGAGATGAAATGTTACAAAATACCAGGGCTTAGTAATTAAGCCACTGTACAGCAGTGGTTCTTAAATGCAAAAATACTGCTAGCACTCCTCACAAACACCTTTTTATTTTTTTAATACCATAAGAGGGACCGAGGAGGATTAAGGACCTTGCAGAGAAAATGGACTTCCTTTCTCAAGGCCAGACTGCTTTGTACCATCCCTGATAAGAATTTAATTTTCAATGTTATCAATGATGTTTTTATTCTCAAATCTCCAACTTTGAAGGAGCCAGTGATATATGGAGTCTTCACCCCACAACTGTAAGTGTGCTGTAGCCTTTTCCTGGTTAAGTACCTTTCATCTCAGCTGGTTACTACGAGAAAATAATAATTCCTCCTATGTTTTGTTGTGTTTTGGTTTTTTTCCTAATTTCTTCCTGTGCTTACAGGAATAATGTGGGGTTGTCAGCAGTGTGTGCGTACAATCTGTCTACTGTAGAAGAGGTTTTCTCAAAAGGAAAATACATGCAGAGTGGTAGAGTAGAACCATCTCATCATGTAAAGTGGGTACGATACTACGGGGAAATTCCTAATCCTCGGCCTGGTGCAGTAAGTTTCTGTAATCTTGGATCTGATGACTTCTTTTAATGCTCAGTAGTAAACAGACCAGGGAATACTAGTAACCTGCTAATGATTCATTTGTTTGCCCTCACCTGGTTGCTTCTTGTTGCAAAGACTTTGTAGGAGAACACTCAAGTGATGTGTTCTGAATTTTTTATTTGGGAATCAAAGTCTTTGGTTTTTTGGGGTTTTTTAATTTAGGATTAAGTTATTTGCTGGGTTTGTATTTTCATTATTTTGTTAATAAGTTTCTCTTTGTGAAATAGAATTTAATATACACTAGCAACATCATAAACCTTTTAGTTCAGATGAAAAGAAGGATAGCAATTATTGCGTTGTCTCAGTAGAACCAGCACGTTTATCCGGTATAGTGCACTGCTCTGCAAAAGAAAACTTTCCTAGCACTGGGTCTCTTTCAGACTTTGCCTACTTCCTTACGTTCCTTACAGTTGTATTGTTGCTAGTGCTTAAAGAGGTGTTGGTTAAAAGTAGGGAAGATGCATGAGAGCACAGAGGGAATGTTTTTCTAGAATGTATTTTGGACCCAAACGAAAATGTAGTCCAAAGCTCAGGGATTAGTACATCCCAGAAGCCAAAGTGCAGTGAGAGTTGAGGATCTTCCTCGGTACAAAGAGTGTAGTGTGCAGGTGTGGTTACTGGCCAAAATAATGTGGAGAAGAAAATGCATACAACTGCTGTTAATTGTCTTTATTTTGTAGGAGTAAATGATACAATTTGGTTGTCTCTTTTATTTCCCACCCCCTCCGTGTCCCCCTGCTAGTGTATAAACAATGAAGCCAGAGCGTCAAACTACATGAGTTCTCTGAATTTACCAGACAAAACATTGCTGTTTGTTAGACATCATCCGCTAATGGATGACTCCGTGACCCCAGTGGGAGACAGACCTCGGCTAGTAAAGCGAGATGTGAAGTATACACAGATTGTAGTAGACGGAGTCAGAGCACTCAACGGCACCATCTATGATGTTATGTTCATCGGTACAGGTGAGTTCTGCAAAACACTTTTTTTAATGGTGCACTGATTGATTTGTTTTCTTAGACAAACTCTTGAGATTTCCATATTTACAGTGCTTTTATGTTGCTCTGATTTTCTGATATTCGTGGAGATTCGTGGAAGCTCGCAGGGAAATCAGGCAGGCAGCTCACAAGATGGCAAAAAGAGAAACTTTAATTGCAAGAACTTCTTTATATATCCATTAATAGTCTGATAATTATTGGTCGATAGTTTTTCCACCCCCTATAACGATTGGTTACAACACTAGAGCGTCCAGTACCAAAACAATGAGATTAGAAAAGCACAAGAATGCAACTTATCTCTATTCTCCAAGAGAAAGAAGAGAAAGATTTTAAAACAGTGCAACTACACTTTTACACCAGCTGGTGTTTTTGTTAAAATGTAAGGTGCACAGTAAGTGGACAGTCTTAGGCGATTTGAAAAAGTATTGCAGGAAAAGAACTGCGAAGCTTCAATGAGTTGAGCAAAACCACACAATATAATCCCCAACTGGTCATTCTGTGAACCAAATCGTTATTTCTTGCTCAGAGGTCCTGTTGATGGCAAGTGTAATGGTTGCCTTTGACACAGAATTATTCACCTGAACAGGAAGCAGATCATTGAGACAACTTACAGCAGTTGTGCAGGCTCTTTTCCTGCCTTTTCGTTTCAAGGATCTTACTTAAACATATTGCTCTGTTGTTTCAGATCAAGGAGCCCTGCACAAAGCTATCAGCTATGAAAATGGAATGCATATTATTGAAGAAACACAGCTTTTTCCAAATTTTGAACCAGTCCAAACTCTCTTGCTTTCATCCAAAACAGTAAGTGGTGTAAGCATCATGGCAGTCATCTCATTTTGTTCTTTCACAAAACTTCTTTGTACCACTTTGTGACCTTGTGACAAGAGACGATCGCTGTGCACAGAGCCAGAGTGTGCATTTGTAACTCACCATGCTGCAGCAATCACGTATTGCCTGCTGCATTTTGGTACGTTTGGTAGGTGGCAAGTTTCTGAAGGTGCATGGGCATGGGGGAGGGGCTGGGGGGGCACAGGTGTGCAGGTCTTCACTTCGTTTCCATGTGCAGAAGCTGGAAATTGTGAGGTGTTTTAATAGACCATATTTCAAGTTAGGAGTAATGTGAAAAACCTGACCCCTTGTTGCTGCTGTAAATTTGTGCAGAAAAATCCCCAGGGCTAAGGAGTGGCGTGTGGTTCTGAGGAAACAGACCTAAGAAAAGAGAGCAGTCTTCTAGCACAGAGACTCGGAATTCTGTAGCTAGTTGATTTCTGCTGTCCCAAATCTCGCAGGCTCCTCCCTGCTGGATGTGAGAGCAGTCATGTTGCTGCAGCTGTGGGTGAGGACCCACAGTGAGGTCCTGTCCGCCCAGTCAGACACCAGCTGCAGCTCCAGCTGGATGGCACAGGACCTGCTGCAGGCTCCAAACCTGGCAGCTGTCCTCCACCATTCATCAGTCACTTAATTCTGGAGTGGTTTTGTGACAGTAGGAGGATAATCACTGTGTGTAGTTTGTACACGAGTTAGGTTTCTGGCCCTAGTTCCTCAGACCTTCAGATCCATGAATGTGTCTGTCTATGCCTAAAGTCATTTGTAGCATCAGTGAGATTTTCTGGGCTTCATAAGGAATGATTGCCTCTTTTGAAGTATCTGGTGGTAATACCAGCATTCAGTAGCTACCTAGTGATCCATAAACGTTCTGCAGCTTAGGGATTTAGGAATACTTTGAAACAGCTTTTATTTTTGGGTGATATTTAATAAAATTTTACATGTCAGAGTGATCAGCTCAGTGGAACAGAGCTTTATGCCATAATTTTTATGAGCTCATCTTGAATGCTTATTTATCCTTTCATGTTTACAATAGAAAGAAAGGGTAGAATATGTTTTTGCTAGACAAACAAAAATCAGAATTAAAGACTTCTGTGCTTAGTGTTCCGTAAACATGTTTGTATTATTTTTGTATGATACATCACACTGACGACTCACTTCTATATGTGTGTGTGTATATATATTATGTGTGTGTATATGTATGTATAGAGAGACACACATCAAGTATTTGCGTAATCTGCAAAGAAAGCTTGAAATTACTTGCTTTGACAGGAAGTTTCAGAATATGCCCTGTCATAGAAGATAGTGATAGATAGCTCTTCTCCGTCTTTCAACAGAGAAACTTCTCTCAGAGCTTAGAATTGAAATAAAACACCGCTTCCTGCATTGGCACTGTGGAGAGTAACAGTTTGTGTCTTCTGCAAGTGAAAATTTCCATGTTGCAAATATAATTATTGACACATAAAACTAAACCCTAAAACTGAACTAGCGCTGCCCAGTACATTCCCATGAAAGCAGAGCTACTTTTCAGTGATGAGGAGTGGAAGGTTGGGTCAGGTGCCAGAGTCATGATAACTGTATAGTCACAGTGCCAGCCAAGCAGGGATTCCTGCTGCTCCCCGGCCTGAAAACACAAGTTTCTGCCTCCACAGCCCGTGGCTACTGAAGTCCTTCACAGAGCTGGTGTTGTTTTATACATCATGGCATCCCATAGTAGTGGATTAACCACAGAAGGGTAATAATTAATTACCCTAATGGTGGGTTTTAGACCTCTTTGGAGTCAGAGTCCTTTCTGAGTGCATTTTTCAGTAGTCTCTAGGTTCTTCCCATAGTATGTGGAGCATGGTGGGCACAATCTATAGCAGAGCCTATAGTAGATCCTCTTAACTCCTGCTTGACTGGAAGGCGTGTCTGGGGTTTTTTTAATGGTTTGCTCAGCTCACTGCCCACTCCCTGAACTCTTGGATGTATTTCCATGTATCTCCATCTCCCATGAGCTGGGAAACATGCCGAGACGCTACAGCCCAAGCTCAGTATTGCACCATTTCAGCATTATCCAGCAGGGCACTAGAGAGATGAGCAGTGCTCGGTGCACTGTGGAAATCTTCGAGCAGAATGGGAAGTTTTCCTAGGAAGTTGTATGTCTCCAACACCATAGACTTCCTTCTGTGAGCACTGCAACATAGTCCAGCACTAATCTAAGTTAAATTTCAGAATGGAAGACTGCATTTGAATGGATGTTTGACTGTCTTTCAAACTGTATCTTCCAGCAGTGCCAGCAAGTTCTTTTTTGATCCTGTTTTATCTTGCAGTTTCCAGTGTCGAGAGTTTCCTTGAAAGCTGTTTGCACACTTTATATGTGAGATGGATTCAAACTAATTTGTGCTTGGTCTTGCAGCTTCCTCTAGAGACTTCGTCATGATCATTGCATTAAAGAGACTGACATGTTCGGCGTTCTTATGGCAGAAGCTCCTTACATCCTTAGTTGAAAAAGCAGTGTTAGTGAGCCCCGAAACCTAAACTGAACCCTAAGATATTCTGTCATTTGTTTTCTTGAGGGTATTTATCATGTCAAGACCAAATATCTGCACCTGAACATAGGATTTTTGGAGGATGTTTCTGTACTTTAAATCTCTTCTTGGGTGTCTGCTTATCACTTTGTGACCGTACTCATCCTGCTGGAGTCCAGCAGTCTCACTGCAGACAAGACCCGAGTCCATTTCTGTGTACTGAGATCTGTATGGCTGCAGTACAGGAAAAGCCATTCCATGCTTGGATCCAGCTGATTTGCCTGACAACTGCAGTAGGGTGCTGATAAATCTGCTCAGGGTGAAGCCAGCCCACTGCTGAGGTGGGCTGTGCCATTCAGCTTTCTATGCAGGGTCTCCAAAGGAGTAGTGGGTCAGTCGCAGTGGTTTTGGGTTGCAGCACAGGGCCCTTTCTTGAGGCATTGCCTGATGATCTGTGAAGTCCCAGTGTACCTTTAGCCATCGTTTCCCCGAGCTCTAAAGCAGATGAGTGAAATCCGGCAGCTGCCTGCCCTTTGTAATAAGGATGAGTGTGGTTTTTTCCTGCTGTGCTCAAACTTGTTTGGGATCCCCAGCAGCAATGGTTGAACAGCCATTCTGATTAATTCCCGTTCTCCTAGGTGCCTAACCAGTGTTGTTTCCTTTGAACACTGCCAGTGTTCTTTCCTTAAGAAACATTGGACTCTTGTAAGGATGATGCTGCCGTGGCTGCAGAGACTGGCTGGCTGAAGAGCTGAAGGCACTAGGACTGTTTTGGGTTAACAGGAGCAGGTCCAGCACAGGCTTGCCTTGCCTTGCCTTGCCTCATAGAGGATTATTGCATTCATATTTCTGGAAAAACTGTGATAGACATGGTTACTTTCCATGTCATAAACTGTACCTGTTTCAGTTTTTCATTGTCTTTTTGCACTTTTCAGCATTGCTGTAATATTTTCAAGATAACTTTTTAGAAATAAAAGCGAATGAAATGCTTATTCTCTTCATGAACCAATTTTTACAAAAATGGCTGTATGTATGCAGCTCTTTAATAATATTTGAATTGTTCTGTGAGTTGGGTTGTTTGAGTTTGAGAAAGTGATTGGGTTTGTTTGTTTGTTTGTTTGTTTGTTTTGTTGTGCTTTGTTTCCTTTAGGGCAGAAGATTCCTCTTTGCTGGTACACATTCTGGTGTTGTGCAGTCTCCAGTGGCATTCTGTGACAAGTACACCACTTGTGTTGACTGTGTTTCAGCAGGGGATCCCTACTGTGCTTGGAAACCCGTTGAAGCTTCCTGCATTGATGTTTTTAAAGAAGGTGGAATGGAAAGGTAATCGTAGCCTTTGATTAGCTTACAGTTACAATCAGTATTTAATCAGTCTTGCCCCTTACTGATAAGTGGAATTTTAAAAACTGAATGTTTTCAAATACAGACTTATTCCTATCCATATATGTCTACTAGTGCTGTTCAGGTAAGATGACTCTTAATTGAGTCCAAGGGGATGGGCAGACTTCAGGAAACAAGATTTGAAGTTGTAATGGTTGGACATCCTTTTACAGGAACTGGATTCAAAACATAGGTGGAGATGCTTCTTCTTGTTCTGGTGAGTTAGTCTTTGAAGAGCTCTTTCATAAATGTCTAGGTGGAGTGGTAAAAGAGTTCTGTTTAGTCCAGCTCTGCTCTTGTGATTATCTTGACATTAATTTCCATTTTAATAGGTATGAGATTCTGCCTTGAATATTTGAGAATCTGTACAAACGTGCATGTTGTCTTAAAAAGGGTAGTGTATGGAATGAGAACCACTTGCTGTATGCGACCTGAATTCTGCCTTTATTACAAAGGCAACAGTATATATGCTTTTCAGCATGAGAAGTTGTCTCTTAGTTGTTTTCTCAGTCTTTCACAATTCCTCAATACATCTGTCAGGTTTGACAGCTTGTTATTCTTCTCAGGAGTGAGCAGGAAGCCTGCTCATCTGCTTCAGATCCTGTGCTGATCAATACCCTTCTGCATTCAGTCCTTCTGATTCTCATGGGATTTCGGGGGCCCTTTCCTCTGCAACTCCACAAAAACTGCCTGTGTTTGTGTGCATTCCAGTGTGCAGTGCACGAGCCCCTGAAATGAATGGGGGCACTTCCACAGCGACTCGTGAATGAAAGCAATACCAGAAGTACTTCTATTGCAGAGGCCTCTGTCTCTTTGATGCAGCATTTGACATTTCTGCTGCGAGCTTTAACAAGTGCTTGCTTATTGCTGCTAGATCGGATTAAACAATTCTGAAAAAACCTGGTTTTATGGTGAGAGGGGAGGGGGAACTCAGAACATGATACAGAGCAACTAAAGTACCTTCCATAGTGCTTTAAGACAAGTAACCACAGGTCCTTTCTTTATAATGTGTGCTGCTGCCACCAGATCTGGGCGATCATAAAGAGGAGTGGAGTTACAGGCGATTTGAGCTGCAGTGAAAAAAGCTCTTAAGAGTTTGATGTAATCGCTTTTTATTTCTAATCCAAGCAAAGCGTGGACCGCCATGAGAGCTTTGCTTGTTACTTTTTTTGTTAACTTATGGGGTGGCATTGTGGGTGTGCCATAAGTGCAAATATCCTTTTTTTCAGAAGAGAGTTCCTAGTTCAGTTTCCTCTTGGATATTTTGTAGTTGCTGATTTACTTAAAATGCACTAATTGGATAGAAAGTGAGACCAAGTACAGTGTCTTTTCCCAAACAGTGACTTCTCTCAGGTGCACCCTCAATTGTGGATCAGTGAGGTCTTGCCTTTATCTAGAAGTGCAGGCTGTCTTAGAGCTGAGTGTCCTATCTCTTAGTTTGTCGTGATGTTTTACGTGCAGCTTGGTATTTCACTGAGGTTCTTGCATGCTGTCCACTGGTCTTGTGAGGTGAATGCTATAATCTCCATGCTTCCAGTAAGACTGAAACACAGTCTGGTGAAGCTGTACAGATTGGAGCAAACTGGAATCATTGCTGATACTCTGCACGTTTATTTTGATGTTCCAGATAAAGTCAGAGAGAATCCCCTACAGCATACATTCAAGCATGGGAGCACAGAAGGTAATAGCGATGCGCCAACAGTACCAGCTGTATCAGCCGAGGGGGTCCTGGAAAAGACAATGTTCTTCAAGTCAAACAATAACTTCCTGTTGATCTTCCTCTTCTTCTTCCTCTTCTTTTTCATTCTCTTTTTGTGCCTGCTCTCCTACAACTGTTACAAAGGTTACTTGCCAGGGCAATGCTTGAAATTTCGCTCTGTGCTGCTGCTTGGTAGGAAGAAAACAAAGTCATATTTTTCTGATCATGAGAAAAGTGTGAAAGAGATGCTGGTGGAGCAGGGCAGTGTCAGCCACCAGAGCGGGGAGCAGCCCAAGCCCGTGCACAGCACCGGCTATGAGACGGAGCCCAACCGCGGGAACAGCCAGTGGCAGGCTGGGGACTCGCGGGCATCCTGCCAGGCCAAGGACAAGCCCTTCGACTCAAGTGTGAACTCAGGGACGCCGACTCAGATGTGGAGGGGGGGAATGAAGGACCTCATCATCCCTCTCAGTGGCGGCATTGAGCTGTGGTCGTCGGGCTGGCTGTTTGAGCGCGGAGAGCTGGTTGGGACAGCTGAGCCGTAGCAGGGTTACATGCTCAAGCTGTAGAGCAAGCCCATTTTTGTTCAAATCTCAGCAGACGAGAGAAATGCTGTACTTGTCTGGAGACCAGAGCATCTTGTGTTGTACTGTCTTTTTTCTGTTTTTTTTTTTCAAATGACCAGTTTCAGATCACCACTTGTTTATTCCCAATTTTTGCCCCTACTGAGTGCTTTGCTCTAGTGAAGCTACTTGCTTGTTCTTTGGCCATATTCTTTGATAGAATAAAAGTAACTTTATAGTTCAGTTGGCTTTAAAAAGGACTTCGGTCTACGAATATTTTTAGTTGCCATTACAAAAAGATCTATTTTCATTTTAATTCCAAATTGGAAATTGAGTTTAGTTTATCAGATTAGTAAATTACAGACTTTTGTCCAGATTGGGACATTTTTTTCTTTGCTTCTAGTGTCTGTTTTTAGTTTTATGTTTTGTATTCTGGCACACTAGATCTCTTTAGTTGGTTAATTTTTTTAACTGCTCTTTAAGTGCCTTAGATTTTAAGGTATAATGGGAATAGCATTGCCTTGATTTGTGTAAGACTCAGGGATAATCTTGTTTAAAGGCTTTTTTCTTTGCTGCTTTTAATGGTAAAAAAAAGCAGCGCCACCACCAGCCAGCCAGATGGACATAGGTCCCATTTTATTTTCTGTACAAAACTGGACTTTTGAAGAATTAACTTCAACAATTCAGCTAGTGACTCGCTGGAATGGACTGTTAGGACACAGCCTGATGAGAAAACATTGCTGATTTTTTTCTTTTTTTCGCATTCAGAAATAACTCAGCTTCTTTTTGTGACAAATACTTGCAGCCTCACCCTTTCTGGATGATACCTTCACTCTCCTATGCAACTGGAGACTGAAACTGAAGCTGCGTAAACAATCAGTCCTTTGAACCATTTATGTGAGGTGGAAGTGTGCATTTGTTCTCAGCCTGGTTCACAGCAGCACTGTTTGTCTGAAAAAGCATTTTGTGTGCACTACAGTCCTGAAGAATTGTTCCTCTCACTGCTTCTTTCTGTAAATATTGTTAGAAGTAGAACTCATCATTTTAACAGTAAATAGCAGTATGCCTGGACTGCTTTTCTGTGTTGAACTTACATGCAAACATAATTTAGACCATCTTAGCGTAAACAGTTTATATTTTGTAAGATTCCGTTGGCTTTTATTTTTCTGTTTTTAATTATGTACACATAACAGAATAAATACTACAATAAATTGTATTCTATCTTGGCTTTTCTGAAACGTGACACGATGACACTCCTTTCCATTTGGGAAGCACTAATGTACCTTGTGGTTTCCTTTCGGGGGGGGGATGTAAAGACTTTGTAATTAATTTGAGGCAGCCTCTCAGCTTCAATTGAATGGCTTACAACCCAGGGTGGGGAGATGGAAAGGATGGGAGAAAAAAAGGTGGGCGAAGGAGGAAAGTGCTCCTCTCTAGGGGCCTAGGGACACTTCATCTTACTGCCTTTCTAAATCTCATTTGTCTTTTTGCATTATTTCTTCATTGCGTGATGCATTTCTTGCAACATTTTTCCTTAGCTCCCTTTTACTTTCTTTTCTGTCCTCTTGTGTCACACAGCCTCATCTCCTATACCTTTCCCTCCTGCTGGTGCCTCCTTTTTTGTCCTGTGTGGGAAGTGACTCTCCTCCTTCCCCCCTGTCCTGGGGTGGCGTAAATGATATTTCGTATTCCCTATCGTTTGTATACTTGACCAGAAATATGGTCCTGTAGCTTTAACTGTGTCCCGCAGCCGAGAGCAGCTCTGCCAGCGCGGGATGTTTTGGGAATTTTGGGGGGATTTTTTGGGGTTTTTTCCCCGGCTCTTCTACGGGGGAGTGAGAAGGAAGGGACACTGTTTGTTTTATTATTTTTTTGGAGTCAGTTGCTGCTGCTGGTTGCTGGTGCTACTGGTGTGGCTGCTGCTTGGGTTTTCTTTTTGATTTTTTTTTTTCCCTTTTTTCCCCCTGGGATTGTTTTTTTTTTATTGTTTTTGGACCTTTTTCTTCGACTTGCTTTCTCATCCAAGAACCTGAGGAGCCCCAGAGGACAGCGGACTAGAATCGTCCAGGGAGCCACCGGAGGAACTCCACCCGGCCCCTCCCGGGACCCCAGAAAGGGGAAGCTACGCCTGAGGAAAAGGACACTAAAGTTCATCAACTGTTTGTTCAGGTTTAATGACCCTTTTTCCCCTTTCCCCTTCCACTGTGTGGTCTGTTAATTAAGCAGTTCTTCCCACTTTAGGCTGAGATATTCTGTTGTTGTGGGGGAGGCACCTGTTCAGAGTGCTTTCCACCTAGGAAATTTGTCTCTAACCAAGACAGGGAAGCAGGGGAGGACTGGACTTGGTATTATGGGTTGGCATTTTGCTCCCCTTGTGCAGATATTTTGCCTCTTTCTGAGTCCTGCACATAAGGATGCATGAATTCATCTTAGTTGGGGGGGCTAAGCAATTGCTTTTGCCAGAAAGCTCTCTGCTTGGATTTGTTCACATTTTCTCAGTGTCTGTCGATATTTGTTTCTATTAACAGAGCTGTAATGGACCTTTATTTCCCTCAGCTATGAACAGAAGGTAAAATGTGTTTTCAAGGAGAAAAGGGTTAAACGAGACTGGCAGAGGTGAATGCTGTGCCTGGTTGTCTGCAAAATGGATATGGCATCACTAAATGTATGATGCAAATACAGAGATTGCTGCATCATCCAGTCCAAATCCTCAAGCTTATTTTTAATTAAGTTTCTAACTTCATTGTTATTTTATCAGAATTGCTTAATCTCTTCCTATTTTTAATCGTAAATATCTGTTTCAATCTGTCTGGAAAGTCAGCAGGAGTTGGTGAGTTCTTTTGCTCATCTCTTACTCATGCCACATGTTTTAAGCTGAAAGCTCGCCTAAGGATAGCACTTTACAACCTTGTAAGTTTCTCGTTTCCAGAAGGTAAAGCTGAAGTGGGTACAGCACAAACAGCGCTTGTGGCAGACCACTACTTTTTTTCTGAAAAATAAGTTCTTTCGAACATGGAGTACTCCTGCCCATTTGGGAAAGGAAGGAATAAATCTGCCTTCACAAATTTTCTCCCACTTTGTCCCTCTCTACTCCCCCGCAGTCTCCCGTTTCTCAGAGATCTGTCCACTGGATGTGCACAGGCAAACAGGTTTCTTGTATGCTATCTCTAATGGAACTATTCTGTCCCACTACAGAATTTTAAAAACCTTTAGAGGCAGTTGAGGCAAGCTTCATGTGAATTGAACAAAATACTACACCATCTGGCTCAGGGGAGAGACAGTTGGTGATAATTTCTCTGGTGTGCTCTGTTGAAATTAGGCAGAGCAGGAACAGGCTTTTCCTTGGGTTTTGGTTTTGCTCGAAGATGTTTCACTGGCACCTCCTTCCCCAGCTCCATGTCCATAACATCACAGACCAATGACATAACTAAAGTATTTGGAGTGTGCTGAGCAACAATTTAAATGCTTTTATAATCAGAAACATTGCAAAACACTGTGCTTTAGCTGCAGATCCAGACTCTGTGTCTGTGGTGTGAAGATGACTCTGTTCCTCCTTTAGTGCATCTGCAGATGAAGGTTTTACATGTTGGATTATTATCAGTCTTGGTAAAATAACCCCAGGACTGTGAACATAAAAGTTCTGTGAACTTGGCAATATACTTTAAAGGAGTGATTATTTCATGGAGATATTGAGATGGGTATGTGGTAACACCCACATCCAATGCCTGTTCCCTGTGGTTATGCTTTTTTAGAAGGAGTACAAGAAAGTTTCCCGCATCCATGGGAGAAAAGATCTATAACTTGGAAGAATCAGAATTACGAGTGGCTCACCAGAGATTTCTCTTTGGTGGAGCCCGAAGTTGCACTGAAAGACATGCAGAAGGGTGGAGAAAATATAAAATACAATGCAGTGAAAATGCAAAACGCAGTGCACTGCGCTGCATGAGGACTGCTGCAGACCAAGGAAGACTTGCCAAGGCACCTGCAGAGCGAGTCTGAAAGAGAGCAGCCTCAGGCTTGTCCAGGTGCCCGAGGGCTGCCTTAAAATTGCCAGGAATTGTATTTGTCCTGGTGTCACCAAGTGCTGGAGCACCACAGGTCTCAGGAGAAGGGCTCAAAAGCCCATATACCTTGCTGTGCCTGATTTTTTTTCCCCAGGAGAAGGAAGTCACCTGCCAGAGACTGACTTAGCCATGGAAATGAGTAATTCATTCTTGGGTGAGGTTTTTTTGCATCATTTGCATGATTGCATCAGCCGTGGTGCCCTGGGGTGGTGTGGTCTGGTGCAGGGCTCAGTCAGGAGAGGCGCGGAGGTGCGCAGCATCCAGAGCAGAATGAGCCTGCCTAGAACAGAGTACCTTGAGCACTGTGTCCAGTTCGGGGCCCCTCAATTTAGGAGGGACGTTGAGATGCTCAAATGTGTCCAGAGGAGGGCAACAAGGCTGCTGAAGGGCTTGGGACACAAGCCCTATGAAGAACGGCTGAGGGAGCTGGGGCTGTTTAGCCTGCAGAGAAGGAGGCTCAGGGGAGACCTCACGGCTCTCTCCAACTGCCTGAAATGAGGGTGCAGCTGATGCCTTAACCGGCTTAGCTGAAACAGAGGCCAGACAAGGTTAGGAGAATAAAAAGCAGACAAATTTATTCAAGGCCTTTAGGTACGTTTAGGGCAAACAAAGCCCACTCGTGAGGCTACACCCAAAATGGATGCAGAGTCACGAGGTCATCACATTCTATAAGTTCTGTCTTATTAGCATATTGGGCCTTAATTCTCCAATCACACCCTCAGGTGATGACCTCAACCACCCCAAGCCTGCTTCCCCCAGTTCACTGTTGTTTACATATTTCAGGACTCTAAGGCAGCTAAAGCATCCTTGGATTTCCACTCAGAGGAATTGTTTTGGCTAAAGGTGCTGGGAACAGAGGTCTTATTATTTTATATGAAGCCCAGAACTATATCAAAGCTACAAGGATACGTGAAGAATAAAAGCTAAAAATTCTTAAGGCATCACAGCCAGGTCAGGGTCAGCCTCTTCTCCCAGGCAACCACTGACAGGACAAGAAGACACCGTCTTAAGTTGCGCCACGGGAAGTTTAGGCTGGGCATTAGGAAAAATTCTTCACTGAAAGAGTGACTGGGCACTGCAATTGTCTGCCCAGGAAGGTGGTGGAGTCACCATCCCTGGAGGCGTTTACAAAAAGCCTGCATGGGGCACTCAGTGCCATGGTTTGGTTAATAAGGTGTTGTTAGGTCGCAGGTTGGACTTGATGATCTCAAAGGTCTTTTTTCCAACCTGATAACTTCTGTGATTCTGTGACATTTCCTTTGCTGTGCAGTTTTATATGTAAAGGCTATGATCAAGCTAAGAAAGAAGTGGAAAGGTGTGCAACAAGAATGTCTTTGCCTTTTTTTTTCTTTTTTTTTCTTTTTTTTTTAAACCATATTTGTTTTCCAGTAAGGACAAGAATAAGTTCAGTGTTAGAATAATTTAAGCATAAGGCAAATTAAAAAGCATCAGGCATCAAATTAAAAAAATGGGAGAGTAAGGAAAAGTAGAACCAAGAGTGTAATTTTTTCCTCAAAAGATTTCCTCGGTTTATTATTTTTTCTACATTTCACACTGTGCAGCTGACTGCATTCATACAGGTTCTTCCTGTGGAATGAATAATAAGGTGGAGTTGGGAAAAATCTCGTGTGGCTTTTGGTAGTTTATAAACGATTAAAGCATAAAGAAAATACATTCCCATGGTAGATCCAGTCCACTTAGGACTGGTAGTCACAGTTTGCAGTTGCAGTTACTGCTGTTGCAATGTGCGTAAAACACTTGAGGCTGCAGATGTGCTGTAGTGTGTCCTGTGCACACCAGCAGGTGTTCTGTACACTCACCGCTGAGTCTTACAGGCTGCATCTCATGTCAGCAGAGGGCTTGGGGAAATGAAGCCATTGCGTGGTTTTCAAAGCTTTTCACAGGTACCTGCACATCGTCTGAATAAGCCACCCTTTTGAGAAAAGAACTTGTCAGAAAGTCTGTCGAGGCCGAAGAAAAGAGGTGGCACCTCTGTGCAGGAGCACCTCTGCGCAGGAGCACCCTTGTGAAGCAGCGTTGTTGTCTAGTTCAGCTTTTCAGCTTGCTTGGGGATTGGGAGCTGCAGGGGCTGTTGGCAGAGACAAACTGACTGGGTCTCCAAGTGGGCAATATTCTCTGTTTGAATTGACTATCTGCGATTATGGCGAGACTGCAAGGGTGCAGGAGGAAGAGATTTTGCAGAATCCATGTCAGCTTTGTAGTGTGACTAGGAATATATAAGAGGAGAAGCTTGCTTTGCACTGGGGTCCTTGAGATGCATTTTGGGATATCTTCCATCAGGCGAGAGAGGGATTCACTTAGGTGTGGATTTTCTTCCCTCTACCCTTTGCTTACAAGATTTTACATGACCTCCCAGTTTAGCCTTTTTTCTCTTGCAATTCAGCACAAATATTTCAACTGTTTTTCTCCTTGCTAATGTGGAACTCTTGATTCAGTAATGCCTCAGCTTGGAGCAGTGTGCTGGGATTAACTCCTACAGCCTGGCCACGATCGAGCAGCTTTATTTCCCAGTCCTGCCTACTGAGGTATGATGGGTTGGAACTGGTATTGGAATCTGGAGCATAACCACAATTTTATGCTGTTTTTCTCAGAACATCTTGTTAGCCCCTTCCAGTCAGGATAGCTGCCTGGCTACCTGTACACTTATTTTTCTTCCCCATGGGAGCTACAGCCTGTAGACTTGTAATTATTAATCAGTTGATGTGATGGGTGATTAACTGAATACTAATTTTGACCAAAGCTGTCATCTTTTTAACTATTTCAGTAGAAACTGCTACCAGAGCTGCCTTAACATGTGTGCATTGTTCCCACGGTGGAGATGAAAAATCTCAGTTCCATCTCTACACTCATCTTCCTGCTAGGTATACCTAGCAAACAAAGCAAAAGCAGTAGTTTGTGTTCTCTGCAGAACAGGGGTGATTTTTGGAGAGCATATTACTCCTTAAAATATTTTCTCCAATTTTCTTCACTTTATTTTAAAACTTCATGTCGTAGCCTTGTTAGCTGATAGGATAGCCAGAAATGATTCGGCAAACTCCAAGTGCCAGAGGAAGTTTAGGCTGGACATCAGGAAAAAATCCTTCACAGAAGGAGTGATTGGGCACTGGAATGGGAGATGGTGGAGTCACCATCCCTGGAGGTGCTTAAAAAAAACTGGATGTGGCACTCAGTGCCATGGTTTAGTTGATAAAGTGGTGTTAGGTCATAGGTTGAACTTGACTGTCTCAAAGGTCTTTTCCACCCTAGTTAATTCTGTGTGATTTTGTGCAAGTGGAACCTGATTTTTTTTCCTGCTAGTCCCTAGTTCTGTCTTATTGCTGCTCCATCTGATTTTTCTTCATGGACAATTATCTAGATTTCAATTACGAAACCTTTTTCTGGATGCCCTCAGAGCACATCTGAATAAATGCATGGATGGTTACCAATTGCATTTTCATCTCATGGGCCGGTCAGCCACTTTCCCAAGCTGCTTTTAAATTCCACTCTGAGACGGCGCATGCAGTGTGCTCCTGGCGTCGACATGCGCTGTGCATCACCTTTAGCCATGCCTTATTGGCTGGTAAAAATATGAAGCAGACACAGTAGTAAAGGGAAAAGGGACTTTACCTCGGTTTAATAGGATCCGAGGTGCTCAACTTGTCAAAGGTGGAAATGCTGAGAAGCACAAGAGAGAGCTGAGCGAGAGAAGCCACTGTACAACGTGTACCGAATTTTTATGGACCTTGCAAAATTAGTGTATCTACCTAAAATCCCCCAATAAGAAACTTAATAAATGAATAATTGCCCCGTATTCTAATTAACCCCCTCTAAATGAGACCACAGCCTACTGTACAAAAACATGTTCCAGAGAGAAGGCTCCGTCCAAGGTTGGAGCCTCTGCTTCTGAGATAGTGAAAATGCTTGGTCTTTTTGCTTTGCAAGACCCCAAACTAAGCTAAATATCAGACTACAAAAGTTATAAACATGTGGGGCTAAAGTACAAGGATTTTTTGTGAAGGGTACAAGGAGTGTGTATAGAGGGTGCCAGGGAAGGGAAAGGGTATAAAAATGTATAAAAATGATATAAAAAGGAAAGAAAAAAAATTGCCGTCATCACTAGTGACTGGCTGCTGTTTCCAGCTTTTCCGTGGCTCATATTTCGCAGGAAGCACTTCCTGCTTTTCATCTGCCTTAGTAAGGCTGCATCAGCTTGTGGTGTGGATGTTACACAAAGGGACTGGAAATTTAGTGAAGCACCAGGTGTCTGATGGAGGAGAACATCATGCATTCTTCAGTATGAAATATTTGGTGTTGGAAGTAATATTCTTTGGCATTTCAGAGAGGTCTATTTTCCTTGGCTTTTTAAAGTGACTTTTCCATTGCTTGTCAAGCTTGTCTTCTAGAATGCATTGCCCTACTTTAACAATCAAAACCAAACACCAACAAATAAAACTACAAAAAAATGCAGCCCAGTTATAAGGGGTACCAGCTATGTAACTTCCACACTATTTTCAGAAAAATGTGAAGATGCTTGTCTCAATTTAAAGATTTTTTTTCTTCCCCCACTTTTCTAATCAGTTACCGTCTGATGGCTTAATTTACTAGTGATTTGTTATTTTGGTGTCTGTCTCAGGGACCAAAGACATGTTTGAGGCCCTGCCATATTTGGTCTGCTGTTGAGCACATCAAGATAGCGTAGAAAAAGACCTTATTGTTAGTTGGAAGGATTTTAACCTTCAGAAATGTAACTACGTCTCGGTCACCTGGTGGGATTCAACGGCACAATAAGCCGTTGTTGGCATGGAGGTGTTACCATGGACCATTCTGACCTCATCTCGTGCGCTGGCCCCGCATGAGATGATGTTGAAACTGGCCCCTCCTGAGAAGGAGATATAAGGTGTGGTCCTGGGGTGGAGGGGACAGACCCCACAATGCACACCATTTCCATCCAGGGGATGCCCTGAAGGTGCGCTGCTTTCCTGCCCCTCCAGCTCAGACGCCATGCTCCATCTCCTCCTCCTGCTCGACGGCTTCTGCAGAATCCAGGGGTTGGTAAGCATTCATTGCTAGTGCAACTAATAAAATTAATTTGCTTTGCAATTCGGAGTGTGTCATGAGTTTTTTGTGCATGAGCATCCTCACGAACTCATAACAATATCTCATCAGCAGCAATGACTCAGACTCCTACCACTCAAGAAACTGTGACCAGCCCTAAATCTTTCATTCACACACTGCGTAGCGCTGGTAGTAATGTTTCGTATTAATGATTGACTAAACTCTTCCTGGGCTAACTTTGATCTCTGATTTTAAATAACCTTCCTGCATCCAGTGCCTTTTTAAAACTTAATCTCTGCTCTGGATGAGAGTTTCCTGTATGATCTTGGTTTTCAGAAATATGGGATGTTTGCTTCAGTAGCATTCAGCAAAGCTGCAAGCTTGATAGCAAACACTAAATCCAGGTGCCGTTCTTTTTCTTAATCTGCTGCCACATGGGGAGTTTTGAAAGGGGTTTTGGTGTGTATTGGGTTATACAAGGGCACATCCCCATGCTGCTATAAATCTGCAGCTGCATACTTCAGTTCTTTAAGTCTGATTTTATTTACTTACTTATTTTAAACTTAGATCAAATTTACACCAGTAAAGCACTGAATGCAGCCAGACTGGGTAGAAGCTTACAAGCAGCTGCAGTGACTTAAGTTTTTATGCTATCTCTGGCAGCGGAATTTTCTTTCTCATGGAAAATACTGAGAAAAAAATTATCTGGGTATTAAATATGTGACAGAATCTTGTGACAAAAGCTCGACCTTGTTCTCCACAAAAGGTTCTTCAAAAGAGCAGACAGGACTGTGAAGAAGATTCTTGGAAAACTGAAACAGCTTTCCAGAAGTGAAATGAAAATGGAAAAAAACAAGATGTTTTCCTCTATTGATTTCTCTGCTCCCTTTTTCCATGTTGCACTACTTCTCCACGCCATCAATTCCAAACGGGTCTCATCTCTAAGATCTGTGACTGAGCAAGTTTTAGACACTCTAAAATACCATGAGCTACACACAGTTTGCCTTCCTCAGTTTTCCTTGGAAAGCAATGCTGGAGATGTAAGTGCAGCGCTTGGGTCAGGCACGAATTCTAGAGACAGGGAATGTGCCCCGAGAGTGCTTGACCCTCAGCAGGGACAGTGCAGGGACAGCAGCAACCGAGGGGACTCGTGTGCCACTGTGCAGGAGGGAAGCCTCGATCTGGGCTCAACACGGCAAAGTTCCCGAGCTTGGACAGACTCAGGGCTGCCCCCGGGGCATGTGGGGCTCGGCACGCCGGGGCGAGCGGGGAACGGACAAACGGTCATTCGGACACTCGGACACGCAGGCACGCGGACACACGGACACGCGGACACGCAGACACACGGACACGCGGACACGCAGACACACGGACACACGGACACGCGGGCAAGCGGGCACACGGACATTCGGACACTCGAACACGCAGACACGCGGGCAAGCGGGCACACGGACATTCGGACACTCGAACACGCAGACACGCGGGCAAGCGGGCACACGGACATTCGGACACTCGGACATGCGGGCACACGGACACACGGACACGCGGATACACGGACACGCGGACACACGGACACACGGACACGCGGACACACGGGCAAACAGACACACGGACACTCGGACATGCGGACACGTGGACACACGGACACACGGGCAAACGGACACACAGACACACGGACACGCAGACACATGGACACGCGGACATGCGCACACGCGGGCAAACGGCCCCGGCGCTTCAGTTGCAGCGGCAGCAGCGGCGGCAGCGGCAGCAGCGGCAGCGGCAGCAGCGGCAGCGAAGCAGAAGCGACTCTATCGACCCTCTCCGGCTCTTTCTCTTGTTCCTCCTCTTTCTCTCCCGCTGTCCCGCACCCGCTCCTCGTCTTCCTTTCCCGGTTTCCCCTTCTTAGCCTCCCCTTTCCTGGCCTCCCCTTCCCGCTCTCCCCCTCCTCTCCCGGTCTCCCTCTCCTCCTGCCGGGCCGGGTCATGGCTCGGGGCCGCCCCCTCCCCGCCCCTGGGCGTCCAGCCGCGGTCTCGCCTCCGCCCGGCTCTTGCCGTCGTGGCTGTGGCGCTGCTGGGCGGACGTCAGTGGCTGGGACGGCATCGCCAGCCTTTGGCTCTGCCTGTCCCGAGCGCGGCCGCGGCCCCGGCCCCGGCCCCGACGCGGGGTTCGGTCCCGGGGCCCGCGGAGGACACACACGGCGCGGCCGCTCCCGCCGCCTCGGCTGCGGCTTCCCCGGCCCGAGCTCCGCCGCTCAGCAACGCGGCCGCCGGCCCCGAGCCGCCGGTGCCCCGTTCGGAGGGGGATGCTCGGCCCGGGGCGGTTGACAGGCGGTCGGCGGCCGTCTGTGGCCCCGGGCCGAAGGCTGAGAGCCGCGTCTCGCCCGCAGGGACGGCGCAGGAGGCCCTGCAGGAGCGCTACCGGCTGGGCTCGCTGCTGGGGCGCGGCGGCTTCGGCAGCGTCTTGTCGGCGACGCGGCTGGCGGACGGCGCCCCGGTGAGCGGCGGGGCGGGCGGTGGGCGGAGGAGGAGGAGGAGGGCGGAGGAGGAGAAGGACGGGGCTCGGCAGGGCGGGCGGTGAACTGAGGCCGCTGCTCCACTTGGCTTGCAGGTGGCCATCAAATGCGTGCCGCGGGATCGCATCCGGCGCTGTGGCGAGCTGGTGAGTGAGCGGGGCCAGCGGCAGAAGCCGGGGCGTGCCGGGCGAGGAGCCGGGGCCCGGCAGGGTGGGAGCCGCCGGGAGCCCCGGAGGGAGAGCGGGCGTGGGGTGAGCGGGGGGCGCAGAGCATCCCGGGCTGGGTGAGAGGTCCCAGAGCCCTGGCACGGCCCCAGCCCCATTGACAGCATCGTGGTCCTCCCGCAGCCCTACAGCGCCTGTGCGCCCCTGGAGATCGTGCTGCTGGCCAAGGTGTCTATGGGGTTCCGTGGTGTCATTCAGCTCCTAGAGTGGTCCAAGCTCTCCAACTGCTTCTTGTTGGTGATGGAGCGTCCAGAGTGGTCTCAGGACCTCTGATTTCATCGTGGCTCAGGGGTTCCTGCCGGAGGAGGAGGCGCGGGGGCTGTTCCGCCAGGTGCTGGAGGCCGTGCGGCACTGCACCAGCTGCGGGGTCCTGCACAGAGACATCAAACCTGGCAACATCCTCATCGACCTGGCCACCGGACAGGTCAAACTGATTGACTTTGGCTGTGGCACCTTCCTCCAGGACACAGGTCCACACCAATTTGCAGGTGAGCCCTCCCAGGGGATGCTCCTGGGCACCTCATGGCCCAGTGTGGGTGTGGCACTGGGCATTCCCCCATTTGCTGCTGGTCACGGGATTGCTTCTCCAGCCAAGTTGCTTTTGGGTGGGGGTCAGAGGGGGACCAGCTCCTCACGCTGCCAACAGCCTTCAGCACCCACTCTGCCCTGGGCTGGGGCTGGGGCTGGGGCAGCCAGCCTGACAAAAACCCCATGGGGGTAGCAGAGAGGGGGGATCAGATCCCATGCCCCGGCAGATTTGGTGTGCAGATGACGAATGGCTTGGACTGCTCCACTCCCCTTGTTTTCCTCGGCTTATTAATGTTTTTTGGGGGCAATGCAGGCAGGGAGGAGAGTGGTTTTTCCCCATCACTGGGTGGGTTTTTCCTTTGCATGTCATGGTCAGGCCTTCCCAGGGCTTCTACTGCCTTCTTCCAACACCAGTGGCTTCTTTTCCAGCCCCAAATTTGTACACAAGTCCCAGGTGCTGGCAAGAAGGCAGCAGGTCACCCCGTGTGCCACTGCTGCAGCCCGCGCATGGCCAGGGATGCTGGGGTGAGGCTCTGGGAGCAGCAGCATCCCCTGGTGAACTCCATCTGTATTCCACAGGAACACGGTCCTACAGCCCACCAGAATGGACCCAGCTCAGATGCTGCCATGGCAAGGCAGCAATGATCTGGTCCCTGGGTGTCCTGCTGTACCAGATGGTCTGCGGGAAGCACCCTTTCAAGAAGGGCCGGGACATCATATGGGGCAAGCTCTTGTTTCCATGACGGCTCTCTCAAGGTGGATCTTCATCTCTGTGGCATGGGGGGAATAGCAGCGCTGAGAGAGAGCAGCAGGCTCACAAGCATCCCGCTCTGGCAGCTGCTGAGGGGGTGGCACAAGTCCTGTCCTCCTCCAAAAACAAAGAATTGATGATGAAGTTTAGGCGCAGCTCTGAGCACATCCAGCAGAGCCAGGGCACGGGAACGGGGAGACAAAATGGACAGGATCCTTCTCCACCTGACTGGTGGCTTCTGGCAATGGGTTCTGGCTCCAGGCCTGAGCTCATGTCCGCAGCAACCACCACTGGCATTGGGTCCCTGTGGGGCTGCCAAGGGACTGACCCTAGCAACAGGGCCTGGTGATGGTTGCCATGGAAACTTACCATAGCAACAGGGCCTGGTGATGGTTGCCATGGAAACTTACCATAGCAACAGGGCCTGGTGATGGTTGCCATGGAAACTTACCATAGCAACAGGGCCTGGTGATGGTTGCCATGGAAACTGACCATAGCAACAGGGCCTGGTGATGTTTGCCATGAATACTTACCATAGCAATGGGGCCTGGTGATGGTTGCTATGGAAACTGACCATAGCAATGGGGCCTGGTGATGGTTGGCATGGAAACTGACCCTAGCAATGGGGCTTGGTGATGGTTGCCATGGAAACTGACCATAGCAGCAGGGCCTGGTGATGTTTGCCCGCTAAGGAGCCTATTTGTCACAGGCACTCAGAGAGGTTCCATGGGGACATTCCAAGGGTCTCCAGGCTGTCCAAGAGCCAAGACAATGTCACAGGCAAAGACAGGGGTTCCATGAAGACCTCCCAGGGGTCTCTGGGGATGATAAAGCGCCATGGGGTCAGCGGCAGTCACAGCCATTCCATGGCGACATCCCAGGGGTCTTTTGGCTGCTCAGGCACCGATCTGTCACAGGCACTCACAGGGGCTCCACGGTGACATCCCAGGAGTCTCCAGGCTGCCAAAGAGCCGTGATGTCACAGGTACTCACAGGGTTCCTGTCATGGGCAGAGTGGGAGCTTCAACAAAGTTGGTTAGAGAAGCTCCCACTGGGTCACGAGGTGCAGAAAGGACCCCCAATACTCCCCGTAGATTCCCAATCTCCTCTGAGAGCCCCAGGCTTTCTAAACTTCTTCCAGAGCAGCCTGGGAGCGGCTGGATCCAATCCCAGCCCCAGACTTTGTCAAGGGTTTATGTGTAAGGGATTATGGTGTAATATCACCTTTTTGCAAATTGTCCCACAGGATTAAGGATGGAAAACCTGGTATATTTATATAAACATAGATACGATTGATTATTATTGTGGGCAGACAAAAAGGCCTTAATCAGAAATATTTACCGCACAGTATAGGAGCTGTAACAACTATTAGAATATAGTGCACTGTGAAGCAATTTTCAAGCAATCGTATTAAAGCAAAACCAGTTATTAAGTAGAGATTGATGTCACTCCCCCAGACCAACAACCATGGGCAAATCTCTTGGGCTCAGCCTCGAGCAGTGACCCTGAGGGGCATCCCAACTCCAGGGAGGAATCTCCACACCCCCCTAAGAAGGGGAATGTCAGGAGATGCTTCTGTTAAAATTTGGGAGAGGGCTTTTACAGCCTGGAGTGTGATTTGCCCCAAGCAGGCCCAGAGATGCTTCAGAGACAAAGTCAAAGAAGTGGGGATTTACTTTATTCGGTGCGCCAGGTGTGGGGGATTCACTCCTCCAAATATATACACCCCGGCACTTCCAACACACAATATTATGGGTAACTTTCATGAGTATTCCTTACATTCCCTGGGATAGAAGTGGTTATACAAATCATTTCTCAGAAATCATTAATATCATTAGCATGTATGCCACGCATGCGCTGTGTGTCCTGGTGGTCTTCGGGGGTCTTCTCGTGATGAAGATCTGTAGTCTTCATCACAGTGCACTTTTCACCTTTCTCTCTGGAGCATGGGCAGTCCTTGGTGGGTGATTCAGCGGTTTCTGTGCTGGCCTCAAACAGATTCCTGTCTCTCTTATCTTTACAAGATTAAGGGAATCCTGTTTTTCTCTTTAAAATTCACATATTCTGTCTCTCAATAGGTAACTTGAGTTACCTAATGACTACCCGTTTCTCAAGTGCCGCCCTGTCATTCAGATGCACCCAGGCTGTGCCGGCTCAGCAGCTCTGGAGAAGCTCTCAGTGGTGTCACTTGGTTGTTCCTTTCTCTGGGGCTTTTTTCCAGCTCTGCCACATCTTCAGCTCCCTCTCAGGATGCTGAACTTTGGGATGGAGGAGTCAGGCTGCTTTCATCATTATTTCCCCCCAAAAGCAGCGTGACCTCCTGTAGTTGCACTGTTTTAAAATCTTTCTCTTCTTTCTCATGGAGAATAGAGATAAGTTGTATTCTTGTGCTTTCTAATCTCATTGTTTTGGTACTGGACACTTCAGCGTTGTAACCAATCATTATAGGGGGTGGGAAAACTATGGACCAATAATTATTAGACTATTAATGGATATATAAAGAAGTTCTTGTAAATAAAGTTTCTCTTTTCGCCATCTTGGGTTCTCCTGCCTGCTTCCTCTGGCAGCTTCCACGAATCCCAAAAAATCTAAACCAACAACCTCCCTTCTTCATTTACCCCTGGGGGCTTTGCAAACAGGGCCTTGTTGGAGTTGTTTGAGCCCATTCCAGGCAGAGCCTCCTGCTCCAGCAGGAACTGCCTTTGCTGTGCCAGGACCAGGGCAGATCCCACTGGAGGAAAAGCCCCAGGCCAGCACCAACCCAGTGAAGGCCTCGGGCACAAGTGCAGAGGGACATGGTGGGACCTGTGCCAGGGAGAGCCTGAGACACCAAAGGCACCTTGGCAGCAGCAGCTCCTCGCAGGGCGTGGCCAGAAGCCTCCCTTCCCAACTCAGCCTGGTGGCCACCACTGCAGAGCTGCTGCTTCAGGGGCTGCTTTCTGGCTGGTCACAGAGCGTGACCTCAGCACTGAGTCTGTCCCAGCCCTTGTGCCTGAGCCCTGCAAAGCCTCAAGGTCACCTGAGCCACCCTGGCTCTGTCAGCTCTGGGGTAAGGGACAGGGAAAGGCCAGAGAAGGGGCTGGGTTTGGCTGCTGAATGTGGACTCCAGCAGAGATGAGGAGTCAAGGGAGTGCATGGGGAGAGATGGGCAAAGGCAACATAAATTGTGATGTTGAAGATGAGGCCACTGCGGTGATGTGAGCCTGATTGACAAATGATTGGCCTCAGGAACTTGGGGGCAAAATGTTCCTCACAAAACTGCTCATCCCAGCACAGACACGACAGGGACAGAGGAAAGGGGAGAGCCAGGCCCAGGGGACATGGCTGAAATGGCAGTGATGGCTGTGAGGTCACTGCCACTGCAGCAGCCTGGCTGGCCCTCAGCAGACATTGTGGCCAGAAGCGTTGTGAGGTCACCCAGCACATCAGAGAAGGCACACAACAGGAATTCCATCCTTGGGGAGGGGATTCCACTTTGTCAGCCTGCACAAACCTTCTGGGTTTGGACAATTGGACAATTCCTTGGAATGGGCATCCACTTCTCTGGAAAAACAATTGCACTTTTGTGCCTCTCTCATCGTAAAATATTTCCTCCTTCTAACAAATCTAAATCCATCCTCATTCAGCTTAATGGTATTGCTCCATGTTCTGTCACTGCAAGATTTGGAGCAAAACAACTTTGACCACTATGATTCCATTTTCCAAAAACCTTGGAGAGGACCCAAAAATCTCCCCAGATGGGGTTTGGAGGCCTTGTCACATAACCACCAGGTAGGGGCTGAGGGCCCTGGGCTCAGTTGTGTGGAACCTGAGGACAGAACAGGAGGAGCCTGGGAGGGCTTTGAAGGGTGAATTTAGAGATGGTGGAGCTTTTCTTTATTATGAAAAACAGCCTGAGAATGAAATAATGGCACCAAGGGCAGCTGGGGAGGTGCAGGCTGGACACTAGAACAAAGGAATTTCTCTCCCAGGACAGGGCTGGGGTGCAACATGTCCCCCAGGAAGAAGTCTGGGTCAGCCCAAGGCTCTGTGTGCCCAGGCAGAGGCAGGCAGGACGCAGAGCTGTCAGGGAAGGAAGGGCCAGCGAGGTGGGGCAGCCGGGGGATGAGCACAGCCTGCAGGGACAGAAGCACAGGGCATGGACAGCGTAGGACAGCCTGGGCTGGAGAGGGCACAGGGAGCTGCAGAAGCTGCAAGGCCCTGCCAGAGCCAACTTGTGCAGCACTTTGCCCGTGGCTGCTGGCCCTGGCCCTGAGGCCATGAGGAGGACACAAGTGACCCTTGCGGCCCTGGGGCCTCAGGGCCTCCTTGTCCCTGCCCAGCAGCCTAGCAGGGGCCGCCCCATGGTCCTGCCCTTGGCATTGCACATCCCCACATGGCAGTGCCCCGGGAAGAGCCCTGAGCAGCGAGGGAGGGACAGGATCTGCCTTGCCAGGGCCTGGGGCTCAGGGCTTGGCCCTTTGCATTCATGAAACACATCCAGCTTGGCTCAGCATCAGAGACACTTTTCCTTTGCTTGTCCCCACCTGTCATCACTGCCTGCAGTGTTCTGGTCTAACAAACCTGGGGACATTTTCTCAGTTGTGTCCCGTGCAGGAATCTATTTAAAGTACAAGATACTTCAGTGTTTCCATTTTTGAACACACTCTGAGGGACTGAGTCTCATGTCAAGAACACTGTGTTGGTTTTGCTTGGCCCAGTTTTTGTTAGTGGGTGGGCCACAAAGATGGCTCCTGTGAGAAGCTGCTGGAAGCTTCCACCATGTCCAGCAGAGCCGATCCCTGATGGCTCTGAAGATGGACATGCTGCTGGCCAAGGTTGGGCCAGTTAGAGATGGTGGTAACACCTCTGTGATGACATATTTAAGAAGAAATCAAAACAAAGTACACACGGAGTTCCTTTCTAGCCAGAGAAGAAGAGGTGAGAACATGTGAGGGAAACAATGTGGAGACACCAAGGTCAGTGCAGAAGGAGGGGAAGAGGTGCTCCAGGTGCCGGAGCTGAATTTCCTCTGCCGGCCGTGGTGCAGACCATGGTGGAGCAGCTGTGCCCCTGCAGCCCATGGGGTCCACGGGGGGTGCAGAGAATCACCCACAGCCTGTGGGGAGGGGCCCATGCTGGAGCAGGTGGATGCCTGGAGGAAGCTGTGATCCAGTGGGAGTCCCAGTGGAGGGAAAGGCCTTGCTCCCGACATGGAACAGCCTGGCCTTGGAGGTCTGCACCCCATGGACGAGTGACCCACCCCACAGCAGTTTTGGGAGGACTGTCTTTTAAGGGATATGAAAGAACAAATAAAGTAAAAACTAAGGGCTTTTCCCTCACTATTTCTGGATGAATCTGCAATTCGATTATTAAAAAAAAAGAAAAAAAAAGGAGAAAGGGCTCACATTCAAGCAAAGGTCTGTGTTTGTTCAAGAGGAAACCACGCACGAGTACATAAAAAGGCAAAATTGGCTACTTGAAAACCAAGAATTGTTTTTAATGCATTGACCAAGCAAAACAAATTGCCAAGTTCTTTGAAGTTTTCTAATGATTTAGAAGAAAAACCGATGGGTGGTTCTAGAGTCAATCCAGGTGCTCTTTTATTGTTTTAAATGACAACAAATACAGTTTCACGCAATACGGTTTCATCTTGGCCACAAGACGTGCTCCTCTGTGATTGCTCCAGCTTGACAAAATTACTGGGCAAAAAGAAAATGGACATTCATTTCTTCAAGAGCTGATAAACACAGGCATTGGGATACAGTACAGAAAGACTCTTACACACAAATTTGTTACAGTAATGTGGGGAAGCAGGACTCAGAGCGCTGGTGGCTGCAGTGTATGTTATGCTGGGCATTACTGCCGTAACTTTTGCAATCTGCTGCTTTAGGTCCTTAATTTGCTCCTCTTTTTGAATGACTTGCCCTGGAAACAGCAAATAACATCACTTAGAACCAGAAGCATTTTTCACTCCCCACCAGCTGTTCAATGACTCAGCTGTTGAAGTGTACCACCCAGAGGATATAAGCTCTCTATCGTGAACATCGGTGAAAGCAGAACCTGTGTACCTCCTGGTTTGTGTTGAGGAACTGTTCTTAATTACCCTTCATTAACATGTAACATACCTAAATATAGCACTTCCATGATTTGATGCTGGTTTCATGCTCCCTCTGGTGGCATCATCACCAGTGCCCACACTAACCTCAGCCAGCTGAAGCTTAAAACTGGGCGGGTTACCCCCAGTTTAGGCTTTATTTACTTCAGGAGTAATAAAATATTATTATTAGAATTTAAACACAGCAGCTGAATAGATGGCAACTATTATTTAATCTCTATAAAGAGGGAGCTCTTTCAGGTCTTCAAAAGAAGTTCTCCAGCTTTATGTAATGGTTTATAAAAATGTAGAAAATAGAAAATTAACTTAAACACCCAGTTTTATAACTTGGGGAAGTGAGGTCAGCTGGATGCCTTAGACTCACATTAATAAAGCTGGAAAAGACAAAACACCACTGAGCATCAAAATGGTGAGTGTGGGACATACCCCACCCCTAAATATATCCGTGATTTCTCTCCACGCTGCATGTTGGATTAAACTCTCCATTGTTACCTTTGGCAGTCTCAAGCTGCCGTTTTGTATGTCCTAATGCTGCAAACAGATCCAGCTTGATCCTCGTCTCTGCACTCAGAATGTTATTTAGGTACTGTGTTTTATCCCGCATGGCTAAAAATGCTGACATTAACACCTCCTTATCCTTCTCATTTGCCTTGTACTTCTGCAGTTCCTGCAGGAATAATTAGGACAAATGTTATCCCAGTTGACTTTTCACATGAGATAAACGGAGAAGGCTTTTCCCCACAGCACGCCACTGGGCCTGCTATTAGTACTGTAAAATTAAAGTGATGGTTAATTAAAGACACTGTGATATTACCTCTAGTAATTACACGACCATCAAACAAGTGATTAAAGCCATAGTGTACGATGGAAAATTACAGTGCAGTGAGCACCACTGACTCTGCTGCTCAGCCCTCCATCATCTGCAGCAAGACTCTTCACCTGAAAAACCCTCCTGATCACCTCCAGTTGCCAGCTGAGCAGCCACAGGACTCTTGGCCAAGCTGTGGGGTGTGGAAACACTTCCCACAAGCCAAATGGCCAGAATCACAGACTCAAAGCTTGGAAAAGGCCTTGAAGATCATCAAGTCCAGCTGTCATCCCAGCAGCACCACCATGCTCGTCACTAACCATGTTCCCAAGTGCCACATCCACACATTTTTTGAACAATGGAATGGAGTGGAGCTGAGACTATTAACCTTTCTCCTATCCATGTTCCAACAAAACCTGGTGTGTTGATTGCCTCTTACGTACGTCCAAGGATTCTGGAGGGCTGAAAGCTCTCCTTGTGATGGTGATCTAAGCCCACGGTGCTTTCTCATTACCTGAACTTCCATTTTTAGCTCTCGTATGTGACCTCCTTTCTGCTTTCTGGTATTTGTTAACCTCTTGCACTCTGTCTGCAACTCTCGGACGCAATTTCGTAAAGTTTCAGTATATGCTCCTCTGCAGAAGAAAACATTAAAAGGGAAGAAGCTGAAATGAGAATGAAACGATCATTCCTCAACTGTTCATAACATGAAAATTAATATAACAATTGAAGGATAAAAAGAGGAACTTAACTTTGTTCTTTCCAGAAAAATAATTTCCCTCACGGAAATAATGCAAAAAGTTAGCCAATATTACACCTCAAGTAATAGGAAATTTGGAGTATTTATAAAATATGGAGAACAGAAAAGTAGAAATAAATCTTTTTAGACATTTGGAGCACTGCAGATTAAAGTCACCCACACTTGTGCCATGCTCCCATCCATACACTCGTGTGACTACTGAAATCCCACTGGTAGCCATTGGCAAGAGCAGAAAACTTTCAAGATGTGGGATCAAGAGAGTATTTCAGCCAACATCACTGCATGAATCCTTCAGTCCCCGCATGAAAGAGGATGTTCCTTTCCTCAAAGCAGGCTGACCCATGCAGGGTACATCATCTCTGTTAGGACAATCAAGGAAAAGCAGGTAATTTAGAGCATATTGATCCTTTACATCTGTAAATGGAACCTATGGAGGTCCTGAGACTCCGCTTCAGGGAAAGAGATGTCACAGTCCTCCCTCTGTGTTAACATAAGTAAAGCCTTTAAGAAAAAAATCAGATACAGGCCACCCTATTATGTACAGAGGAGTGAATAATTCCTCCTCCTCAAAGAACAAAGAACCTTGTAGCAGCAGTAAACGCAACAGCATGTGCTGCAGTTGCCTCTTCCAACTTCTTTTTCTTTTCTTCCATTAATTGTATTTCTACAAAGGCTCGTTCCTCCTGCTCTGCCTTTATTTTCTCCTCCAGCTGGCTGATCATTTGTTTATCTTTTTGCTCCATTTGGACAGCGTTGTGCAGTCTGGAAAGGAACAGGTATGAGATTTAACAAAGGATTTTACTTCCTGAAAATAAATTGGTCAATGGTCCCAGATGAGTCTTGGTGGATTTGCAGGCAAGTGCCTCAAATTTTGTAAAGTCTTAACATAATACTTCCCCTTTTCCAGACCACAGTCATCAACAGCTTACTCACACATACTTGTTCTGCAGCAGTTCGTTTTCCTGCTGGAGCTGTCTGATTTTGGTGCAAATTCCCTCCTCCCTCTTAGTCAGAGAACTGATCTGACTGCGCAGTTTCTGCTCCATCTGCCTGCTCACTTGCAGCTCAGCCTTTAATTTTTCAATATCTTGCTCCAACCTACGAAAGACAATTTTAAAAGGCAATTTCAACTTTATTTCCTGCTTGCCCAAAGGTTCAAGCATGTTCTATAAAAAGAAGCTGAGTAAGCATCGCACCATCTGTCACCCCCCCAAACCTTCATACTTCAGTCATCTCTAAGAAATTATGATAATAACTAATAATTATCCCTTGCTAAACAATCATGTGCTATATAGCTATACATATACAGCTCTACGTATAGCTCTACAGACACTTCATAACCTCCCATAGGAATTTGGGTTCCCCCATGCATTGTAAAGTTGTAAGACAAATCCTATGAAATTTTTCTTTTCCTCGGAGAAGTTCTAAACAAGGACAGATTCACATATGAACAAATTTTACTTTTCTCTGCAAATGTAAGTTTCATTTATCAGCCAAAGCTAAGCTGTGGACCATACTGCTGAATTCTCACCTAACCATGTTGGTATTTTCTGCTATATACGTAAATTGTAGCATTAGAAAGTTCTTGAAGATTCATGCAATCTTATTAAGATATTTTTAACAAAAACCAGTTAAATAAAACACAAGTTTCAGAAGAGAGGCACTTAGCTCACTTTAACTCCTCCCCCCATTTTCAAAATTAGATTATTGATTCATAGAATAAAAACATATCAGAGGTGAATAACCAACCTTTTTTAAACTGTGTTCCATCCTTACTTAAAGCAAATATGCCTAAGTTGTTCACATATTCTCATTTGCTCTATCAGCTACTGATTTTAAATGTTCATAAAGAAGATAAACATTGTTTTCTTTCCTAGGATTCCATACAGAAGTAGTGGCAGTCAAACATTAAGACTTGAGGAGAATAGTCAGAAAAGCCAAAAAGAATTGCCCTTATTGATACTCAGTATTGCAGAGGAATGGTTGGAGCTTTTTGCCTTCATAACGAAACAATTTTGGGCTTCAGTGCAGAAAAATCACAGCCTAAAAGGCTACTGAGAGAGAATGGTATGAGGCATGAGAACATCTTGTGCGAATGAATCAAGACGTTAGGTGTAGAATCATCAAAGTTGGGGAAATTCATGGAAGTATGTCTGGAATAGGTTAAAACTGCACCAAAGAGGTCTGCTGGACAAACGAACAGCACGGAATAGCCTAGAAATGAGCATGGCTGGACCGTGACACTCTCATACAACTCACATGCTCAGATCCCACTTGCTGTAGCTGCAGTGAGCTGCCGTTCTAGTTACATTTGAACGGCCCTGCTGGTAAGACGAATTCCTTTTATTGTAATATAAACCATGGTCAAATGTACCCCCAAAAAGAAAAAAAACATCCTCTACTTAGTAGGCAAATAGTAACAGTACAAAGCAAATACCATCAGCAGACGTTATTAGGTGTGGATTAACACCCTGAACACAGTGACAAGTTAAAGACTGGATAGCTGTTGGGCAATGACAGAGCTCAATTTCATCTTCTAATAAGCAGTAACTAAGTGGTTTAGAAAAGGTAGACTTTTCAATTAGACAGTAAGAAGCTGTTGGAAGCATTCACAGACAGTTATATGCCAACAGCTGATTTTTTTTTTTTTCAAAAATTGGTGAAAAAATGCTTGGTAGGCAATGTAAAAGAAAGCACATCCTATAAATAATTTCAACATCTGTGTCTACCATCAAGTGATAACTGAAAATAAGACAGCTTGAATAGCCTGAACAAAGGGAGGATCAAACTTACTTTATTAGTGCATCTGGTTTGCTTAGCTGCTCAGCAGGAACACCATTTTCCATTAAGTCCTTCTGTGTGCTCAGGCTCTTGCTCGCACATTTCTGCTTTTTCTCGTTTTCAGTGGATGAGGAAGGTGTGTTCCCATTGGTTGCACTGTGACTGCAAGGTGAGGAGTTCACAACTCCATTGACATTTTTGTACTTTTTGGACGAGACAGTGCATGAGTCTTCTTTGAAGAGGTTTTCTGTACTTCCTACATGATCATTAAAGGATCTTTTATTATTGATAGGGTTTTCCATATATTCACCTTCTTATATTTTTGAGTCTACAGGTTGAAAAAGATTGTTACTTATTCCAAAAATGTGTTTCTTCATATCCTTGTCCTTTTCTTTCCCTATTTCTCTATGTTCTATCTCTGCCAACTTTGTTTGTCTAACATTTGAAAATGTTAACCCCCACAAAAGAAAAATGCTACCTTCAAGAAATCACCAGAAATCACAGACCGATCTGCTGAACTCTAGACCCTGCAGCTCAAAGATGCTTTTTAATTTGAAATAGCACTCACCGTTTCTATGAATTCCAGTATGTGTTCCTCTTTCCTTTCTGCTCTATTTGCTAGAAATCCCACCAAAGGGGGGTGGGGAAAGGTACCCTGATTAGACCACAAGGCGGGAAAAAGTACCAGAAAGTACCCTGATTAAACCATAAGGGAAAGTTAACATTACATTAGTCCTGGTCTCTGTCTCCAGCCATGGGGTGTTTGCCAAAGACTGAAGAGCTTGAGGTCTCTGAGATGCTTCGGGATGTCTGTGTGTGGTGTGTGTGGGGACGGGGCAGGTCCTGGAGGGATCTGGGGGTCCATGGGGGGTGTTAGGGGTCCTTTATGCACCTCGGGGCACAACAGGAATTTCTCTAATCAACTTTGCCGGAAGCTCCCACTCTACCCATGACAGGAAGCCCTGTGAGTGTCTGGGACATCATGGAATCACAGAACCACAGAATGGGCTGAGCTGAGAGGGATCCACTGGGATCATTGAGTCCAACTCCTGGCCCTGCACAGGACACCCCAACAATCCCAGCCTGGGCCTGGGAGCAGTGTCCAAATGCTCCCAGAGCTCAGAGAGCCTTGGAGCTGTGACCACTTCCCTGGGGAGCCTGTCCAGAGCCTGAGCATCCTCTGGGGGAAAATCCTATTCCTGAGATCCTGCCCCGACTCAGCTCCATCCCTTCCCTCCAGTGCTGTCCCTGGGCACGAGAGGGAAGAGGTTCCCACAGCACCCAGCCAGGGACCCTCTCCCAAGGGTGCTGCCATGGCAGCCAGGGCTGGGACCAGCCGGGATGCTCGGTTTCCACAGGCCAAGGTTTAGGAATGCTATTCCCCAATTTCGTACTTCTGCTCAAACTGCGGCCCCGCCTCCCATGGAAAGCACAAAAGGCAAAGATACTGGGCTGGGATAAGAACAATTTACTGGGAACAGCAACAAGATAAAGAACTAACAGGAACAGCAACAATATTGATAACAGAAGAGGTAAGACAAGCAAACTATTTACAGGGAAAACTGGGACTGCACCAACCAGCTCTGCCCAACCATATATTTTCTCCCACCCGGAAAGGACACCATTCTGCCGGGGAGAGAGAGTCCCTTTTCCTGTCCCTGGCAATGACCCAAGGTGGGATCGAATGTAACAATGGGGGCATGGACAGACCTTCATGTTCTTCGATCCCACCTCACATCATTGCCAGGGCAGGAAAATGGACAGATGTCTGCACAGTGTGGAACACCTGGAATGTGGCTCCTCTGATGGGGGATGAACTCGGAGCAGAGGACAAAGCTATTCCAGGGCACTCACAGCGTTTCCCTTACTAGTGGCTCCATACATGTTGGGCCAATGATGACCGCCAGGAGAAACTCTTGCCACAATCCCCACACTTATAGGGCTTCTCCCCAGTGTGGATGCGCCAGTGGTCGACGAGGGTGTTCTTTTTCTTAAAGCCCCTCCCGCAGTCAGAGCAGCAGAAGCGCCTCTCCTCTCTGTGAATGCACTGGTGCATGAGGAGACTGCACTTCATCTGAAACCTCTTCCCACACTGGGAACACTCACAGGGGCGTTCCCCAGTGTGGCTTCTTTTGTGGCGGATCAGGTCAGAGCCCCGGCTGAAGCCCTTCCCACACTCCCCACACTCATAGGGCCGTTCCCCAGTGTGGGTCATTTTGTGGCGGGTGACATCGAATTTCCGGGTGAAGGCCCTCCCACACTCCGAGCAGCTGAAGGGCTTCTCCCTGTTCTGAAGCTGCTCAGGGACGGCTACGTTGGAGCTCTGGCTGCCTTCCCAGCACAGGGTGGGTCGTTCCTCCTCAGAGGTCCCTGGCTGGGGTTCAGAGCCCCTCTCCCTGTGGAATCTTTGGGGTTTCTCCTCCCCATTCGATTCCTGTGCTGCAGCACTCCTCAAAATGGCCTCATTCAAGAAGTTCTGATGGGGTGACTTGTCCTCCCAGACCTCCATCCATAGCTCCTTGTCTGAAGGCAGAAGAACAAGGGGAGGATGGAATTTGCCACTGTGCCAGAGGGAAGGGGAACGAGATCCCCCAGTCCGCCCCTGGAAGGACGGCATCGGCAGCAGGGCTGTCCTGCAGCCAGGGCGATGCTCGGCTGGGAGAGGGAGGAGAAGAGAGGGGGAAAGGGACACTGACGTTCTCCTCACCTGCCTGGGGGTCCTGCGCCATCTTCATCACAGCCTCCTCCTCCATCCAGCCAAAGTTTGGGAATAGGAAATCCTGTTGTGAGGAAAAATACGAGCTGTGAGCACCTCGCGCTCCTCCTGCCCAAGTCCATGTCTAGAATTCACTGGGCATCAGGTGTCCACAAAAACCTCCGAACACCAAGATTCACTCCCCCAAACCACACAAATCACCAAGATGCAGCCAAAACACCCAACCAGAAGTCTCCCCTCTCTGGTCTCTCCATTTTGGACTTTGGGGGGGTCCCCCTATCTGAGCCACTGCTGGTCAAGAGTGCATTGGTTTTCTCCTCTCTGGGCTGCTGGGGGTCCTGGGAATTCCAGAGGTCCCCCTTTTCTGGGAGCCCCAGTTTGGTGTAACAGGGGTCCCAGGGGTCACTGCTGTCTGGCATCCTTGTTTCAGGGACCTGGGGTAGCCATGGCTCTCTCCTGTCCATGCTCCCAACACCTCCAGGCTGCCAGGGGTCCCCCCTCTCTGGGTACAACCCCTCCCCCCACCTCTGCTATTGCCCCTCTCCATTCTCCCCATTTATTCTCCACCCCCCATTGCCAGTACCTCCTGGGGAGCAGGGAGAGCTTGGAAGGAGGAGAGGTGTGTGGGGAGGTGTTTTAATTTTACTTCTCATTATCCTGCTCTGATTTTGTTTGTAATAAATTCAATTAATATCCCCAATTCGAATTCAATTAATTTCCCCCATGATGGCAGCTGATGAGGGATCTCTCCTCGTGCTTATCTCAACACACCAAGCCTTGGTTGTATTTTCTCTCCCCTCTCCACTTGCACAGGGCAGTGACAGGGCAGCTTTGGTGGGTGCCTGGCGTGGTCAGGCACCTGGAAGTGGTCAAGGATCCTGCTGGGAGTGGTCAAGGACCCCCAAAACCTGCTGCTGAGGGGGATTTAGGACACCCTCAAACCCACCTATAGGGTCCTCTTCAAGGGCATATCCACCCCCTCAAGGGAGTTGGGGCACAAAATCTCACCACATCCAGTAAGGGGGTGCCAGAACAGTCCCGAGGTGACCAGGGCCCCCAACTCCCCAGGAGCCCAGGAAGAGCTCAGGTGTCCAAGCAGCGGCGGCCGGGGGCAGCTGAGAGGGGAGGCCGGCAAGGGCATCAATTGCATGAAATCCATCCCCACAGGCATTCAAGTGCCCGTGTGCCCGAGGCAAGGGGCGCCTGTGCCTGCCCAGCAGCACCAGCCCCGCGCTCGCAGGGTCCCTCGGGCGCTGTGCTGCCGCCACAGAGAGCTCAGCATCAGCGCGGCCGGAGCCGGCAGGGAGCGGCAGGAGGCCTCGGGCTCTGGGGCCAGCGGCTGCAGGGCCGAGACCGAGAGAACGAGCCCAGAGGAAACCCCGTGTCCCCCCCAGCCCACGCTCCCCACTCCGCGCTGCGGCGCTCAGCCAGAGGCTCCGTGCTCCGCTCCGTCGGCAGCCGCGCCCAGCCCTGGGCACAGAGCTCCGTCAGCCGCCGCTGCCCCCTCCCCAGGGACCCCCAGGGATCCCCCGCAGCCGGAACTGGCTCTGAGCAAGGCGGCCACCCAGCCCGGCTGCGGGGGCAGGGGGCCACGGGGAGCCCGAGGCCTCTTTGCCATCGCTTCACCCTCTCTCCCTCAGCCTCTGCCCTGCGAGCCCGGCTCAGCCCAGCCCCCGAGCACGGCCCGCTGCGGACACGGGCCGGGGGCTCACGGGCCGCCGAGCGCTCCCCCCGCCGCCCGGGACTCGGCCCCGAGCAGAGAGCTCTGCCCGGTGGCTCCGGCCTCGGGCAGCCGCTCCCCGCACCCGCAGCGCCTACAAACCGCTCGGCATGTCCTAGAAAAAAACACAAAACAACCTCCCCACCAAAAAAACCCCCCAAAACAAATAGGAATCCAACCAACCGCTTTCACCCCCTTCTCGCGCACCTTCCGAGGGACACCAAACCCACAGAGACTGCCCCGGATCGGGACAAAAAGCTGCTCCAACGACGGACCTCACACAGCCACCGGCGGCTCGTCCCTCTCACGCCGATGCCGAGAGCTGCCCCCGTGTCGCAGGTGGGACTGTGGAGCACGGAAGCTCTGCGCGCCCCTCCCGGCACGTGCCCACCCCGCGGCTCGTGTTAAGCCCGCCCTCTCTCGCTGCTCTCGGCTCCTGCAGAGTCCCCGCCAGCCCCACCCTGCGCTCCCGGGGGTCTCCTCTGGCACTTGTAAAACACAAGGCAATTAAACTGGGCGGTGGAAAGTAGCGATTTCGGTTCTCCCTGGCCAGGTCAGAACTGAAACTTTGCTCCTTTTGCCTCCGTGCAGAGGCCCCCGGGCGTTTTCTGCACCGAGTTCCAGCCCCCAGTTCCAGCGCTGAAGGCGCTCCCTGCCAATGTCCTGCTGCCAGTGCCCTGTCGGATTGCTGTCACCTGCTGTGGCTGGCCATGAACAGAGCTCTTGGACTTGCATTTCCAACTGCTGTGCAACCAAAACGGAGGGGCCTGGAGCTGCTTGAATGCAAAAACTGGCAGAGGAGCATCTCTCGAGGGGGAAACTCCCCCTCCTGTGCCAGCCCTTGGCAGTGCTGCAATTCTCTTCTGCTGCTGGGGAATTCGGGGGGTCTGGCTGAGCACGAAAGGTGACCCTGAGCCAGGAGCTTTCCTTGGCTGGAGCAAAGCCTCAGCATGGAAAGATCTTCCCCGTGCTGTGTGCTTGGCCAGGGGGGATTGTGCTCCCAGAGCTTTCCCTAAATTTCTTCCACCAAGCAGCTTTAGGACATGAGAAATGGAGAAGCCAGAGGTGCCTCTCAGCTTTCCGGAGCTCCCCAGAAGAATCCTGTGTGTGAAGCACCCTGGCGACAGGGTTTACCTCCCAGGGGAGGGGAATTCAGAGCCCTTTCCTCCCCCATGGGCTGAGGATCTGGCACTTGCCATTTCCAATGGCCCTACAGCTGCCAAAGGTGCCTTTTTCACTCAGCGGAGAACAGTCCTGCTGAAAGGCTGTCCTAAGCCTGCTTTTGCTGCAGATGTGCCCAAGGAATCCTCATTCCCTGCAGACTCAAGTGCTGTGTGTGTGCAGGTGCAACTACTGAAGGATGGAACAGCTCTGTTGGGTGGGGTATTTTTTCCTTTCTCTTTTGAATTAACATTCTCTGTCAGCTCTGGGCAGAATTCTGTAAGTGTATCTGAAACTTGTCCGTGGATTGTGGAGGTGGCCAAGGTGACCTTCCCCGAGATGTCTGCAGAGGAATCCACACCAGCCCAGGCTGGGTGTGCTGACTGGACAGAGGTCTGGATGCTTCTCGCTGAGCATCTCCAGGGATGGAATGTTGGGGCTGCCACTGTTGTGTGGCACAGATGGGAACGCTGGGGCTGCCCCGGTCCTGTCCCACCCCCAACAGCTCTGCCAGCTCCTCATGGGGACACAAAGGCTGAACCAAAGGGTGACAATTGCAGAATGGGGTGAGCTGGGACGGACCCACCGGGATAATGGAATCCAACTCCTGGCCCTGGACAGGACACCCCAACAATCCCAGCCTTTGCCTGGCGGCTCTGTCCAAACCCTCCTGGAGTTCTGGCAGCCTCGGGGCCGTGCCCATTCCCTGGGGAGCCTGGGCAGTGCCTGAGCAGCCTCTGGGGGAAGAAGCTTTTCCTGATCTCCAGCCCAGATCTGCCCTGGCCCAGCTCCAGCCGTTCCCTGGGTCCTGTCCCTGCTCCGCCGGGGCAGAGATCAGAGCTTGCCCAGCGCAGCTGCTGGCTGCCCCTGGATCCCCCAATCCCAAGGCCAGGTTGGAAAGGTCTCAGAGCAGCCTGGGACAGTGCAAGGTGTCCCTGCCCATGGCAGAGGGTAGAATGAGATGGGCTTTAAGGTCCCTTCCAACCCAAGCCATTCTGCGATTCTGTGATTTTGGGAGAGATGCTGAAGCTCTGTCTCAGCTTTATCTCACCAAATGTCTGGAGCCAACAGCAGCCATGGGTGGGATCATCTCCTCCATCCATTGTGGCCATAATTCACCTGACAGTAGCAACTGAAGAATGTCCCTCGTGGGGCAGTGAGTGCCTGTCTAGGTTTGACCCTGGCCAAAGGCCAGGCACCTACGACATTGCTCTCTCTGCCCTCCCCTGCCAAGGCTGAGCCGAGTAGAGCGAAAAAGTCAACACACAAAGGGCTCATGAGTTAAGGAACCGGAGAAGATGCACTGAGGGCAAAACAGGCTGAACTTGAAGTTGCAAAGCATTTATTGCTAACAGAGTCAGACAAAGATAATGAGAAGTAAATATAAGCTCTTAAGACATGTTTCTCCACTCACCCCCCTCCCTCCTCCCCAGCAGCAGCACAGGGGGACAGGGTATGGGGGTTTGCTCAGTCCATCACTGAGATTTGCTTCTGCTGCTCAGGGAGAGGAGTTGTCCTCTGTGTTGCCGTGGGGTCCCTTCCACGGGCGACAGTCCTCTGCAAACTCCTTTGGCGTGAGTCCAAATGTCACGAGCAGCAGCCCACCCAAATCTACTGCAATGAGTCCCTTGTCCACGGGGAGACAGTCCTCCCAAAACTGCTGTGGTGTGGGCCCCTTGTCCCCGAGGGACAGGTCTCCGAGGCCAGGCTGTTCCATGTCGGGAGCAAGGCCTTTCCCTCCACTGGGACTTCCACTGGATCACAGCTTCCTCCAGGCACCCACCGCTCTGGCATGGGCACCTCCCCATGGGCTGGGGGTGGATCTCTGCACCCCCCGTGGACCCCATGGGCTGCAGGGGGACCACCTGCTCCCCCCGTGGTCATCACTACGGCCAGCAGAGGACTCTCAGCTCCGGCGCCTGGAGCACCTCCTCCCCCACCTTCTTCCCTGACCTCAGTGTCTCCATGTTGTTTTCCCTCACATATTCTCACCTCCTCCTCCTCCTCCACCGGCTAAAAAGAAGTGCGTGCTCACATTGTTTTGATTTCTTCTTAAATATGTTGTCACAGAGGCGTAACTAACATCTCCAATTGGCCCAGGCTTGGCCAGCAGCATGTCCATCATCTTCAGAGCCATCAGAGATTGGCTCTGCTGGACATGGTGGAAACTTCCAGAAGCTTCACACAGGACACACAGGAACCATCTTTGTGGCCTCCCCCCACCACTACCAAAAACTGGACCAAGCAAAACCAACACAAGAACTTACTTCCTTTGTTCTTTGGGCAGCACAGACCCACTGTGAGGAGCTGGAATCCAAGGGCAGATCTAAAAAAGGGTCCTTCCGCCCACTTGCCACTCTCTCCACCCTTTCTCCTTCCAGGGAGATGCACTCTGGGAGCTGCAAAGAACATTCAAATCTTTCTCCTAAAGTGTGGCAAGTTGTCTTGGACTCAGGGAATCAGACTCAAGGAATATTGTGTACCAAAGCATTTTATTCTAGTAACACAACTCTGCGCTGAATCCTGATTTTTATTCTTACAATGCTGCTGAATTAAATTGCCTTCACAAAACAAACAAAACCCCCCCAAAAAACTGAAAAACAAACTCAAACAAAACCCAAAGGAAAAAACCACCTCCTGTGAGGTGGGGGCATCACCAGATCCTTCCAAAAGTCCCCACAAAGGAGTGTTCCGAGTGCAGAGCAGCAGTAGACACCTCGGAGATGGAATCATGGCGCCGCAGAGGCACCTCGGGGGATCATCTGAACGTAGGTGGTCTGGGTGGCATCTGGGGGTCCCCCCCCACAAACTCCTCTGGCATCTTCAGAGGCTGCTCGGGTGACCTCTTGGCCTCGAAGTGCCCCAGGAAATTCCTGGCAGGGCATCTGGAAATGGCGGCTTAGGGGGCTGCCCATGTCGGACCCCACAATGCTGTAATAGTCATGACTGGCCACCCCTGCCTGGCACTGGTACCACTCACGGGAGCCCGGCGGGGAGGGCGGCGCTGCGGAGGTTGTTTGGGTGACTCCTCGGCCTCGAAGTTCTCCAGGAAATTCCTGGTAGGGCATCTGGAAATGGCGGCAGCTTCGGGGGCTGCCCACGTTGGACCCCACAAGGCCGTAATAGTCATGATCGGCCACCTGTGCCTGGCACTGGTACCACTCGCGGGAGCCCAGTGGGGAGGGGGGTGCTACGGAGGGGGAGAAAGGGGTGTTACCAATGATAAATGGACTACCCCTAGTGAGTTCACACAATGCTTGCTCTCCTCAACTCCTGGCCTGTGGAAGCTGCACCATGCCCATTGTGTGAGAAGGAGAACTGAAAGTTCACCAGCCTCAGTGAACTGCCAGCTCAGCCAGGTCACTTGGAACATTGGGGGTTACGACCAGCAGGGACCCCCAGAGAGACCCCCAGGACAGAAGAAGGCATGCGTGAAGGGGAGGGGAAATACGTTCATGATTTCAGGGAAATCATTATCAGATGTATATTTAGTCCGGTACAATCAATGAATATGTATGCAAAACACAGTATAAACAGAAACTTTCCTGTACTCAGCATGCACAGCTTTGGGAGGAGCTATCCCCCTGTGCATCCAGCGGAATAAGGAATGCCTGCTTCTTAATGCTACGTTGGTGTTAAGGAGTTTTTTAAAATATTTTACCAAATTTTTTGTAACAGGGCGTCAAAAGGTGAGGGGTGGCCTGGAATCACCTGAAAATTCGTCTCAATCCCCCACCCCCCAATTCACCCAAACCCAACCTTGATCACCCCAACCCTCCCCAGAGATCCCAGAACCACCAAATCCACCCCAAGACCCCTGAAATCCCACCCTGACCCCCAGATCCCCAAATCCCACCCTCAGCACCCAAGCCCTCCAAATCTCACCCTGACGCCCCTCACCAGAGAACCTCTCCAAGTCCTCAACACAGGCGAGGAGGGTGGCACTGCAGGACACCGGTGACTTGAACGGAATTGGGTGCACCCGGAAATAGTCCAGCATGTCAAAGATGCTTGGGAACAAGAGATCCCGCACCCAGCACTTGCCACCTTCGTCCAGGCGCACCAGGACATGCTGCAGACCCCAAAAAACAGCACTCAGGGACACCGGGACTGGGGGCAGGAACCAAGAAAATGAGGGCTCAGACCCAAAAAATGGGGACTCAACTAAGAATGGGAGTTAAGACACTAAAAATGGCTCTTAAACATCTCCAAAATCACACTTTAATCACCCAAACCTGAATTTTGAGCCCCCAGGTCAGTTCCTGAGATCCCAACACTGGCATCAGGACCCCAAAACTGATACCTGGGACCCAGAAGTCGGGTTTAGGCTCCAAAACCTAGCCTTTAGCTCCCCTAAACTCAGATTTAAGTGCCCAAACCCCAAGTCAGTGTTCTGTGCTGCCTGCCCCAGGGGTCCTGGCCCTCTCACCTTGACCTTGCCGAAGCAGTTGAGGGTCAGCACATAGTGCCCACGCCGGGTCTGGCTGTGCCGGACAAGGAACAGCCCATGGTCCCTCACACCCTCTGACTGCACCAGCTGGGCCGCACGTAGCCTGGACAGGTTCCCATGGAACCACAGGAACGCAGCCAGAGGGTGCCCAGGGGGCACCCCCTGCTCAGAGCGGGACACGGGGGCCCCTCCCACAGCTCTGGGTCCGAATTCGGCGCTGCTGTCTGGAAAAGGAACAGTCCTGGCAGGGTGGCTGGGGGGGGAAGTGGGAAGAAAGGCAGGACAGGGGGGTCCCAGGGCAATTTGGGGCACAACTGGGGGTCCCGGGGAGAGGGGAGCCCCCACCACCCTGAGAAGCCCCAAAATTTCTCCCCCAAGGGCCCTCAAACTGGGATAAATCACCCCCAATCCTCCCAAAACTGAGGTACAGCCTCCCAATGCCTGCACGGGGACCCCTAAAACTGGGATAACCCCCCCTCTCCTTATGACAGCCCCAAAACTGGGATAACCCCACCAAAATGGGGGTGCAGCCCCCCATATCAGGTCCAATCCTCCCAAAACTAGGTCAAATGGCAAAATGAGCCCCAAAATCAGGATAACCCCCCCAAAGGGGATGTCCAGTCCCCCCAAAGCCCCCCCAGCTTGGGGCCCCTATTCCCACCTGGATCATGAAGGTGCTTCCCCTGGGATCTGTGGTATGCTTGGCTGCCAGCATCGCACACAAAAGACTCAGCCGGGACTTCAAGGCCTTTTCAGGGGGAGAGGGGAGTCACTGGGGATACCCTCCCTCCCTCCCTCCCTCCCTCCCTCCCTCCCTCCCTCTCTCCCTCTATCCCTGTGTCCATCCCTCCCTCCCTCCCTCCCTGTGTTCATCCCTCCATCCATCCATGCATCCATCCCTACCTCCCTCCCTCCCTCCTCCCTCCCTCCATGTGTCCATCCATCCATCCATCCATCCATCCATCCATGCCTCCCTCCCTCCACCCACCCATCCATCCCTTTCTCCCTCCCTTCATGCCTCCATGCCTCCATCCATCCATCCATCCATCCATCCATCCATCCATCCATCCATCCATCTCATTCCCTCTTTTTTCTGTTTGCTCCCCTTTTCCCTCCTGTTTTTCTTCCCACAGTGACTCCCCGAAATAATTTTGTGCTCCCCCCGAGGTCTCCCCCTTAATTTTGGACCCCCCCCAAACCCTCAAACCTCTTTGGGCCCCTCGAATCCTCTCGGGGAACAGCCAACCCCCCTCAAGGTGCCCCAAAACTCTTTCATGGCCTGCCCAAACCCTTTACGAGGCCCCCTCCTCCCCACCCCCAATTCTCTCTGAGTCTCCCTCAAACCTGCTCTTGGCTCTCACAAATTCCTCTGGACCTCCCCCCAAGGAGCTGAACAGCCCCGCAGACCCCCCCAAACCCACCCCTGGGGGCAGGAACCACGTCAGGGCTGCGTTGTTGCCGTCATGATGGAGCAGGAAGCAACACCTCTGCCCCCCCCGCTGTGGTTTCTGGGGTCCTCCTGCCCAGGATGACCCCAGGTGCCCCCCCCAGGTCCTCGGGGAACAGCAGCTGCAGGAACCCCACCTGCTGTTTTTGGGAGGGTGCTGCCTCGGGACAGCGGCTTGAGGGGAATCCAGGAATTTGGGCGGTCTCCAGAGCCCCTCGAAGAGTTGGACTTGGGGAGGGTCAGGAAGAGCTGTTGGTTGGTGTGGCGGGTCAGGGGCCGTGGGAAGTCATCCCCCCCTTCCAACTTCAGGATCCCCCGGATGCTCTGTACGATGCTCTGCATGGAGAACTTTTTACGGGACTTCGACTTGGGAGGAGGGGGCGGGGGGTACTCGGGGGGGTCTTGGATGTCGTCCTCCCCACCCTCACCCTCCTGGGAGGTGGGGGGAGCAGCACTCCCAAGCCCTCCGGAACTCGCCCCAAAAGGTGGTTCCAAGTCCGCAGCAGCTGCGGGTGACTCAGAGCCGGAGCTCAGAGGCGCTGAGTCAAGTGCAGGGTGGGGGGCAGCATTTTGGGGTCCCCCCGCCGAGTCGGCTTCCCCCTTTTTCTGCGGCCTCACGGTCTGCAAGGAAATTCCTGGCGAAGCATCGCTGGCAGCAGTCGCTCCAGCCTGGTGCGGGGAGCTGGCAGCGCAGCCTGAATTCGGGCCCCCCTCCCTATCCCGAGGGGCTGTGTGGAGGGCAGCAGAGGCTGGTCCGGACTGGCCCTCCGAGGGGCCCTCCATGCTGGCGAGGGGGAGAAGGGGGTGCAAAGGGTAAGTGGGGGCCCAGAATCACCTCAGAATTCATCCCAATTCCCACTTCAATCCACCCAAAGGCCAACTTCCATGACCCTGACCCTCCCCAGAGCCCCCCCCCAACCACCAAATCCCACCCTGACCCTCCCAGGACACCAAATCCCCTCCGGGTCACCAACCATGGGCCCCCTCAACAGCCCTCAGAGTCCTCCAGGACCCCCCAGATCCCACTCGGACACCCCCAAGCCCCCCCAACTCTATAAACCCCCAATGGATTCAATGAACATTTAATAATATAGTGTGAATGAGCAACAAGACCTCAAACTGTTTCAAATTTAAACCAAGTTACTGAAAACAGTTCACAATTTCTCTCAACCACTACCACAGTGGTGCAGTCAGATTTCAAACAAATCAGTGTTAAATTCATTCAGCCTAACAGTGAGAAACTTCAATGTTCCAATGTTCAATGTTCAATGGCAGTCACATAACGCCTCCATCTTGTAACACTCCCCTCAGGAAATAAAGCCAATATTGCAGTTAGTCGTGTTCCTGGCTTCCAGCAGCAACTCTGAAGAAAGTAGTTTCCATAGTCAATCTGCATTTAATTTAAAGATTTCCATCTCTCTAAAGTCCTTCTCAGTTCCTTAATGTGAGGCTTACAGGAGTTATATTCCATTAAAATAATGAAATAAATCATTCTTGGCTCTCCATTCACACCTTAAATAAAAACTAGACAGACAAACAGTTGACATTTCTGGAAGTGTAGGATCTTTCCTGCAATGCACAAGACCATGAAACACAAAGCATCCACTTTACCTATCATTTGTTTACACTAATCACATTTTCAGAAGATCATCTTTGTACACAGAGATACGATCTATGCAACATAAAAGAGCAACATTAATCCTTCCACAGAGCTTTTGCCAACAACAAACATCCAACAATAAAATGGCAATAAAAATTGGCCTGATTATTCCAAAACTGATTTGAAATACTGGTCCACTCAAAGCAAAGCAGGAGTCCTTCATTTTCAGGAAGGCTTTTTCCCAAAGCATAACTTAAGTTCACATACCTTCAAAGATTTCCCCAGAAATGTTCTTTAGCACAGTTTTCCTATGTCAGCAGCCACTTCCTCTGATTTTCACTTTCTCAAATAAACTTTTTTTTCTTTTCTTGGGACTCTGTGAGGGAAAAAAATATAAACTTTTTTTTACCTTTTAAGCATTTTCAAAGACGTTGCAAAACTCAAACTTAGGTAAACTGTCCTGTCTTATCCGGTTATTACCAGAAGCCAGCTCTTTTAAAAAAGAAGAGACAGTTCAACTAAAAGAAAAGAGCAGACTTCTCAAATGACTGCAAGCAGTACTATGCTATCACTTCATACACATCATTTTGAGGGAAGAAATAGTTTTGTCTCTACACATGTAAGAGAAGATTTTTTTTAAAGTTCTTGGAATTTCTTATGCCAAGTGTACTGCAGCTGAAAAATTAGACAATTTCATTCATCTTTGAACCTTGCCCCTGATAAAACAATACTAGAAACCCATTAACAAGAAAAATGAAAGCAAGGAAGGCTGAAGTTTTTTATACAGAAAACAAAGTTGGTATTGGTGTTTTCATAAAAGTGCAAGAATACAAGTGGCAACATGAGAAAGGAACCACTCCAGACACATAAACTTCTTATATGGCTCTCATTACTCCAATATCTAGAACAGTAAGAGGTCCAGAAGTTACAATTCCTAGCAGGACCAAAATTTCAAGTTGTGACTCTGGACTGCAATTTAGATAAAGCAAACTGACCAGAAGGTCTTTGAGGGTTTATACCAAGAAAAAAAAGTATATAAAATCTAAAAAATTATAAGAAGCATTTCTCTCTACTAATAGGGAAAACAACCTTTGACTGCCACTCTTAATTCAAACAGCAAACATTACAAATGTTATGACAAACCATGTAAGTTACAATATGCTGTCAATGTATGGACTAAGATTTCCCAAATTTTCTAAAGCAAAAAGCTGCGCATAAACAGAACTGGCACAAAGCAGCAACGGTGACAAACCAAGTATCATAATTAGGAGACTCACAAAACGAGGATGAAAAGCTAAATTCCATCCTCTTTGGAATATGCACTATTCCAGTAGTGTATGTAGTAGTAGTATATCCCTACTATCCCAGTAGTGTGTATGGGAGTGTGTAATTCCTTTCACAGCGCTTTCCCCCGGAAATGCCCGACTCGTTTATTAGAGAGGATGGAGAGCTCTGATTCAGCACTCGCTCAGAAGGGCTCATCTTCATGACTCTTAGCACACTCATTGCTCCATTTGTATGTCTCCCATTTACTAAATCGGCAATTCCAGGGAACAAAGGGATCATGATTAACGCCCTGTAACACTACTCTGGATTTTACTTCTGCTTCTGGCAAAGACTGCTTACATATTTTGCAACAATTCACAAACTTTTCACAGGTTGCCACTACTTACAAGGTAACTGGTTTCTCATTAGGTCTTAATGATGGTAATTTAGTTTTACACTTAAGCTTGCTTTCTTAATGTCTCAGCTCCTCATGTTAAAATAAATCACAGAATCACAGGATGAAAGAAAAGGCTGTGAGACTCTTAGGATCAAGTAAAGACAATTCCAAGACAGCTACCTGTCTTCAGACCAAGATTTGAATGTCATGCAGAAAAATGCCAAATACACGATAAACCATTAATTACTCACTCATTAAGTATTCTCTCACCAGCTCCTCCTAAGAGAGGGCTGCAAGTGGACTACAGTATTGTGCAGGCAATATTGTACAGCGTCCCCAAGGAACAGACTAACAGCAGACACACAATTGTTCTATTTCTCCCTCAAGAGCTGACAGTTTCGTGGGATTGTCTTCATAGAGAGCTCCACCACAGAAAGCTCTCCCAGTACGCAATTCCGGCTGTAACTCCACGCTCACCCTGTCAGCAACGTGAGGGAATGGTTTGGTCCAAGCAGTAACTGTCCCCTCAGCAGAGAAGAAGAGCAGCCACATCAGAAACCAGCAAAATACCGTTGTTACTCTAGGTGCAAGCCCACTACATAAACAAGATTCTAAAGAGCCATCTAATATGCTCAAAAGATCAGGAATTTGGTCAAACCTGTACACAGGGACAGAAATCAGCCACTGAACTGCAGTCAAGTTTTGAGCAGACACAGTTGTCTCTACAAACTGCTGTGACACACATCTGAGCATTGTGAGCAGGTTAGTAAGAAACCCAGAGAGGAAGAAGAAGTTCTGAAAATGCACGTGGTTAAAGCATCTGGTGCTTTCTCTCAAGTGGAGAAGGCAGCAATGCAAGGGAAGCTGGCTCCTGGAGAGCAAACAGCAATCAGAAATCCAAAGCAGAATGATAGCATTGAGCGCAGTTAACTCGATCAGATTAAAAACAGCATTAAGTCCTAACTTCTTGGGAATTTATTTTTATCATCATCCTCAGGGAAACATACAGGAAAGAAAAAGTTCCCTACTACTTCAGACTCCTTACATTCAAAACCAATCTGAACTCTGCATTTAAACGTACAGGAGAAAACAGAAGAAAATGACAGCAATGGTCACAAATACAATTTCATGCTACGAGTTGACAGCAATCAAAGCCCTCCATCCAATGAAGCTGTCCTTCAAGAGAAAATTAATCTTTTAAAATTAAAACACAAAAATAAATGCCATTTTAGAAGCACTCTTGCTGCTTTTTAAGAATCCCCACCAAAACTTCCGGTGTACTGTTGGAGACCATACACACAGCTCTTAAAAAGAGAGGTAACTACTTCTCTCAAATCCTGGAAACAAAGCTATGAATTTCACTGGTTCACTACTAAAAATTCCCAAAAGAAACCTCTGCAACGAAATGCTACATTCACCTATCACAAATGCTAAACAGCAGAAACTTTATGCATATTTTCATGCACAGAATTTTAAATACTTTAACTCTCTATGGTGAATATGCAACGATTCCAAGACTATTCTCTATTGTAGAACAAAG
>JAWUZG010000736.1:0-180517 GCA_036785705.1 Acanthornis magna
GGTTTTTCCCCCAGCCGAGACCGCGGCCCCCAAAAATTCAAATTTTCCCTGAAAATTTCTGGGTTTTCTCCCAAAATCCGGGTTTTTCCCCAAAAATTCGTGGTTTTTCCCCAAAAATTCGTGTTTTTTTCCCCAAAATTCGTGTTTTCTCCCCCAAAATTAATGTTTTTTCCCGAAAAATTCGTGTTTTCTCCCCCAAAATTCATGTTTTTTCCCCCAATTTCGGGGTTTTTCCCGAAAAATTCGGGTTTTTTTCCCAAAATTTCGGGGTTTCCCCCCAAATTTTGGGGTTTTTCCCCCAAAATTCGGGTTTTTCCCCCAGCCGAGCCCGTGGCCCCCAAAACTTCAAATTTTCCCCGAAAATTTCAGGGTTTTTTCCCCAAATCCGGGTTTTTTCCCCAAAAATTCGTGGTTTTTCCCCAAAAATTCGTGTTTTTTTCCCCAAAATTCGTGTTTTCTCCCCCAAAATTAATGTTTTTTCCCCAAAAATTCGTGTTTTCTCCCCCAAAATTCATGTTTTTTCCCCCAAATTTCGGAGTTTTTCCCGAAAAATTCGGGGTTTTTTCCCAAAATTTCGGGGTTTCCCCCCAAATTTTGGGGTTTTTCCCCCAAAATTCGGGTTTTTCCCCCAGCCGAGCCCGCGGCCCCCAAAAATTCAAATTTTCCCTGAAATTTCTGGTTTCCTCCCAAAATCCGGGTTTTTTCCCCAAAAATTCGTGGTTTTTTCCCCAAAAAATCGTGTTTTTTTCCCCAAAAATTCGTGGTTTTTTCCCCAAAATTCATGTTTCCTCCCCCAAAATTCGTGTTTTCTCCTCCAAAATTCGTGTTTTCTCCCCCAAAATTCGTCTTTTTTCCCCAAAAATCCCTGTTTTTTCCCCCAAAATTAATGTTTTTTCCCCAAAAATTCGTGGTTTTTTTCCCCAAAATTCATGTTTTTTTCCCCCAAATTTCGGGTTTTTTCCCCAAAATTTCATTTTTTCCCCAAAATTCTGATTTTTCCCCCAAAATTCTGATTTTTTCCCCCAAAATTCTGATTTTCCCCCAGCCGAGCCCGCGGCCCCCAAAAATTCAAATTTTCCCTGAAAATTTCTGGGTTTTCCCCAAAATCCGGGTTTTTCCCCAAAAATTCGTGGTTTTTCCCCAAAAATTCGTGGTTTTTTCCCAAAATTCATGTTTCCTCCCCAAAATTCGTGTTTTCTCCTCCAAAATTCGTGTTTTCTCCCCCAAAATTCGTCTTTTTTCCCAAAAATCCCTGGTTTTTCCCCCAAAATTAATGTTTTTTCCCCAAAAATTCGTGTTTTTTCCCCCAAAATTCATGGTTTTTTCCCCAAATTTTCGTGTTTTCTCCCCCAAATTTCGTGGTTTTTTCCCCAAAATTCGAGTTTTTCTCCCCCAAATTTTCGGGTTTTCTCCCCCAAATTTCGTGTTTTCTCCCCCAAATTCCGGTTTTTTTCCCCAAAATTTCATTTTTTTCCCCAAAATTCTGATTTTTTCCCCCAAAATTCTGATTTTTTCCCCCAAAATTCTGATTTTTCCCCAGCCGAGCCCGCGGCCCCCAAAAATTCAAATTTTCCCCCAAAATTTCCATTTTTCCCCCCAAAATTAGATTTTTTTCCCAAAATCCGGTTTTCTCCCCAAAAATTCGTGGTTCTTCCCAAAATTTCGGGTTTTTTCGCCCCAAATTTCGGGGGTTTCCCCCCAAAATTTCGGGTTTTTCCCCCAAAATTCGTGTTTTCTCCTCCAAAATTCGTGTTTTCTCCTCCAAAATTCGTGTTTTCTCCTCCAAAATTCGTGTTTTCTCCCCCAAAATTCGTCTTTTTTCCCCAAAAATCCGTGGTTTTTTCCCCAAAATTCATGTTTTTTTCCCCAAAAATTCGTGTTTTTTTCCCCAAAATTCGTGTTTTCTCCCCAAAATTCATGGTTTTTTCCCCCAAAATTCATGGTTTTTACCCCCAAAAATTCGATTTTTCTCCCAAAATTTCATTTTTCCCCCAAAATTCTGATTTTTCCCCCAAAATTCTGATTTTTTCCCCCAAAAATTCGTGTTTTCTCCCCCAAAATTCATGTTTTTTTCCCCAAATTTTCGTGTTTTTTCCCCAAATTTTCGGGTTTTTTCCCCCAAAATTTCATTTTTTCCCAAAATTCTGATTTTTTCCCCCAAAATTCTGATTTTTCCCCCAGCCGAGCCCGCGGCCCCCAAAAATTCAAATTTTCCCCAAAAATTTCCGGGTTTGTCCCCAAAATTTCGTTTTTTCCCCCCAAAATTCATGTTTCCTCCCCCAAATTTCGAGGTTTTTTCCCCAAAATTCGTGTTTTCTCCCCAAATTTTCGTGTTTCCTCCCCCAAATTTCGGGTTTTTTTCCCCCAAAATTCGTGGTTTTTCCCCAAATTTTCGTGTTTTTTCCCCCAAATTTCGTGTTTTCTCCCCCAAAATTCTGATTTTTTCCCCCAAAATTCTGATTTTTCCCCCAGCCGAGCCCGCGGCCCCCAAAAATTCAAATTTTCCCCCAAAATTTCCATTTTTCCCCCAAAAATTAGATTTTTTTCCCAAAAATCCGGTTTTCTCCCCAAAAATTCGTGGTTCTTCCCCAAAATTTCGGTTTTTTTCGCCCCAAATTTCGGGGGTTTCCCCCCAAAATTTCGGGTTTTTTCGCCCCAAATTTCGGGGTTTTCCCCCCAAAATTTCGGGTTTTTCCCCCCAAAATTCGTGTTTTCTCCCCCAAAATTCGTCTTTTTTCCCCAAAAATCCCTGGTTTTTCCCCCAAAATTAATGTTTTTTCCCCAAAAATTCGTGTTTTTTCCCCCAAAATTCATGGTTTTTTCCCCCAAATTTCGGGGTTTTTCCCCAAAAATTCGGTTTTTTTCCCCAAAATTCTGATTTTTCCCCCCAAAATTCTGATTTTTTCCCCCAGCCGAGCCCGCGGCCCCCAAAAATTCAAATTTTCCCCCAAAATTTCCATTTTTCCCCCAAAAATTAGATTTTTTTCCCAAAAATCCGGTTTTCTCCCCAAAAATTCGTGGTTCTTCCCCAAAATTTCGGTTTTTTTCGCCCCAAATTTCGGGTTTCTCCCCCAAAATTTCGGGTTTTTCCCCCCAAAATTCGTGTTTTCTCCTCCAAAATTCGTGTTTTCTCCTCCAAAATTCGTGTTTTCTCCCCCAAAATTCGTCTTTTTTCCCCAAAAATCCCTGGTTTTCCCCCCAAAATTAATGTTTTTTCCCCAAAAATTCGTGGTTTTTTCCCCAAAAATTCGATTTTTCCCCAAAATTTCATTTTTCCCCCAAAATTCTGATTTTTCCCCCAAAATTCATGGTTTTTTCCCCCAAAATTCGTGTTTTCTCCCCTAAAATTCGTGTTTTTTCCCCCAAAATTCGGGTTTTCTCCCCCAAATTTCGGGTTTTTTCCCCAAAATTTCATTTTTTCCCCAAAATTTCATTTTTCTCCCAAAATTCTGATTTTTCCCCCCAAAATTCCGATTTTTCCCCAGCCGAGCCCGCGGCCCCCAAAAATTCAAATTTTCCCCAAAAATTTCTGGGTTTGTCCCCAAAATTTCATTTTTTCCCCCCAAAATTCATGTTTCCTCCCCCAAATTTCGAGGTTTTTTCCCCCAAAATTCGTGTTTTTTCCCCAAATTTTCGTGTTTTTTCCCCAAATTTTCGTGTTTTTTCCCCAAATTTTCGGGTTTTCTCCCCCAAATTCCGTTTTTTTTCCCCCAAAATTTCATTTTTTCCCCAAAATTCTGATTTTTTCCCCCAAAATTCTGATTTTTCCCCAGCCGAGCCCGCGGCCGCGCGCGTGCAGGAGCTGCAGCTGCAGCGCTCAGACTTCGACATCCTCAAGGTCATCGGCAGGGGAGCCTTCAGCGAGGTCAGATTTGGGGATTTTTGGGGAATTTTGGGGTTTTTGGGAATTTTTGGGAATTTTTTGGGATTTTTTGGGATTTTTGGGAATTTTTTGGGATTTTTTTGGGGATTTTTTGGGGATTTTTGGGGCGGTTTTAAGGAGTTTTGAGGGATTTTAAAAGATTTTTTTGGGGGGATTTTTGGGTTTTTTTGGGAGATTTTTGTGGGGGTTTTGGGGATTTTTGGGGAATTTTGGGGTTTTGGGGAATTTTGGGAATTTTTTGGGTTTTTTTGGGAATTTTTTTGGATTTTTTTTTATTTTTTGGGGATTTTTTGGGGATTTTTGGGGCGGTTTTAAGGAGTTTTGAGGGATTTTTAAAGATTTTTGGGGGGATTTTTATGGGGGGTTTTGGGGATTTTTGGGGATTTTTGGGGAATTTTTTGGGAATTTTGGGAATTTTGGGGAATTTTTTGGGAATTTTTGGGAATTTTTTTTGGATTTTTGGGGGATTTTTGGGGCAGTTTTAAGGAGTTTTGAGGGATTTTTAAAGATTTTTTGGGGGATTTTTGGGGGGCGTTTTGGGGATTTTTGGGGAATTTTGGGGTTTGGGAATTTTGGGGAATTTTGGGGTTTTTTGGCATTTTTTGGGATTTTTTTGGGATTTTTTGGGATTTTTTGGGGATTTTTTGGGGATTTTTGGGGCAGTTTTAAGGAGTTTTGAGGGATTTTAAAAGATTTTTTGGGGGATTTTTGGGGGGCGTTTTGGGGATTTTTGGGGAATTTTGGGATTTTTGGGAATTTTGGGGATTTTGGGAATTTTTGGGAATTTTTGGGATTTTTGGGAATTTTTTGGGATTTTTTTGGGGATTTTTTGGGGATTTTTGGGGCGGTTTTAAGGAGTTTTGAGGGATTTTTTTGTTTTTTGGGGTGATTTTCGTGGGGGGTTTTGGGGGCATTTTGGGGATTTTTGGGGATTTTTGGGGAATTTTGTGGTTTTGGGAAATTTTGGGAATTTTTTGGGAATTTTTGGGATTTTTTGGAGGAATTTTTGGGGGGTTTTGGGGCGGTTTTGTGGGATTTTGGGAGATTTTTGGAGGGATTTTTGGGTTTTTTGGGGGAATTTTTGTGGGATTTTCTGTGGATTTTTATGGGTTTTTTTTGGGGTTTTGGGGTTTTGGGAATTTTTGTGATTTTGGGAATTTTTTTTATTTTTTGGGGATTTTTTGGGGATTTTTGGGGCAGTTTTAAGGAGTTTTGAGGGATTTTTAAAGATTTTTTTGGGGATTTTTGGGGGTTGGGAGGGATTTTAGTGGGGGGGTTGGGGGAATTTGGGGGTTTTGGGATTTTTTGGGATTTTTTTAATTTTTTTTTGATTTTTTGGGATTTTTTGGGGATTTTTGTGGGGATTTTGTGGGGATTTTTTTGGGGATCTTTTTGGTGATTTTTGTGGAATTTTTGTGGGATTTTAGAGGGAAATTTGTGGGGATTTTTGTGTATTCTTATGGGGATTTTTGTGGGATTTTGTGGGACTTTTAGGGAGGACTTTGTGTGGCTTTTTTGTGGGATTTTTGTGGTGATTTTTCTGAGATTTTTGTGGGAATTTTTGTATATTCTTATGGGGATTTTTGTGGGATTTTTCTGGGGTTTTGGGGGGATTTTGGGGGGATTTAAGGATATTTGTGGGATTTTTGTGGGATTTTTTTTTATTTTTGCAGGATTTTTTGGGGGGATTTTATGGTGATTTTTGTAGTGATTTCTGTTGGATTTTTGTGAGTTTTTAAAAAATTTTTGTGGGATTTTTTTTATTTTTATGGGGATTTTTATGGTGATTTTTTGGGGGGATTTTTGTGGTGGTTTTTGTGGTGGTTTTGTGGTTTGGGGGTTTTTTGGGGTTTGTTTTTGGGTTTTTTTGGGTTTTTTTTTTTTTGGTGGGATTTTGTGGGATTTTTCCGAGATTTTTGCGGAATTTTGTGTGATTTTTGGGGGGGATTTTTTGGGGGATTTTTGTGGGGATTTTTGTGGGGATTTGTTTTTTATTTTGTGGGGAATTTTGTGGGATTTTTATGATTTTTGTAGTGATTTTTGTGGGAATTTTGTGTTTGTTTGTTTGGTTTTTTAAAAATTTTTGTGGGATTTTTGCAGAATTTTGTGGTGATTTTTTGGGGGGATTTTTGAGGGATTTTGTAGTGATTTTTGTAGTGATTTTTGTAGTGATTTTTGTGGGATTTTTTTTTTTTATTTTTATGGGGATTTTTATGGTGATATTTTTGGGGATTTTCGTGGGATTTTTGTGGTGATTTTTGTGGTTTTTAAAAAAATTTTTATGGGATTTTTTTTATTTTCATGGGGATTTTTATGGTGATTTTTTGGGGGATTTTTGTGGGATTTTCGTGGGATTTTTGTGATTTTTAAAAAAATTTTTGTGGGATTTTTTTATTTTCATGGGGATTTTTATGGTGATTTTTTTGGGGATTTTTGTGGGATTTTTGTGGGATTTTTAAAAATTTTTATGGGATTTTTTTTATTTTTATGGGGATTTTTATGGTGATTTTTTGGGATTTTTATGGTGATTTTTTTTAAATTTTTGTGGGATTTTTAAAATTTTTATGGGGATTTTAATGGTGATTTTTTGGGGGATTTTTGTGGTGATTTTTGTGGGATTTTTTTTATTTTTATGGGGATTTTTGTGGTGATTTTTTGGGGGATTTTCGTGGGATTTTTGTGGTGATTTTTGTGGTGATTTTTGTGATTTTTTTAAAAATTTTTGTGGGATTTTTTTATTTTCATGGGGATTTTTATGGTGATTTTTTGGGGGATTTTCATGGGATTTTTGTGGGTTTTTTAAAATTTTTGTGGGATTTTTTTTATTTTTATGGGGATTTTTGTGGTGATTTTTTGGGGGATTTTTGTGGGATTTTTGTGGTTATTTTTGTGATTTTTTAAAAATTTTTGTGGGATTTTTTTATTTTCATGGGGATTTTTATGGTGATTTTTTTGGGGATTTTTTTTGGATTTTTGTGGTGATTTTTGTGATTTTTTAAAAAATTTTTGTGGGATTTTTTTATTTTTATGCTGATTTTTTTTGGGATTTTCGTGGGATTTTTGTGGGATTTTTTAAAAATTTTTGTAGGATTTTTTTTATTTTCATGGGGATTTTTATGGTGATTTTTTGGGGGATTTTCGTGGGATTTTTGTGGGATTTTTGTGATTTTTTAAAATTTTATGGGATTTTTTTTATTTTCATGGGGATTTTTATGGTGATTTTTTGGGGGATTTTCGTGGGATTTTTGTGGTGATTTTTGTGGTGATTTTTGTGGGTTTTTAAAAAATTTTTGTGGGATTTTTTAATTTTTATGGGGATTTTTATGGTGATTTTTTGGAGGATTTTCGTGGGATTTTTGTGGTTTTTTTTTCTTTTCATGGGGATTTTTATGGTGATTTTTTGGTGGGATTTTTATGGGTTTTTTTTTTAATTTTTGTGGGATTTTTTTTATTTTTATGGGGATTTTTATGGTGATTTTTTGGGGGATTTTCGTGGGATTTTTGTGGTTTTTTTTTCTTTTCATGGGGATTTTTATGGTGATTTTTTGGGATTTTTATGGTGATTTTTTTTGGATTTTTGTGGGATTTTTAAAATTTTTATGGGGATTTTTATGGTGATTTTTTGGGGGATTTTCTTGGTGATTTTTGTGGGATTTTTTTTTATTTTTATGGGGATTTTTATGGTGATATTTTTGGGGATTTTCGTGGGATTTTTGTGATTTTTTAAAAAATTTTTGTGGGATTTTTTTATTTTTATGCTGATTTTTTTTGGGATTTTCGTGGGATTTTTGTGGGATTTTTTAAAAATTTTTGTAGGATTTTTTTTATTTTCATGGGGATTTTTATGGTGATTTTTTGGGGGATTTTCATGGGATTTTTGTGGGTTTTTTAAAATTTTTGTAGGATTTTTTTTATTTTTATGGGGATTTTTATGGTGATTTTTTGGGGGATTTTCGTGGGATTTTTGTGGGATTTTTGTGATTTTTTAAATTTTTGTGGTTTTTATTTCTTTTCATGGGGATTTTTATGGTGTTTTTTTGGGGGATTTTTGTGGTGATTTTTGTGGGTTTTTTGTGGTTTTTTTAAAAATTTTTGTGGGTTTTTTTTATTTTTATGGTGTTTTTTTTGGATTTTCGTGGGATTTTTGTGGTGATTTTCGTGGTGATTTTTGTGATTTTTTTAAAAATTTTTGTGGGATTTTTTTATTTTTATGCTGATTTTTGGGGGGATTTTCGTGGGATTTTTGTGATTTTTTAAAAAATTTTTGTAGGATTTTTTTTCTTTTCATGGGGATTTTTATGGTTTTTTTTTGGGATTTTTGTGGGATTTTTGTGGGGTTTTTTAAAATTTTTATGGGATTTTTTTTATTTTTATGGGGATTTTTATGGTGATTTTTTGGGATTTTTATGGTGATTTTTTTTTTATTTTTGTGGGATTTTTGTGGTTTTTTTTCTTTTCATGGGGATTTTTATGGTGATTTTTTTGGGGATTTTTTTTGGGATTTTCGTGGGATTTTTGTGGGATTTTTAAAAAATTTTTGTAGGTTTTTTTTATTTTCATGGGGATTTTTATGGTGATTTTTTGGGGGATTTTCGTGGTGATTTTTATGGGATTTTTTTAATTTTTATGGGGATTTTTATGGTGATTTTTTGGGGGATTTTCGTGGGATTTTTGTGGGATTTTTGTGGGATTTTTAAAAAATTTTTGTGGGATTTTTTTCTTTTCATGGGGATTTTTATGGTGATTTTTTGGGGGATTTTTGTGGTGATTTTTATGGGATTTTTGTGGGATTTTTTTTCTTTTCATGGGGATTTTTATGGGGATTTTTTGTGGGATTTTTGTGGGATTTTTGTGGGATTTTTAAAAAATTTTTGTGGGATTTTTTTATTTTCATGGGGATTTTTATGGGGATTTTTTGTGGGATTTTTGTGGGGATTTCGGGCACGCCCTGGGGACACCCTGGGGACCCTCGGGGACACTTGGGGACACTTGGGGACACTTGGGGACACTTGGGGACACTGAGGCCAGCCGTGTCCCCCGCAGGTGGCCGTGGTGAGGCTGAAGGAGACAGGACAGATCTTCGCCATGAAAATCATGAACAAGTGGGACATGCTCCGGAGGGGAGAGGTCAGGGGACACTTGGGGACACTTGGGGACACTTTGGGGACATTTGGGGACACTTGGGAATTTTTGGGACATTTTTAGGGACAATTTGGGGACATTTGGGGACTTTTGGGGACACTTGGGGACAATTTGGGGACAATTTGGGGACACTTGGGGACAATTTGGGGACATTTGGGGACAATTTGGGGACATTTTTAGGGACAATTTGGGGACACTTGGGGACAATTGGGGACATTTGGGGACACTGGGGACATTTGGGGACATTTTTAGGGACAATTTGGGGACACTTGGGGACAATTGGGGACATTTGGGGACATTGGGGACATTTGGGGACATTTGGGGACACTGGGGACAATTGGGGACAATTTGGGGACATTTTTAGGGACATTTTGGGGACATTTGGGGACACTTTGAGGACATCCTGGGGACACTTTGGGGACATTTGGGGACCTTGGGGACAATTGGGGACAATTTGGGGACAATTTGGGGACATTTAGGGACACTTGGGGACAATTTGGGGACAATTTGGGGACATTTTTAGGGACAATTTGGGGACATTTGGGGACACTTGGGGACACTTTGGGGACACTTGGGGACACTTTGGGACACTTTGGGACACTTGGGGACAATTGGGGACATTTTAGGGGAAATTCTGGGACATTTTTAGGGACAATCGGGGGACATTTTGGAGACAATTTGGGGACACTTCAGGGAAAATTTGGGACACTTTGGGGACAATTTGGGGACATTTTGGGGACCTTGGGGACAATTTGGGAACACTTTAGGGACATTTTTGGGGAAATTTTGGGACATTTTTAGGGACATTCTGGGGACAATTTGGGGACACTTTGGGGACATTTGGGGACACTTGGGGACCTTGGGGACAATTGGGGACAATTTGGGGACCTTGGGGACAATTGGGGACATTTTTAGGGACAGTTTGGGGACATTTGGGGACACTTGGGGACATTGGGGACATTGGGGACACTCGGGGAAATTCTGGGTCATTTTTGGGAAATTTTGGGACATTTTTAGGGACATAATGGGGACAATTTGGTGACAGTTTGGGGAAATTTTGGGACATTTTTAGGGACAATCGCGGGACATTGGGGACACTTCAGGAAAAATTTGGAACACTTTGGGGACCTTGGGGACATTTGGGGACATTTGGGGACACTTGGGGACATTGGGGACACTTGGGGAAATTCTGGGACATTTTTAGGGACAATCAGGGGACATTTTGGGGACACTTCAGGGAAAATTTGGAACATTTTGGGGACACTTTGGGGACATTTGGGGACCTTGGGGACATTGGGGACACTTGGGAAAATTCTGGGACATTTTTGGTGACAATTTGGGGAAATTTTGGGACATTTTTAGGGACAATCAGGGGACATTTTGGGGACACTTCAGGGAAAATTTGGAACATTTTGGGGACAGTTTGGGGACATTTTGGGGCAATTTTTAGGGACAATTTGGGGACACTTTGGGGACATTTGGGGACACTTCAGGGAAAATTTGGGGAAATTCTGGGACATTTTTGGAGACAATTTGGGGAAATTTGGGGAAATTTTGGGACATTTCTAGGGACAATTGGGGACAATTGGAGGACATTTTTTGGGACACTTCAGGGAAAATTTGGGACACTTTGGGGAAATTTGGGGACATTTTGGGACAATTTTTAGGGACAATTTGGGGACAGTTTGGGGACACATAGGGGACATCCTGGGGACACTTCAGGGAAAATTTGGGACATTTTGGGGACATTTCGAGGATACTCTGGAGACAATTTGGGGACATTTTTGGGACACTTTGGGGACACTTAAGGGAAAGTTTGAGACACACTGGGGACACTTGGGGACATCGGGGACATTTGGGGACACTTGGGGACATTTCAGGGAAAATTTGGAACATTTTGGGGACAATTTGGGGACATTTTCAGGACATATTGGTGACACCTGGGGACAACTGGGGGAAATTTGGGGAAAACTTGGGGACACTTGGGGACATCTTGGGGACACTTGGAGACACTTCAGGGAAAATTTGGAACATTTTGGGGACATTTGGGGACATTTTGGGGACAGTTGGGGACACATTGGGGACACCTTGGGAAGACCTGGGGACAATTGGGGGAAAATTGAGGAAAACTTGGGGACAATTGGGGACACTTTGGGGACACGTGGGGACACTTTAGAGGCACTTGGGAACATCTGGGGACACCTTGGGGACACTCAGGGACACCTGAGCGCACTTTGGTGGACATTTGGGGACATCTGGGGACACTTTGGGGACACTTTTGGGCACTTGGGGACACCCTGGGAGCACTCAGGGACATCTGAGGACACTTGGGGACACTTTGGGGACACCTGGGGACACTTTTGGGACACCTGGGTGACCCCGGCGGTGTCCCCATGTCACTGTCCCCAGGGGTCGGGGGGTGGGTGGGTGACAAGGGGGGTGACACCGGGGATGTCCCCACGCTGTCCCCGCGGTGTCGCAGGTGTCGGGGTGGGTGGGTAGGTGACACCAGGGATGTCCCCATGTCACTGTCCCCTGGTGTCGGGGTGGGTGGGTTGGTGACACCAGGGATGTCCCCACGCTGTCCCCACGCTGTCCCCACGCTGTCCCCGCGGTGTCACCGGTGTCGGGGGGTGGGTGACACCAGGGATGTCCCCGCGCTGTCCCCATGTCGCAGGTGTCGGGGGTGGGTAGGTGACACCAGGGATGTCCCCACGCTGTCCCCACGCTGTCCCCGCGGTGTCGCAGGTGTCGGGGGTGGGTAGGTGACACCAGGGATGTCCCCACGCTGTCCCCGCGGTGTCGCAGGTGTCGGGGGGTGGGTGGGTAGGTGACACCAGGGATGTCCCCATGTCCCCACGCTGTCCCCATGTCGCAGGTGTCGGGGGTGGGTGAGTGACACCAGGGATGTCCCCATGTCCCCGCGCTGTCCCCATGTCGCAGGTGTCGGGGGGTGGGTGATACCAGGGTGACACCGGGGATGTCCCCGCGCTGTCCCCATGTCGCAGGTGTCGTGTTTCCGGGAGGAGCGGGATGTGCTGGCGCGCGGCGATCGCCGCTGGATCACGAGGCTGCACTTCGCCTTCCAGGACCCGCAGTGCCTGGTGAGCGACAGCGCTGTCACCTCCCTGTCACCTCCCTGTCACCTCCCCCCGGTGTCACCTCCGTGTCACCTCCCCCCGTGTCACCCCCCCCTGTGGGGACACTGCAGGGACAGCGCTGTCATCTCCCCCGTGTCACCTCCCTGTCACCTCCGTGTCACCTCCCCCCCTGTCACCTCCCCCCGTGTCACCTCCCGCCGTGTCACCTCCCCCCGTGTCACCTCCCTGCGTGGGGACACTGCAGGGACAGCGCTGTCACCTCTCCCCGTGTCACCTCCCTGACGGTGTCACCTGCCGTGTCACCTCCCCCCGGTGTCACCTCCCTGTCACCTCCCCCCGTGTCACCTCCCCCCGGTGTCACCTGCCGTGTCACCTCCGTGTCACCTCCCTGCGTGGGGACACTGCAGGAACAGCGCTGTCACCTCCCCCCGTGTCACCTCCCCCCGTGTCACCTCGCTGTCACCTCCCTGTCACCTCCGTGTCACCTCCCCCCGTGTCACCTCCGTGTCACCTCCCCGGTGTCACCTCCGTGTCACCTCCCCCCGGTGTCACCTGCCGTGTCACCTCCCTGTCACCTCCCCCCGTGTCACCTCCCCCCGTGTCACCTCCCCCCGGTGTCACCTCCCTGTCACCTCCCCCCGTGTCACCTCCCCCCGTGTCACCTCCCTGCGTGGGGACACTGCAGGGACAGCGCTGTCACCTCTCCCCATGTCACCTCCCTGACGGTGTCACCTGCCGTGTCACCTCCCCCCGGTGTCACCTCCCTGTCACCTCCCCCCGTGTCACCTCCCCCCGGTGTCACCTGCCGTGTCACCTCCGTGTCACCTCCCTGCGTGGGGACACTGCAGGAACAGCGCTGTCACCTCCCCCCGTGTCACCTCCGTGTCACCTCCCCGGTGTCACCTCCCCCCGTGTCACCTCCGTGTCACCTCCCCGGTGTCACCTCCCCCCGTGTCACCTCCGTGTCACCTCCCCGGTGTCACCTCCCTGTCACCTCCCTGTCACCTCCCCCCGGTGTCACCTCCCTGTCACCTCCCTGTCACCTCCCCCCGGTGTCACCTCCCTGTCACCTCCCCCCGTGTCACCTCCCCGCGGGGACAGCGCTGTCACCTCCCTGGTCCCTGTCACAGCCCTGGCTGTCCCCAGGGAACAGCCCCCAGGTGTCCCCAGGTGTCCCCAGGCCATGCCCATGTCCCCACGCTGTCCTCGTCCCCGTGCCACCCCCGTGTCCCCAATGTGTCCCTGTCCCCATGCCATGCCCATCTCCCCACACTGTCCCTGTCCCCACGCTCTCCCTGTCCCCATGTCACCCCCATGTCCCCAATCTGTCCCTGTCCCCATGTCACCCCCGTATCCCCACTGTGTCCCTGTCCCCATGCCACCCCCGTGTCCCCAATGTGTCCATGTCCCAAAGCTGTCCCCTTCCATGTGCCACCCCCATGTCCCCATCCCCGTGCCACCCCCGTGTCCCCACGCCGTCCCTGTCCCCACCGTGTCTCTGTCCCCATGCCACCCCCCGTGTCCCCACCCCGTCCCTGTCCCCACGGTGTCCCTGTCCCCATACCACCCCCATGTCCCCACGGTGTCCCCATGTCCCCACGGTGTCCCTGTCCCCATGCCACCCCCGTGTCCCCAATCTGTCCCTGTCCCCATGTCACCCCCGTGTCCCCACCCCGTCCCTGTCCCCACGGTGTCTCTGTCCCCATGCCACCCCCATGTCCCCACACTGTCCCTGTCCCCATGGTGTCCCTGTCCCCATACCACCCCCATGTCCCCACGGTGTCCCCGTCCCCATGCCACCCCCGTGTCCCCAATCTGTCCCTGTCCCCATGCCACCCCCGTGTCCCCAATCTGTCCCCGTATCCCCACGGTGTCCCTGTCCCCATACCACTCCCATGTCCCCACGCTGTCCCATGTCCCCACGGTGTCCCCACGGTGTCCCCAATCTGTCCCCACGGTGTCCCCATGTCCCCACGGTGTCCCTGCGCAGTACCTGGTGATGGAGTACTACATCGGGGGGGACCTGCTGACGCTGCTGAGCAAGTTTGGGGACACTCTGCCGCTGGCCATGGCACGCTTCTACCTGGCCGAGCTCGTCATGGCCATCGACTCCGTGCACCGCCTGGGCTACGTGCACCGGTGGGGACACTGGGGACACTGGGGACATTGAGGGGACATGGGGACATTGGGGACATTGGGGGATATGGGGGGATATGGGGACATTGGGATATGGGGACATGGGGACATGGCCATCGACTCCGTGCACCACCTGGGCTACGTGCACCAGTGGGGACACTGGGGACACTGGGGACATTGGGGACACTGGGGACACTGGGGACATTGGGGACACTGGGGACACTGGGGACACTGGGGGGACACGGGGACATTGGGGACATCGGGGACACTGGGGACATTGGGGACATCGGGGACACTGGGGACATTGGGGACATTGGGGACATTGGGGGATATGGGGACATTGGGGGGACATGGGGACATTGGGGACATTGGGGACATTGGGGGATATGGGGACATTGGGCATGGGGACATGGGGGGGGGTCATGGCCATCGACTCCGTGCACCACCTGGGCTACGTGCACCGGTGGGAACACTGGGGACACTGGGGACATCGGGGACATTGAGGGGACATGGGGACATTGGGGATATTGGGGACATTGGGGGATATGGGGGGATATGGGGACGTTGGGGGCATTGGGGACATTGGGGGATATGGGGACGTTGGGATATGGGGACATGGGGACATGGCCATCGACTCCGTGCACCGCCTGGGCTATGTGCACCGGTGGGGACATTGGGGACATTGGGGACTCGGGGGGATATGGGGGGATATGGGGACACTGGGGAACATGGGGACATTGGGACATGAGGGGACACGGGGGGACATGGGCATGGGGACATGGGAGGGCCATTGAGGGCCATGGAAGGGACAGGGGACACCCAGGACAACAGGAGGGACACTGTGGGGACAGGGGGTCCAGGGGGGTCTGGGGACCGTGACAGGGGGAGGTGACAGATGCCACCCCCCCCAGGGACATCAAACCTGACAACATCCTGCTGGACCGCTGGGGACACATCCGCCTTGGGGACTTCGGGTCCTGCCTGCGCCTGGGGCCCGATGGCACCGTGAGTGACACTGGGACACGGTGGGGACATGGGGGGGGGACACACAGGGACATGGGGGGGACACGGGGGGGACATGGGGGGACACAGGGGACACACGGGGGACACGGAGCTCAACTCTTCGAGCACCTGGAGAATCTCCCCAGCCCCATCCCCAATGTCCCCAATGTCCCCAGTGTCCCCAATCCCCCAAACGTCCCCAATGTCCCCACTGTCCCAGGTGCGCTCCTCGGTGGCCGTGGGCACCCCCGATTACCTGTCCCCAATGTCTGCAATGTCCCCAACGCTGTCCCCAGTGTTCCCAATGTCCCCAACATCCCCAATATCCCCAATCCCCCCAATGTCCCCAATGTCCCCAATCCCCCCAATGTCCCCAATGTCCCCACTGTCCCCAGGTGCGCTCGGCGGTGGCCCTGGGCACCCCGGATTACCTGTCCCCAATATTCCAAATGTCCCCAATCTCCCAATACCCCCAACACCCCCGATATCCCAAATCCCCCCAATGTCCCCAATGTCCCCACTGTCCCCAGGTGCGCTCCTCGGTGGCCGTGGGCACCCCTGATTACCTGTCCCCAATGCTGTCCCCAGTGTTCCCAATGTCCCCAACATCCCCAATATCCCCAATCCCCCCAATGTCCCAAATATCCCCAATGTCCCCAATACCCCCAATGTCCCCACTGTCCCCGATGATGTCCCCTGTCCCAGGTGCGCTCCTCGGTGGCCGTGGGCACCCCCGATTACCTGTCCCCCGAGATGCTGCTGGCCGTGGAGGATCCCTGATTACCTCTCCCCATCCCAATGTCCCCAATCCCCCCACTGTCCCAAATATCCCCAATGTCCCCACTGTCCCCGATGTCCCCAGGTGCGCTCATCGATGGCCGTGGGCACCCCGGATTACCTGTCCCCAATGTCCCCAATATCCCCAATCCCCCAACACCCTCCATGTCCCCAACATCCCCAACACCCCCAATATCTGCAATGTCCCCAATACCCCCAATGTCCCCAATGTCCCCAATGTCCCCGATGTCCCCAGGTGCGCTCGTCGGTGGCCGTGGGCACCCCCGATTACCTGTCCCCCGAGATGCTGCTGGCCGTGGAGGATCCCTCGCGCTCCTACGGCCCCGAGTGCGACTGGTGGGCGCTGGGGGTCTTGGCCTACGAGATGTTCTTCGGGCGCCCCCCGTTCTTCGCCGACACCGTGCTCGAGACCTACGCCAAGATCCTGCACTTCCAGGTGCGCGCTGGGGGGGACTGGGAGGGACTGGGGGGGACTGGGGGGGACTGGGAGGGCACTGGGAGGGCATTGGGGGGGACTGGGAGACAATAGAATGGGACTGGGAGGGACTGGGAGGGAGTGGGAGAGCAGTTAGGGGCAGCAAAATGGCACTGGGTGAGACTGGGAAGCAATAGAATGGGACTGGGAGGGACTGGGAGGGACTGGGAGGGCACTGGGAGGGCATTGGGGGGGACTGGGAGACAATAGAATGGGACTGGGAGGGACTGGGAGGGACTGGGGGGGACTGGGAGAGCAGTTAGGGGCAGCAAAATGGCACTGGGAGAGACCGGGAAGCAATAGAATGGCACTGGGAGGGACTGGGAGGGACTGGGAGGGCACTGGGAGGGCACTGGGGGGGACTGGGAGACAATAGAATGGGACTGGGAGGGACTGGGAGGGAGTGGGAGAGCAGTTAGGGGCAGCAAAATGGCACTGGGTGAGACTGGGAAGCAATAGAATGGGACTGGGAGGGACTGGGAGGGACTGGGAGGGCACTGGGAGGGCATTGGGGGGGACTGGGAGACAATAGAATGGGACTGGGAGGGACTGGGAGGGACTGGGGGGGACTGGGAGAGCAGTTAGGGGCAGCAAAATGGCACTGGGAGAGACCGGGAAGCAATAGAATGGGACTGGGAGGGACTGGGAGGGACTGGGAGGGACTGGGAAGGGAATGGGAGGGACTGGGAGGGACACTGGGAGGGCACTGGGGGGGAGGGAGAGCAGTTAGGGGCAGCAAAATGGCACTGGGAGAGACTGGGAAGCAATAGAATGGCACTGGGAGGGACTGGGAGGGCACTGGGAGGGCACTGGGGGGGACTGGGAGACAATAGAATGGGACTGGGAGGGACTGGGAGGGAGTGGGAGAGCAGTTAGGGGCAGCAAAATGGCACTGGGAGAGACTGGGAAGCAATACAATGGGACTGGGAGGGACTGGGAGGTGGTAAAATGGCACTGGGAGGGACTGGAAGGGAGTGGGGGGAAGTAAAATGGCACTGGGGGGGAATGGGAGGGACTGGGAGGGGAATGGGAGGGACTGGGAGGGCACTGGGAGGGACTGGGAGGCAATAGAATGGGACTGGGGGGGACTGGGAGGGAGTGGGAGGGAGTGGGGGAGAGTAAAATGGGACAGGGAGGGACTGGGAGGCAATAGAATGGCACTGGGGGGCTCTGGGAGGGCACTGGGCCGTACTGGACCATACTGGGAGGCACTGGGAGGGCATTGGGCCATACTGGGCCATACTCGGCTGTACTGGGAGGCACTGGGAGGCACTGGGCTGCACTGGGAGGCACTGGGCTGCACTGGGAGGGCACTGGGAGGCACTGGGGGGCACTGGGAGGGCACTGGGAGGCAATAGAATGGGACTGGGGGGGACTGGGAGGGCACTGGGCCGTACTGGGCGGCACTGGGTTGTACTGGGTGGCACTGGGGGGCACTGGGAGGGCACTGGGCCATACTGGGCGGCACTGGGTTGTACTGGGTGGCACTGGGGGACACTGGGAGGGCACTGGGCTGCACTGGGAGGGCACTGGGGGGCACTGGGAGGCACTGGGCCGTACTGGGCCGTACTGGGCGGCACTGGGGCATGGCCGACCCCCCAATCTCCCCCAGTCTCCCCCAATTCCCCCCAATTCCCCTCCCCCAGGACCACCTGCACCTGCCCGAGGACGATGACGATGCTGACGCTGACGAAGCCGAGGAAGGCTCCGGCCCGGGGCTCGACCCCGCGGCGTCGGGAGCGCGCCCGGCCCGGCGTGGGGGGGCGGCGGCGGTGCCGGCGGAGGCGCGCGCGCTCGTGCGGGGGCTGCTGTGCGCGCCGGGCGCGCGCCTGGGCCGCGGGGGCGCGCGCGACTTCCGCGCGCTGCCGCTGTTCGCGGGGCTGCGCTGGGGGGCGCTCCGCCGGGCGCGCGCGCCCTTCGCCCCCAGCGCCGCCGGCGCCGCCGACACCTCCAACTTCGACGTGCTGGACGATTGCCTCAGCCAGCAGGTGAGGAGAACCGGGAAAAAACCGGGAAAAAACCGGGAGAGAACCGGGAGAGAACCGGGAGAGAACCGGGATAAACCCGGGAGAAAATGGGAAAGAATGGGGGAGAATGGGGGAGAATGGGGGGACACTGCCGACACCTCCAACTTCGATGTGCTGGACGATTGCCTCAGCCAGCAGGTGAGGAAAACCGGGAAAAACCGGGAAAAAACCTGGGATAGAACCGGGAAAAACCTGGGATAAACCAGAGAAAAACCCGGGACAGAGCCGGGATAAAACCTGGAAAAACCCGGGATAGAGCCGAGAAAAAAACCGGGATAAAACCAGGATAAAACCGGGAAAACCCGGGATAAAAGGGGGAAAAGTGGTGGGGGGAGACCCCCAGGATAAACCCCCGGGAAAACCCGGGGTAGCCCCCTCCCCACATTGAATGTGTCCCCTCCCCATTCTGACCGTGTCCCCCCCATGTTTAATGTCCCCCCATTCTGTGTCCCCCCCATATTTAATGTCCCCTCCCCATTCTGTGTCCCCCCCATATTTAATGTCCCCTCATTCTGTGTCCCCCCCATATTTAATGTCCCCCCATTCTGTGTCCCCCCCATATTTAATGTCCCCCCATTCTGTGTCCCCCCCATATTTAATGTCCCCTCCCCATTCTGTGTCCCCCCCATATTTAATGTCCCCTCCCCATTCTGTGTCCCCCCCGCAGGAGCTGCTGGGGGAGCCCGCGGACCCCCCCGAGCTGGCGCTGCACCTGCCCTTCGTGGGCTACTCCTACGCCCGGGGGGACCCCGAGTGAGTCTGGGGGCGTCGGGGGGGCTGGGGGGCCGGGGGGGGCTGGGGACAATGGGGACAATGGGGAAATGGGGACGATGGGGAAATGGGGACCATGGGGACAATGGGGACAATGGGGACAGTGGGGACAATGGGGAAATGGGGACCATGGGGACAATGGGGAAAGGGGGACAATGGGGACAATGGGGACAATGGGGAAAGGGGGACAATGGGGACAATGGGGAAATGGGGACAATGGGGACAATGGGGAAATGGGGACCATGGGGACAATGGCGACCCTGGGGACAATGGGGAAATGGGGACAAGGGGGACCATGGGGACAATGGGGACAGTGGGGACCATGGGGACAATGGGGACCCTGGGGACAATGGGGAAATGGGGACCATGGGGACAATGGGGACAAGGGGGACAATGGGGACAGTGGGGACAATGGGGAAATGGGGACGATGGGGACAGTGGGGAAATGGGGACAATGGGGACCATGGGGACAATGGGGAAAGGGGGACAATGGGGACAGTGGGGAAATGGGGACAATGGGGACAATGGGGAAATGGGGACAATGGGGAAAGGGGGACAATGGGGACAATGGGGACAATGGGGACAATGGGGAAAGGGGGACAATGGGGACGATGGGGAAATGGGGACAATGGGGAAAGGGGGACAATGGGGAAATGGGGACAGTGGGGACAATGGGGAAATGGGGACCATGGGGACAATGGGGAAAGGGGGACAATGGGGAAATGGGGACAATGGGGAAATGGGGACAATGGGGACAATGGGGACAATGGGGAAATGGGGACAATGGGGACAATGGGGAAATGGGGAAATGGGGACCGTGGGGACAGTGGGGAAATGGGGACCATGGGGACAATGGCGACCCTGGGGACAATGGGGAAATGGGGACAGTGGGGACCATGGGGACAATGGGGACCCTGGGGACAATGGGGAAATGGGGACCCTGGGGACAATGGGGACAAGGGGGACAATGGGGACAGTGGGGACAATGGGGACAATGGGGACAATGGGGACAGTGGGGACAATGGGGAAATGGGGACCATGGGGACAATGGGGAAAGGGTGACAATGGGGACAATGGGAACAATGGGGACAATGGGGTCAATGGGGACAATGGGGAAATGGGGACATTGGGGACAATGGGGACCATGGGGACAATGGGGAAATGGGGACAATGGGGAAATGGGGACAATGGGGACAATGGGGACCGTGGGGACCATGGGGACCATGGGGACAATGGGGGGACAGTGGAAATGGGGAGGGGGCCGTGGGGGGGGCGATGTCACCTGCCCAGGTGTGACCTCTCCCCCCCGTGCCCCCCCGGATTTAGGGAAATGGGGCAATGGGGGGGGCGATGTCACCTGCCCAGGTGTGACCCCTCCCCCTGTGCCCCCCCCTGTGGTTTTAGGGAGGAGGAAGAGGAGGAGGAGGAGGAGGAGGATGAGGAGTGGGACCAGGACACGGCCATGGAGCTGGAGGGGGAGTGGGGCACCCCCCCCGAGTCGGGGACCCCCCCCGGGCCCGGGACCCCCCTGGCCATAGCGACCCCCCCGCGCCGGGGGACGCCCCCACCCCCGGGGGTGCTCCCGCCCGCCGGACCTCCCCCAGCCGCGGGGACCCCTCCCCAAAAAGAGACCCCCCCACCCTCGGGGGTCCCACCTCCAAAAGAGACCCCCCCACCCTCGGGGGCCCCTCCCCAAAAAGGGCTCCCCCCACCCTCGGGGACCCCTCCCCAAAAAGGGGCCCCCCCACCTACAGGGACCCCTCCCCAAAAAGGAGCCCCTCCCCCCGCGGGGACCCCTCCCCAAAAAGGAGCCCCTCCCCCCGCGGGGACCCCTCCCCAAAAAGGGCCCCCCCCACCCGCGGGGACCCCTGAACTCACGGGACCGACCCCCCCCCCAAAAGGGCCCCCCCCCCACCCTCGGGACCCCCCCCCCAAAAGGGGTCCTCACCACCCACGGGGGTCTCCCCACCCTCGGGACCTCCCCCCCAAAAAGCGCCCCCCACCCCCAAGGGGGGCCCCCCCCAGCAATCACACCCCCCACCCAAGGCCCCTCCCCCCCAAAAAGGGACCCCCGCCCCCACGGGAGCGCCCCCCCCCCAAGGGGTCCCTGCTCCCCAAGGGACCCCCCCAGCCCCGGCCGCGCCCCCCCAAAAAGCGGCCCCCCCATCGCAGGGCCCCCCGCCCCCCAAAGGAGCGCTCCCCGCCCCCCAGGGCCCCCCCCCCGGCCAAGGGAGCCCCCCCGAGGACGCCCCCCCCGGGCACGGAACCCCCCCGGGCACCGCCGGTACGTGGGGGGGGCTGGGGGGGTCCCGGGGTGGAGGGGGGAGGGGAGGGGAATCCCCGGTGGGGAGGGGTCGGGGGTCCCGGGGGTCCCGGGGAGGAGGGGAATCCCCGGTGGGGAGGGGTCGGGGGTCCCGGGGGGGAGGGGGATCCCCCGGTGGGGAGGGGTCCCGAATCCCGGGAATTCCGGTGCCGGGGGGGGAGGGGAAGGGGATTCCCGGGGAGGGGTCGGTGCTCCCCCCCGTTCCCAAATCCCGGGGGTCCTAAATCCCGAGGGTCAGTGTCCGGTCCGGGGAATCCCGGGGGTCAATGTCCGGTGGGGAGGGGTCCCGGGAATCCCGGGGGTCAATGTCCGGTCCGAGGGAATCCCGGGGGTCAGTGTCCGGTCCGGGGAGATCCCGAGGGTCAGTGTCCGGTGGGGAGGGATCCCGGGGGTCAGTGTCCGGTCCGGAGGGATCCCGGGGGTCAGTGTCCGGTCCGGGGGATCCCGGGGGTCAGTGCCCGGTGGGGAGGGGTCCCGGGGGTCATTGTCCGGTCCGGAGGGATCCCGGGGGTCAGTGCCCGGTGGGGAGGGGTCCCGAATCCCGAGGGTCAGTGTCCGGTCCCGGGGGATCCCGGGGGTCAGTGCCCGGTGGGGAGCGGTCCCGGGGGTCAGGGGTCCCGAATCCCGGGGGTCAGTGTCCGGTGGGGAGGGGTCCCGGGAATCCCGGGGGTCAGTGTCCGGTCCGGAGGGATCCCGACAATCCTCAGCAGACGCGGTTCCCGCAGGCGACAGCGGCGGTCCCGGCGGTTCCGGTGTCGGTGCCGGTGTCGGTGCCGGTGTCGGTCCCTGTGGCGGTCCCGGCGGTCCCGGTGTTGGCCCCGGCGGTTCCGGTGTCAGTCCCGGTGTCGGTGCCGGTGTCGGTGCCGGCGGTTCCTGTGGCGGCCCCGGTGCCGGTGGCGGTCCCTGGCCCGGTCCCTGACCCAGTGGCGGTCCCGGTGTCGGTACCGGAGCTCCGCGAGGCGCTGGCCAAGGAGCGGCGCGGGCGAGAGGCGCTGGAGCAGGAGCTCGGCAAGCTGCGGGCGGCGGGACAGGGCCTGGCCCGGTACGGGGACAGAGGGGGGACAGCGCGGGGACAGCGGGACTGGAGAGGGACAGCGGGGGACAGCGAGGGGACACTGGGGAGGGCGGCGGGACAGGGCCTGGCCCGGTACGAGGACAGAGGGGACACTGGGGACAGCGGGGACAGCGGGGGGACAGGGCCTGGCCCGGTACGGGGACACCGGGGACAGCGGGGACAGCGGGGACAGCGGGGCAGGGGCTGGCCCGGTACGGGGACAGCGCGAGGGGACCGGGAGGGACAGCGGGGGGACACCAGAGGGACAGCGGGGACAGCAGGAGGGGACAGCGGGACAGGGCCTGGCCCGGTACGGGGACAGCGGGGACAGAGGGGACAACGGGGACAGCGGGGCAGGGGCTGGCCCGGTACGGGGACAGAGGGGACACCGGGGACAGCGGGGGAACACTGGGGAGGGCAGCGGGACAGGGGCTGGCCCGGTACGGGGACAGCGGGGACAGCGGGGGGACAGCGTGGGGACACCAGAGGGACAGCGGGGACAGCAGGAGGGGACAGCGGGGGGACAGCGGGGCAGGGGCTGGCCCGGTACGGGGACAGCGCGGGGACAGCGGAGACAGCGAGGGAACCGGGAGGGACAGCGGGGGGACACCAGAGGGACAGCGGGGACAGCGGGGACAGCGGGAGGGGACAGGCGGGACCGGGGGGGACAGCGGGGCAGGGGCTGGCCCGGTACGGGGACAGCGGGGACAGCGAGGGGACACCGGGAGGGGACAGCGAGGGGACACCGGAGGGACAGCGGGGACAGAGGAGAGGCCACGGGACCGGGTTGGGACAGCGGACAGTGGGCGGTGTGGGTGGCACTGAGCACCGGGAGGTGACACCTGGGACCCCGAGGTGACAGTCGGTACTGGGGGAGGTGACACCAGGGACCCCGAGGTGACACCGGGGTGACAGTCGGTACCGCGGGAGGTGACACCAGGGTGACAGTCGGTACCGGGAGGTGACACCAGTGTCCCCAAATCCTGGGGGGACAGTGGCACCGCGGCCATAGGGCAGGAGAGCGGGGACAGGGGGGGGGTCCGGGGGTGTCCCCAAGTGTCCCCGCGGTGTCCCCGCGTGTCCCCAGCTGTCCCCTCCCCCAGGCGCCTGCAGGAGGCCGAGAGTCGCAACCTGGAACTGGAAGAGAAACTGCGGCGGCTGCAGAGCGCCCCCCCCGGGCCGGGCCCGCCCCCTGCCCAAGGCAAGGACCCCTCCCCAAAATCCCCCAAAATCCTTGGGGACACTTTTGGGAATGTCCCCAACCCACCTGACCCCCCCGGGCCGGGCCCGCCCCCGCCCCAAGGCAAGGACCCCTCCCCAAAATCCTTGGGGACATCCCTGGGAATGTCCCCAACCCGCCCCGACCCCCCCGGGAATGTCCCCTGACCCCCGCGGGCCGGGCTCGCCCCCTCCCCAAAATCCTTGGGGACACTTTTGGGAATGTCCCCAACCCGCCCTGACCCCCCGGGCCAGGCCAGACCCCTCCCAAGGCAAGGACCCCTCCCCAAAATCCCCCAAAATCCCCCTGACCCCTCCCCAAAATCCCCCTGACCCCCCCGGACCGGGCCCGCCCCCGCCCCAAGGCAAGGACCCCTCCCCAGATTCCTTGGGGACACTTTCGGGAATGTCCCCACCCCACCCTGGGTGTCCCCAACAACCTCAGACCCCTCCCCCAAATCCCTTTGTCCCCCCCCCCAAATCCCTCGGGTCCCCCCGGACCCTCCCGGGGGCCTCGCCCCCTCCCCAAAATACTTTGGGGATTTTTTTGGGGGGGCGGGGGAGGGGTCAGAACCTCTGGAGACCCCAAAATGTCCCTTGGGGGGGGGGGGGACAGGACGTTGTCCCCTCCCCAAATTTTGGGGGTGAGGGTGCAACCCCAAATTTAGGATCCCCAATAATTTGGGGAGGGGTCCAACCCTGACCCCCCCCCCCCCCCCAAATTTCCCTTGCAGGAGGCGCGGGGCAGCCCCCCCCCATCGCGGCCCCCCCCGCGCAGGTAAGGGGGGTGTGGGGGGGGTGGGGATTTTTGGGGATTTTTGGGGTGATTTTTGGGAGGATTTTTTGGGGTGATTTCGGGGATTTTTGGGGGTGATTTTTGGGGTGATTTTGGGGGTTTTTTTTGGGGTGATTTTGGGGTATTCCGGGGGCGCTGACGCTCTGTGCTCTCTCCGCAGCCCCCGCGGCTTTTCCGCTCCCCCCTGGGGCTGCCCCTGTCCCGACACCTGCTGCTCTGGGCCCGGGTACGTGCGGCTGTCACTGTCACTGTCACTGTCATTGTCACCTGCGCCACTCCCTGACACTGCCACTGCCATCCCCTGTCACCCAGTGTCACCCAGTGTCACCCAGTGTCACCCCCTGCCATCCCCTGCCACTGCCACCCCTGTCCCGACACCTGCTGCTCTGGGCCCGGGTACGTGCGGCTGTCACCTGTGTCACCTGTGCCACCCCCTGTGCCACCTGTGCCACCCCCTGCCACCCCCTACCATCCCCTGACACTGCCACTGTCACACACTGTCACCCAGTGTCACCCCCTGCCACCCCCTGTCCCGACACCTGCTGCTCTGGGCCCGGGTACGTGCGGCTGTCACCTGTGTCACCTGTGTCACCTACTGCCACCCACTGCCAACCCCTGCCACCCCCTGACACTGCCACTGCCACCCAGTGTCACCCAGTGTCACCCAGTGTCACCCCCTGCCATCCCCTGCCACTGCCACTCCCTGTCCCGACACCTGCTGCTCTGGGCCCGGGTACGTGCGGCTGTCACCTGTGTCACCTGTGCCACCTACTGCCACCCCCTGCCACCCCCTGACACTGCCACTGCCACCCAGTGTCACCCAGTGTCACCCAGTGTCACCCCCTGCCACTGCCACCCCTGTCCCGACACCTGCTGCTCTGGGCCCGGGTATGTGCAGCTGTCACCTGTGCCACCTGTGCCACCTGTGCCACCCCCTGTGCCACCTGTGCCACCCCCTGTGCCACCTGTGCCATCCCCTGCCATCCCCTGCCACTGCCACTGTCACCCAGTGTCACCCACTGCCACGCCCTGCCACCGCCACCTGTGAAAATGCCATCCTTGGCACTGCCATCACTGCCACTGTCACCCCGTGCCACCCCCTGCCACCGCCACCCCTGGCACTTCCACGCCCTGTCGCCTCCTGTCACCTGCTGTCACTGTCACCCCCTGCCACCCTTTGCCATTGTCACCACTGCCACGCCGGGCATGTCCCCAGGGCCACCGCCCTGGGCTGGGGACAATCACAGCTGGGCCACCCTGGGCACTGCCACTGCCACTGGCGCTGCCACCCGCAGGGCCAAGTCACCTCCGCAGGGCCATGTCACCTCTGCAGGGACAGTGCCACCCCCAGGGACAGTGTCACCTCTGCAGGGACAGTGCCACCCGCGGGGACAGTGCCACCCCAGGGACAGTGTCACTCCAGGGACAGTGCCACCCCCAGGGACAGTGCCACCCGCGGGGACAGTGCCACCCCCAGGGACAGTGTCACCTCGGCAGGGACAGTGCCACCCCCAGGGACAGTATCACCTCTGCAGGGACAGTGCCACCTGCGGGGACGGTGCCACCTCCGCAGGGACAGTGCCACATCTGCAGGGACAGTGCCACCCCCAGGGACAGTGTCACCTCCATAGGGACAGTGTCACCCCAGGGACAGTGCCACCCCAGGGACAGTGTCACCTCTGCAGGGACAGTGCCACCCCCAAGGACAGTGCCACCCCAGGGACAGTGCCACCCCAGGGACAGTGCAACCCCCAGGGACAGTGCCACCCGCGGGGACAGTGTCACCCCCAGGGACAGTGCCACCTCCGCAGGGACAGTGCCACCCCCAGGGACAGTGCCACCCCCAGGGACAGTGCCACCCGCGGGGACAGTGCCACCCCCAGGGACAGTGTCACCTCCGCAGGGACAGTGTCACCCCCAGGGACAGTGCCACCCGCGGGGACAGTGCCACCCCCAGGGACAGTGCCACCCGCGGGGACAGTGCCACCCGCGGGGACAGTGCCACCCCAGGGACAGTGTCACCTCCGCAGGGACAGTGCCACCCGCGGGGACAGTGTCACCTCTGCAGGGACAGTGCCACCCCAGGGACAGTGCCACCCCCAGGGACAGTGCCACCCGCGGGGACAGTGCCACCCCCAGGGACAGTGTCACCCGCGGGGACAGTGCCACCCCCAGGGACAGTGTCACCCCAACCCCCAGGGACAGTGCCACCCCCCAGGGACAGTGCCACCCGCGGGGACAGTGCCACCCGCGGGGGACAGTGCCACCTCCGCAGGGACAGTGCCACCCCAGGGACAGTGCCACCTCCGCAGGGACAGTGTCACCTCTGCAGGGACAGTGCCACCCCAGGGACAGTGCCACCCCAGGGGACAGTGCCACCCGCGGGGGGGACAGTGCCACCCGCGGGGACAGTGCCACCCGCGGGGACAGTGCCACCTCCGCAGGGACAGTGCCACCCCAGGGACAGTGCCACCCGCGGGGACAGTGCCACCCCAGGGACAGTGTCACCTCTGCAGGGACAGTGCCACCTCCGCAGGGGACAGTGCCACCCGCGGGGACAGTGCCACCTCTGCAGGGACAGTGCCACCCCCAGGGACAGTGCCACCTCTGCAGGGGACAGTGCCACCCCCAGGGACAGTGCCACCCCAGGGACAGTGTCACCTCTGCAGGGACAGAGCCACCCGCGGGGACAGTGTCACCCCCAGGGACAGTGCCACTCCCAGGGACAGTGCCACCTCCGCAGGGACAGTGTCACCCCCAGGGACAGTGCCACCCGCGGGGACAGTGCCACCCCAGTGGACAGTGTCACCTCCAGGGACAGTGTCACCCCAGGGACAGTGCCACCGCGGGGACAGTGCCACCCGCGGGGACAGTGCCACCTCCACAGGGACAGTGCCACCTCTCCAGGGACAGTGTCATCCCCGGGGCAGTGCCACCCGCGGGGACAGTGCCACCTCCGCAGGGACAGTGCCACCCGCGGGGACAGTGTCACCTCCACAAGGGACAGTGTCACCTCGGCAGGGGACAGTGCCACCCCAGGGACAGTGCCACCTCCGCAGGGACAGTGCCACATCTGCAGGGACAGTGTCACCCCCAGGGACAGTGCCACCTGCGGGGACAGTGCCACCTCAGGGACAGTGTCACCCACGGGGACAGTGCCACCCCAGGGACAGTGCCACCCCAGGGACAGTGCCACCCCAGGGACAGTGTCACCTCTGCAGGGACAGTGCCACCCCCAGGGACAGTGCCACCCGCAGGGACAGTGCCACCCGCGGGGACAGTGCCACACCAGGGACAGTGCCACCCCAGGGACAGTGCCACCCGCGGGGACAGTGCCACCCGCAGGACAGTGCCACTCCCAGGGACAGTGCCACCCCCAGGACAGTGTCACCCGCAGGGACAGTGCAACCCCCAGGGACAGTGTCACCCGCGGGGACAGTGCCACCCCCAGGGACAGTGCCACCCCCAGGGACAGTGTCACCTCCGCAGGGACAGTGTCACCTCCGCAGGGACAGTGTCACCTCTGCAGGGACAGTGCCACCCCCAGGGGACAGTGTCACCTCCGCAGGGACAGTGTCACCTCCGCAGGGACAGTGCCACCTCTGCAGGGACAGTGCCACCCGCGGGGACAGTGTCATCTCCGCAGGGACAGTGCCACCCCAGGGACAGTGCAACCCCCAGGGACAAGTGTCACCCGCGGGGACAGTGCCACCCCCAGGGACAGTGCCACCCCCAGGGACAGTGGTCACCTCCAGGGACAGTGCCACCTCCCGCAGGGACAGTGCCACATCTGCAGGGACAGTGCCACCCCCAGGGACAGTGCCACCCCAGGGACAGTGCCACTCCCAGGGACAGTGCCACCTCCGCAGGGACAGTGCCACATCTGCAGGACAGTGCCACCCCCAGGGACAGTGTCACCTCCATAGGGACAGTGTCACCCCAGGGACAGTGCCACCCCAGGGACAGTGTCACCTCTGCAGGGACAGTGCCACCCCCAAGGACAGTGCCACCCCAGGGACAGTGCCACCCCAGGGACAGTGCAACCCCCAGGGACAGTGCCACCCGCGGGGACAGTGTCACCCCCAGGGACAGTGCCACCTCGCCAGGGACAGTGCCACCCCCCAGGGACAGTGCCACCCCCAGGGACAGTGCCACCCGCGGGGACAGTGCCACCCCCAGGGGACAGTGTCACCTCCGCAGGGGACAGTGTCACCCCCAGGGACAGTGCCACCCGCGGGGACAGTGCCACCCCCAGGGACAGTGTCACCCGCGGGGACAGTGCCACCCGCGGGGGACAGTGCCACCCGCGGGGACAGTGCCACCCCAGGGACAGTGTCACCTCCGCAGGGACAGTGCCACCCGCGGGGACAGTGTCACCTCTGCAGGGACAGTGTCACCCCAGGGACAGTGTCCACCTCTGCAGGGGACAGTGCCACCCCAGGGACAGTGCCACCTCTGCAGGGACAGTGTCACCCCAGGGGACAGTGCCACCTCTGCAGGGACAGTGCCACCCCCAGGGACAGTGCCACCCCCAGGGACAGTGCCACCCCCAGGGACAGTGCCACCCGCGGGGACAGTGCCACCCGCGGGGACAGTGCCACCCGCGGGGACAGTGCCACCCCAGGGACAGTGTCACCTCCGCAGGGACAGTGCCACCCGCGGGGACAGTGCCACCCGCGGGGACAGTGCCACCTCCGCAGGGACAGTGCCACCCCAGGGACAGTGCCACCTCCGCAGGGACAGTGGTCACCTCTGCAGGGACAGTGCCACCCAGGGACAGTGCCACCCCCAGGGACAGTGCCACCCGCGGGGACAGTGCCACCCGCGGGGACAGTGCCACCTCCGCAGGGACAGTGCCACCCCAGGGACAGTGCCACCTCTGCAGGGACAGTGGTCACCTCTGCAGGGACAGTGCCACCCCAGGGACAGTGCCACCCCCAGGGACAGTGCCACCCGCGGGGACAGTGCCACCCGCGGGGACAGTGCCACCTCCGCAGGGACAGTGCCACCCCAGGGACAGTGCCACCCGCGGGGACAGTGCCACCCCAGGGACAGTGTCACCTCTGCAGGGACAGTGCCCACCTCCGCAGGGACAGTGCCACCCGCGGGGACAGTGCCACCTCTGCAGGGACAGTGCCACCCCGCGGGGACAGTGCCACCCCAGGGACAGTGCCACCTCTGCAGGGACAGTGCCACCCCCAGGGACAGTGCCACCTCTGCAGGGACAGTGCCACCCCCAGGGACAGTGCCACCCCAGGGACAGTGTCACCTCTGCAGGGACAGAGCCACCCGCGGGGACAGTGTCACCCCCAGGGACAGTGCCACTCCCAGGGACAGTGCCACCTCCGCAGGGACAGTGTCACCCCCCAGGGGACAGTGCCACCCGCGGGGACAGTGCCACCCCAGGGACAGTGTCACCTCCAGGGACAGTGTCACCCCAGGGACAGTGCCACCCGCGGGGACAGTGCCACCCGCGGGGACAGTGCCACCTCCGCAGGGACAGTGCCACCCGCGGGGACAGTGTCACCTCCACAAGGGACAGTGTCACCTCGGCAGGGGACAGTGCCACCCCAGGGACAGGTGCCACCTCCGCAGGGACAGTGCCACATCTGCAGGGACAGTGTCACCCCCAGGGACAGTGCCACCTGCGGGGACAGTGCCACCTCAGGGACAGTGTCACCCACGGGGACAGTGCCACCCCAGGGACAGTGCCACCCCAGGGACAGTGTCACCTCTGCAGGGACAGTGCCACCCCCAGGGACAGTGCCACCCCGGGGACAGTGTCACCTCTGCAGGGACAGTGCCACCCCCAGGGACAGTGCCACCCCGCATGGGACAGTGCCACCTGCAGGGACAGTGCCCACCCGCAGGACAGTGCCACCCGCGGGGACAGTGCCACACCAGGGACAGTGTCACCCCAGGGACAGTGCCACCCCGCAGGGACAGTGCCACTCCCAGGGACAGTGCCACCCCCAGGGACAGTGTCACCCGCAGGGACAGTGCCACCTCAGGGACAGTGCCACCCCCAGGGCAGTGCCACCTCTTGTCCCTCTGTCCCCTCCGCTGTGTCCCCAACACCGGGGGGGGGGGGGGAAGGGGGGGGGCGGTGCCACCATCGGGAGGGGACCGGGGGGGGTGGGGGGGGCGGTGGTGACAAGGTGACAATGCCACCCTGACGGTGTCGCTGTCCCCAGGTGCCACACCCCGGTTGCCACCAAGGACTGTCTGCTGCTCTGCGCCGCCGGCCTGCGCCCCCCGCCCGCGCCCCCCGGGACCCCCCCCTAGGCCGGGTGTCCCCAAAGTGTCCCCAAGGTGTCACCAAGGTGTCCCCAGGGTGTCCCCAAAGTGTCACCAGGGTGTCCCCAGGGTGTCCCCAAGTGTCACCAGGGTGTCCCCAGGGTGTCCCCAAAGTGTCACCAGGGTGTCCCAGGGTGTCCCCAAGGTGTCCCCAGGGTGTCCCCAAGGTGTCCCCAGGGTGTCCCCGAGGTGTCCCCAAAGTGTCCCCAAGGTGTCACCTCCTCCCCTTTTTGCACTTTCCCACGGGGGGTGAGACTTGGACAGAGACCCCTCCCCAAAAAATCACCGGACCCCCCCCAAAAAAAAATCCCACCGGGCACGGGGGGGGATTTGGACAGAGACCCCTCCCCAAAAAACACACCGACCCCCCAAAAAATCCCACCGGACCCCCCCAAAAATCACCGGACCCCCCCAAAAAATCCCACCGGACCCCCCAAAAAAATCCCACCGGACCCCCCCCAAAAAATCACCGGACCCCCCAAAAAATCCCACCGGACCCCCCAAAAAACCACCGGACCCCCCCGACCCCTCCCCAAAAATCCCTCCGGGCACGGGGGGGGTCCCAACACCGCCCCCCCCCCCCAAAAACCACTCTGACCCCCGGGGGGTCCCAAGCCCTTGCCCCCCCCGCCCCGCCCCCAATAATTTGGGGAGGGGTCTCGCGGTGCCCCATGACCCTCCCGAGGGGCAGCGGACGCGACCCCCCCCAAAAAGGGGCGGGGGACCCCAACCCCCCCGTGTGCCCCCCCCCCGCCCCCCCCGCCGTCCCCCATTAGTAATTTATTCGTAGGGACGTTTGCACTAAAGACCCCTCCCCTATTTATGCCCCTCCCCCACCCCAGCTGACCCCCGGGGGTCGCCCCCTCCCCAATCGATCCGGGGGGGGGGGCGGGGCGAGAATAAAGTTGTGTTTCTGCCACCGCCGTGTCCCCGAATTGTCCCTTTGTGCCACCCTCGTGTCCCCAAACTGTCCCCAGTGCCACCCCCCGTGTCCCCAAACTGTCCCTTTGTGCCACCCCCGTGTCCCCGAATTGTCCCTTTGTGCCACCCCCGTGTCCCCGAATTGTCCCTTTGTGCCACCCCCCGTGTCCCCAAACTGTCCCCAGTGCCACCCTCGTGTCCCCAAACTGTCCCCAGTGCCACCCCCGTGTCCCCGAATTGTCCCTTTGTGTCACCCTCGTGTCCCCAAACTGTCCCCAGTGCCACCCTCGTGTCCCCAAACTGTCCCCAGTGCCACCCCCGTGTCCCCAAACTGTCCCTTTGTGCCACCCCCGTGTCCCTGAATTGTCCCTTTGTGCCACCCCCGAGTCCCCTGTGCCATCCCTTGTGTCCCCGCGCTGTCCCCAAGCGCCACCCGGCGTGTCGCCAATCCATCCCCGTGTCACCCGTGCCACCCAGCGTGTCCCCATTCTGTCCCCAAGTGCCACCCACCGCGCCTCCCGCCCGTCCCCTCCGCCCGCGCGCTGTCCCCGCGGTGTCCCCTCCCGACGCTCGCTGTCCCCTCGGTGTCCCCTCCCCGGTCAGTCGGTGTCCCCTCGCTGTCCTCTCCCTGTCCCCTCCCCGACAGTCAGTGTCCCCTCATTGTCCCCTCCCGACACTCGCTGTCCCCTTATTGTCCCCTCGCTGTCCCCTCCCTGTCCCCCTGCTGTCCCCTCCCTGTCCCCTCGCTGCCCCCTCATTGTCCCCTCCCTGTCCCCCTGCTGTCCCCTCATTGTCCCCTCGCTGTCCCCCTGCTGTCCCCTCATTGTCCCCTCGCTGTCCCCCCGCTGTCCCCTCCCTGTCCCCCGCTGTCCCCTCATTGTCCCCTCGCGGTCCCCTCATTGTCCCCCGCTGTCCCCTCGCTGTCCCCTCCCTGTCCCCCCGGTGTCCCCCGCTGTCCCCTCATTGTCCCCTCGCTGTCCCCCCGGTGTCCCTCGCTGTCCCCTCCCGTCCCTTATTGTCCCCTCCCTGTCCCCTCATTGTCCCCTCGCTGTCCCCTCCCTGTCCCCCGCTGTCCCCTCGCTGTCCCCCGCTGTCCCCTCATTGTCCCCCGCTGTCCCCTCATTGTCCCCTCCCTGTCCCCTCATTGTCCCCCCGGTGTCCCTCGCTGTCCCCTCCCGCCCCTTATTGTCCCCTCGCTGTCCCCCCGCTGTCCCCTCATTGTCCCCTCGCTCTCCCCTCATTGTCCCCTCATTGTCCCCTCGCTGTCCCCTCATTGTCCCCACGCTGTCCCCTCGCTGTCCCCTCATTGTCCCCTCGGTGTCGCGCGGGTTCCAAAAGAGTCTCTTTAGTATAAATAAGGGGGGGGGGAGGGGCGCGGTGGCCCCGCGGGGACAATAAAGTGACGAAGGCACGGGGGGGGGGCCCGGGCACGGCGGTGCCACCCTGGGGACAGGCGACAGCGGTGGCACCGCCCGCGGGGACAGCGCCGGGGGGGCTCAGTAGTGCGGGGGTGGCACCGCGGGGACGCGCGGGTGACACGGGGGACACCGGCGGTGACACCGGAGGGTGACACGGGGGACACCGGAGAGTGACACAGGTGACCCTGGCGGGACACGGGAAGTCCTGGAGGGACAGGGGTGACCCGGAGGGTGGCGGTGACACCGGAGGGTGACACAGGTGACACCGGAGAGTGACCCGGAGGGTGGCGGTGACACCGGAGGGTGACACAGGTGAGCCGGAGGGTGACACAGGTGACCCGGAGGGTGACACCCGCAGGTGGCAGAGGTGTCCTGGCGGGTGACAGAGATGATCCGGGAGGTGACACAGGTGTCCTGGCAGGCGACACGGGGGACCCAGGTGACCCAGGAGGTGACCCAGGTGACCCAGCAGGTGACATAGGTGTCCTGGCGGGTGACAGAAATGACCCAGCAGGTGACTCAGGTGACCCGGCAGGTGACAAAGGTGACACAGGTGTCCTGGCGGGTGACACGGGTGACCCAGGAGGTGACACAGCTGTCCCGGCGGGTGACACAGGTCACAGAGGTGACACGGCAGGTGGCACAGGTGACACGGCAGGTGACAGCTACACCACGGTGCCACTCGGGGAGCCGCCGTTCTGCGAGGACAGTCCCTGCGGGGGGAGGGGACAGCGCTCAGCGGGGGGAGGGGACACGCCCCGCCCTCGTGACGTCACCGCGGCCACACCCGGGGACCCCCTGAGGTCCCCAAAATCCGCCATTTGTCCCCTCGGGGACCCCAAATCCTCCCCGGACACCCCAAATCCCCCCCGGACCCCCCAGACTCACGGGGACCTCAGTGGGGACACGAGTCTGTCCCGACACTGTCGCGACATAATCCCGGTGCTGCTGGGACCCCCCAAATCCCCCCTAAATCACCCCAAATTCCCAACAAACCACCCCAAATCTCCCCTAAATCACCCCAAATTCCCAACAAACCACCCCAAATCTCCCCCAAATCACCCCAAATTCCCTCCCGGACACCCCCAGACTCACGGGGACCCCAGTGGGGACACGAGTCTGTCCCGACAGAATATCGTGATAGTCCTGGTGCTGCTGGGACCCCCAAATCCCCCCTAAAGCACCCCAAATCCCCCCCAAATCACCCCAAAATCACCCCAACCCCCCCAAATCACCCCCAAACCGCCCCGGACCCCCCAAAACCGCCCCCCCCCGACGCCCCCAGACTCACGGAGACCCCCGGCTCGTGCCCGGGGACAGATGCGCCTGTCCCGACAGACTATCGCGATACAAACCTGCTCCAGACGAGCCCCTCCCAGACCCCAGAAACCCCCTCCAACCTACCCCAAATCCCCCGATAACCCCCCCAAAATCACCCCAAATCCCCCCAAAATCACCCCCCAAAATTCCCCCCGCACTCACGGAGACCCCCGGGCGCGCCCAGGTGCAGATGAGCCCCTCCTGACAGGCGGTGACGATGCCATCCTGAGACCCCCAAATCCCCCCTCAAACACCCCAAATCCCCCCCAAACACCCCAAACCCTATCCTAGACCCCCCAAATCCCCCCCAAATCCCCCCCCAGCCCCCTCCCCGCAACTCACGGAGACCCCCGGGCGCGCCCAGGTGCAGATGAGCCCCTCCTGGCAGGCGGTGACGATGCCATCCTGAGACCCCCAAATCCCCCCCAAACACCCCAAACCCTATCCTAGACCCATTCAATCCCCTCAAACCCACCCAAATCCCCCCCAAACCCCCCGATAACGCCCCCCAGCCCCCTCCCCAGACTCACGGAGACCCCCGGGCGCGCCCAGGTGCAGATGAGCCCCTCCTGGCAGGCGGTGACGATGCCATCCTGCTGCTCCTGAGACCCCCAAATCCCCCCCAAACACCCCAAACCCCCCCCCAAACCCCCCGATAACGCCCCCCAGCCCCCTCCCCAGACTCACGGAGACCCCCGGGCGCGCCCAGGTGCAGATGAGCCCCTCCTGGCAGGAGTCACCATACAAACCTGCAGCTCCTGAGAGCCCCAAACCCTATCCCAGACCCCCCAAATCCCCCGATAACGCCCCCAAACCCCCCGATAACGCCCCCCAGCCCCCTCCCCGCACTCACGGAGACCCCCGGGCGCGCCCAGGTGCAGATGAGCCCCTCCTGGCAGGCGGTGACGATGCAATCCTCCAGGAAGAGCAGCACCGTCAGCCTCTCCTGCGCGATCTTCTTGCACACGAGCGGCTCGAGCAGCGGCACCTCGTGCAGCCGCGGGCACAGCGCCGTCCCCAACACCTTGGCCATGTCCAGAGACCCCCGAGTCCCCCCCGGACCGCCCCCCCCGGGGGGCTTCTCGCCGCCCCCAGCCCCACCGCCGCCGCGGCTGATGTTGCCCAGGCTGTGGTAGCGCTTGTGTTCCTTCTCGGGGGGGTCCCGCAGGGTGAGGGTCGCGAAACGCCCCGCGCTCAGAGCCGGCGCGGGAGGGACCCGCGGAGAGATTTGGGGACCCCCGCCGGGCTGGGGGAGGCTGTTGGAGCGGGACAGGGAGCGAGGCAGCCCCGCAGGAGCGCCGGGGGGCTCGGGCCGGGCGCGGGGAGGGGGCGGCCGAGGTTCCAGCACATCCTCGGTCAGGTCCCACAGGCAGAACTGCGTGTCCTGCCCGGCAGAGCCGAAGCGATAAGTGACACTCGGGGGGCTCGCCGTGTCCTGGGGGGCGTCCCCATCGTCACCACCACCCCCATCCGGCGGCGGCGGCGGCGGAGTGAAAGGATCGAAAGCCACGGCGTTGACCCACGACTTGTGGCCGTGGCCCCGAGCCACCACGCGGCCCTCGGCGAATGACCACACGGTGACAAGGTCATCCTCGCCGCCGGTGACAACGTAGCGACCGTCGGGGCTCCAGCAGACGCAGAGGAGACCCCCGAAGTAGCTGCGCATCATCCCCTGCAGCAGCATGGAGGCGAAGTGGAAGACGCGCAGAACTCCGTCCTGGCTCACGCAGGCCAGCGAGCGCCCGTCGGGCGAGAAGGCGAACTCGTTCAGGGGTCCCGAGCCCACCGCCCACTTGAGGAGGGGGTTCCGGGGGGTCTTGCTCTTGCAGGAGAACACGCGGAAGCCTTCGCCCTGCGTGACTAGCGAGTATTGAGGGGTGGTGGCCCCGCAGGGCTGCTCCGAGTCGTACAGGTAGAGGTGGCCGCTGGCGTGCGACGCCAGGAAGAGGCGCTCGGTGTCCGGGAGCCACCGCACCACTGTCACCTTGGACTTGTCGATGAGGCGCTGCGGGCGGCGGGGAAAGGGTTAACGGGGTGGGGGTGGAGTGTGGGGGGGATGGGGGTGGGGGGGAATGGGGGGTTTGGGGGGGAAATTGGAATTTTGGGGGTGGAAATTGGAATTTTGGGGACAGAAATGGGGAGTTTGGGGGCAGAAATGGGGATTTTGGGGGGGGAAATGGGGATATTGGGGGCAGAAATGGGGATTTTGGGGGGGAAATTGGAATTTTGGGGGTGGAAATGGGGGGTTTGGGGGGGTATGGGGGCATTTTGGGGGCAGAAATGGGGATTTTGGGGGGGAAATGGGGATTTTGGGGGTGGAAATGGGGGGTTTGGGGGGGAATGGGGGCATTTTGGGGACAGAAATGGGGATTTTGGGGACAGAAATGGGGATATTGGGGGCAGAAATGGGGATTTTGGGGGTGGAAATGGGGGATATTGGGGGGGGAAATGGGGATTTTGGGGGTGGAAATGGGGGGTTTGGGGGGTATGGGGGCATTTTGGGGGCAGAAATGGGGATTTTGGGGGGGGGAATGGGGATTTTGGGGGGGAAATTGGAATTTTGGGGGTGGAAATTGGAATTTTGGGGACAGAAATGGGGAGTTTGGGGGCAGAAATGGGGATTTTGGGGGGGGAAATGGGGATTTTGGGGGTGGAAATGGGGGGTTTGGGGGGGTATGGGGGCATTTTGGGGGCAGAAATGGGGATTTTGGGGGTGGAAATGGGGACATATTGGGGGCAGAAATGGGGATTTTGGGGGGGGCAATTGGAATTTTGGGGACAGAAATGGGGATATTGGGGGGAGGAAATTGGAATTTTGGGGACAGAAATGGGGATTTTGGGGGCAGAAATGGGGATTTTGGGAGTGGAAATTGGAATTTTGGGGGTGGAAATGGGGGGTTTGGGGGCAGAAATGGGATTTTGGGGGGGGAAATGGGGATTTTGGGGGGGAAATGGGGATTTTGGGGGGGAAATTGGAATTTTGGGGGTGGAAATGGGGGGTTTGGGGCAGAAATGGGGATTTTGGGGGGAAAATGGGGACATTTTGGGGACAGAAATAGGGATTTTGGGGAGGGAAATGGGGATTTTGGGGACAGAAATGGGGATTTTGGGGGTGGAAATTGGAATTTTGGGGGTGGAAATTGGAATTTTGGGGTAGAAATGGGGATTTTGGGGACAGAAATGGGGACATTTTGGGGACAGAAATAGGCACTTCGGGGACAGAAATGGGGATGTCTTGGGGACAGAAATGGGGGTGGTTTTGGGGACAGAAATGGGGATTTGGGGGGAAAAATGGGGACAGAAATGGGGATTTTGGGGGAAAAATGGGGATATTTTGGGGACAGAAATGAGGATTTTGGGGGAAAAATGGGGATATTTTGGGGGTGGAAATGGGGACATTTTGGAGGCAGAGATGGGGAGTTTGGGGGCAGAAATGGGGATTTTCGGGGTAAACATGGGGACACATTTGGGGACAGAAATGAGGACTTTGGGGGCAGAAATGGGGACTTTGGGGGCAGTGTCCCCGCTATCCCTGGTGTCCCTGCAGTGTCCCCACTGTGTCCCATGTCCCCCCACTGTCCCAGTGTCCCTGGTGTCCCCAGTGTCCCCACACTGTCCCCAGTGTCCCTCACCTCCTCGTTGAAGAGGCGCGCGGCGCTGTCCCCACACTGTCCCCACACTGTCCTCAGTGTCCCTGCAGTGTCCCCAGTGTTCCCACACTGTCCCCAGTGTCCCTCACCTCCTCGTTGAAGAGGCGCGCGACGCTGTCCCTGCAGTGTCCCCACACTGTCCCCACTGTCCCCAAGCTGTCCCTGCACTGTCCCCCCAGTGTCCCCAGTGTCCCTCACCTCCTCGTTGAAGAGGCGCGCGGCGCTGTCCCTGCAGTGTCCCCAGTGTCCCCGCAGTGTCCCCAGTGTCCCCAGTGTCCCCAGTGTCCCTCACCTCCTTGTTGAAGAGGCGCGCGGCGCTGTCCCTGCAGTGTCCCCACAGTGTCCCCACCATGTCCCCAGTATCCCCACAGTGTCCCCAGTGTCCCCAGTGTCCCTCACCTCCTCGTTGAAGAGGCGCGCGGCGCTGTCCTTCTTGGCCAGGTCCAGGTACTGCACCTGCCCTGCCGAGAAGCCCACGAGCAGCGCCAGCGTCTCGGCGCCCGCCGTGAACTGATTGAAGTCGTGGCACGTGGGCTGCGTGCCCTTGTACACGCGCTTGTCGATCGGCCGCTGCAGGTCCAGCGACTGCGGGGACACGGTGGCACTGTCACTGTCACCGGCACTGGCATTGGCACTGTCACCGGCACTGGCATGGGCACCAGTGTGGGCAGTGGCACTGGTACAGTGTCACCCTGGCACTCCCTGGGGACTCTGTGCCCATCCCGGGGCACCACTGGGGCTGTCAGAGGGTCCTGGGGTCACTGTCACCAAGCCTGGGGTCATTGTCATTGTCACTGGCACCGCTGTGGCCATTGGCACCAGCATGGGCACCAGTGTGGGCAGTGGCACTGGTACAGTGTCACCCCCAGAGCTCCCCAGGGACTCTGTGCCCATCCCGGGGCACCACTGGGGCTGTCCAGAGGGTCACAGGGTCACTGTCACCAAGCCTGGGGTCATTGTCATTGTCACTGGCACCGCTGTGGCCATTGGCACCAGCATGGGCACCAGTGTGGGCAGTGGCACTGGTAAAGTGTCACCCCCAGAGCTCCCCAGGGACTCTGTGCCCATCCCGGGTCACCACTGGGGCTGTCCAGAGGGTCACAGGGTCACTGTCACCAACCCTCATTGTCACTGTCATTGACACCGTCACTGGCACCGCTGTGGCCATTGGCACTGGCATTGGCACAGGCACTGGTACAGTGTCACCCCAGCACTCCCCGGGGACTCTGTGCCCACCCTGGGTCACCACTGGGACTGTCCAGAGGGTCCGGAGGGGTCTGGGGTGACTGTCACCAATCCTGGGGTCATTGTCACTGTCATTGACACCGTCACTGGCACCGTTGTGGCCATTGGCACCGGCATTGGCATAGGCACTGGTACAGTGTCACCCCAGCACTCCCCGGGGACTCTGTGCCAACCCTGGGTCACCACTGGGACTGTCCAGAGGGTCCTGGGGTCACTGTCACCAATCCTGAGGTCACTGTCATTGTCACTGTCACCGCTGTGGCCATTGGCACCTGTACCGGCACAGGCACTGCCGGGGGTGTCACTCCCAGGGCTCCCCAGGGACTCTGTGCCAACCCTGGGGCACCACTGGGGCTGTCCAGAGGGTCCTGGGGTCACTGTCACCAATCCTGGGGTCACTGTCATTGTCACTGGCACTGTCACTGCTGTGGCTATTGGCACCAGTACTGGCACGGGCACTGTCACTGCCAGGGGATGTCACTCCCAGAGCTCCCCAGGGACTCTGTGCCAACCGTTGGGGCTGTCCAGAGGGTCACAGGGTCACTGTCACCAATCCTGGGGTCACTGTCACCAATCCTGGGATCACTGTCACTGTCACTGGTGTGGCCATTGGCACCGGCATTGGCACAGTGTCCCCAGAGCTCCCCAGGGACTCTGTGCCAACCCTGGGTCACCACTGGGACTGTCCAGATGGTCCAGAGGAGTCTGGGGTCACTGTCACCAACCCCAGGGTCACTGTCATTGTCACTGGTACTGTCACTGTCATCGGCACAGGCATTGGCACTGCCAGGGGATGTCACTCCTGGCACTCCCAGGGACTCTGTGCCCACCCAGGTCACCACTGGGACTGTCCAGAGAGTCCAGAGGGGCCTGGGGTCACTGTCACCAACCCTGGGGTCACTGTCACCAACCCTGGGGTCCCTGTTGCCAACCCTGGGGTCACTGGTAATGGCCCTGGGGTCACTGCCACAAACCCTGGGGTCACTGTCATCAACCCTGGGGTCACTAGTAATGGCCCTGGGGTCACTGTCCCCAACCCTGGGGTCACTGTCACCAACCCTGGGGTCACCGGTAATGGCCTTGGGGTCACTGTCCCCAACCCTGGGGTCACCTTTACCCCATCACCCCCAGACCCTCCCCAGTCCCCTGTTCCCCCCCCCGTTCCCCCCATCGCCCCCAGACCCGCACTCGTCCCTCAGGCCCCGCTCTCCTCCCGTTCTCCCCCATCACCCCCAGACCCCCAGGCCCTCCCCAGTCCCCGGGTCTCCCCTCATCGCCCCCAGACCCGCACTCGTCCCTCAGGCCCCGTTCTCCCCCCGTTCCCCGCCGCTCTCCCCGCTCCCTCTCCCGGCGGCTGCCGCGCCCCCCGGCTCCGGCCCTCAGGCCCTGCTCTCCCCCCGTTCTCCCCATCACCCCCAGACCCTCCTCAGGCCCCGTTCTCCCCCCGTTCTCCCCCCGTTCCCCGCCGCTCTCCCCGCTCCCTCACCCGGCGGCTGCCGCGTCCCCCGGCTCCGGCCCCTCCGTAGAAGTGCAGCTCCCGGCCGAGGTTGCAGCACACGCGGCTCCGCTCCGCAGGGCCCCCGGGAGGGCTCCGGCTCCGCGCCAGCCGCACCACCGACAGCCGCACCGGCGGCAGCGCCCCCGGGCCTGGCGGGGCGGGCCCGGCCGGGGCGGGCCCTGAGGCGGCGGCGGCGGGGGCGGCGGCGGTGGCGGGGCCCAGCAGGCGGTACGAGCCCTCGCGGGTGCGGAAGCGGCTCTTGAGCTCCGGAGGGGCCGCGGGAGCCTCGGCCGGGCCCGGGGCCGCCGCCGCCGCCGCCGCCATGGCCGCCGGAAGCCGCGTCAGGCCCGGGCGGGAGCGGCCGCCGCCATGGCGGAGCTGAGTCACCGGGGCCACGCCCACCGGGAGGGGAAGCCACGCCCACGAGGGATTGGGAGGGCCAATCAGCGAGCGAGGAGGGGAGGGACACGCCCACTGAGGGCGGAGGCCGCGCCCGCGTGAAGGGAAACCACGCCCACAGAGAGGGAGACCACGCCCCTGATTGAGGGAAACCACGCCCACAGAGAGGGAGACCACGCCCCTGATTGAGGGAAACCACGCCCACAGAGAGGGAGACCACGCCCCTGATTGAGGGAAACCACGCCCCAAAACAGAAACCACGCCCCAAAACAGAGACCACGCCCCCGATTGAAACTCCGCCCCAAAACAGAGAGACCACGCCCCAAAACACAGAGACCACGCCCCTGACTGAGAAACCCCGCCCCAAAACACAGAGACCACGCCCCAAAACACAGAGACCACGCCCCAATTGAGGGAAACCCCGCCCTGAAACAGAGACCACGCCCCCGATTGAGAAACCCCACCCCAAAACAGAGACCACGCCCATAAAAGGAAACCACGCCCTAAAATTCCGAAGCCACGCCCCAGAGGCTCAAACCCCACCCCCAAACATGCAGGCCACGCCCAGAATGGCGAGCCACGTCCCAAAACACAGAGACCACGCCCCGATTTGATGAAACCACACCCACAAATACATTTATGGACCAAGCCACGCCCACCGAACGCTCCAAACCCCCACCCCCCAAGCCAGCCCCGCCCCTAATCTGCATAACCTATACCCCGCCCCCAGGGGCTGAGACCCCGCCCCTGCCACACCCAAACACCAAAGCCCCTCCCCAAAACGAGACCCCCCTCAAAATAACAGCCCCGCCCCTAATTTGCATAACCCAAACCCCGCCCCTGCCACACCCAAACACCAAAGCCCCTCCCCAAAACGAGACCCCCCCAAAATAACAGCCCCGCCCCTAATTTGCATAACCCAAACCCCGCCCCAGGGGCTGAGACCCCGCCCCTGCCACGCCCAAACACCAAAGCCCCTCCCCAAAATGAGACCGCCCCCAAAATAACAGCCCCGCCCCTAACCTGCATAACCCAAACCCCGCCCCTGCCACGCCCAAACACCAAGGCCCCTCCCCAAAATGAGACCCCCCCCCCAAAAAAACAAGAGCCCCGAGCCCAGCTCTGCTCCCAGGCCTTTATTGAGCCCCGCGGGGGTCCCGGGGGGCTCCCCCCGCCCCCCTCAGCCCTCGGCAGGGCCGGGGGGCACATCAGGGACCCCCCCCGGGGGCACCTCGGGGCTCTGCGTGCCGGGGGGGGGCGGCTCCGACGAGGGGGGGCTGCCGGGGGGCACCTCGGGGGTGGGGGGCACGGCCGGGGGGGCTCCGAGCCCGCGGGGGGGTCCTGGGGGGACAAGGAGGGGTTAGGGGTGTCCCCCCGACCCCAAATTGGGGTTTGGGGGGGTCCTGGGGGGATAAGGAGGGGGTTAGGAATGTGCCCCCCACCCCAAAATGGGGTTTGGGGGGTCCTGGGGGGACAAGGGGGGGGTTAGGGGTGTCCCCCCCCCACCCCAAAATGGGGTTTGGGGGGGTTAGGAGGGTCCTGGGGGGGTTTGGGGGGTCCTGGGGGGACAAGGGGGGGGTTAGGGGTGTGCCCCCCACCCCAAAATGGGGTTTGGGGGGGTCCTGGGGGGACAAGGAGGGGTTAGGGGTGTCCCCCCCACCCCAAATTGCGGCTCGGGGGGGGTTGAGGGGGTCCTGGGGGGGGTTAGGGGTGTCGCCCCCACCCCAAAGTGGGGCACGGGGGGGAATTTGGGGGTCCTTACCTTGGGGGGGTCCTTGGGGGGGAATTTGGGGATCCTTACCTTGGGGGGGGCTGCGGGGGGAATTTGGGGGTCCTTACCTTGGGGGGTTCCTGGGGGGGAATTTGGGGGGTCCTTACCTTGGGGGGGTCCTGGGGGGGGAATTTGGGGGTCCTTACCTTGGGGGGGTCCTGGGGGGCGAATTTTGGGGGTCCTTACCTTGGGGGGGTGCCGCGGGGGGGGGAATTTGGGGGGTCCTTACCTTGGGGGGGTCCTGGGGGGGGAATTTGGGGGATCCTTACCTTGGGGGGGTCCTTGGGGGGGAATTTGGGGGTCCTTACCTTGGGGGGGTCCTTGGGGGGGAATTTGGGGGGTCCTTACCTTGGGGGGGTCCTGGGGGGGGAATTTGGGGGGTCCTTACCTTGGGGGGGGCTGCGGGGGGGGTATTTGGGGGGTCCTTACCTTGGGGGGGTCCTGGGGGGGGAATTTGGGGGGTCCTTACCTTGGGGGGGGCCGCGGGGGGCTCCAGGGTGGTGGCAGGGGGGGACACGTCCCCTCCCCCCGAGCTGTCCTCATCCTCGGGGACGCTGATGAAGATGGTGGGGGGCTCCAGGTCGCCCCCCCCCAGCTCCGGGGGGGCCTCGGAGGGGAGGAGCCTGTGCTGGGACCCCCGCCCGGGGCTGGGGGGACCCCCTTGGCCTTGGCCTCCTCCTCGCTGGGGCGTTTGGGGGGCTTCTCCTGCGGGGGGACCCCGATTCACCCTGAGACCCCAAATTCACCGAGACCCCAACCCAAATTCACCGAGACCCCAAATTCACCCTGAGACCCCAACCCAAATTCACCGAGACCCCAACCCCAATTCACCGAGACCCCAAATTCACCCTGAGACCCCAACCCAAATTCACTCTGAGACCCCAAATTCACCCTGAGACCCCAAATTCACCGAGACCCCAACCCAAATTCACCCTGAGACCCCAACCCGAATTCACCCTGAGATCCCAAATTCACCCTGAGACCCCGAATTCACTCTGAGACCCCAACCCCAATTCACCCTGAGACCCCAACCCAAATTCACCCTGAGACCCCAACCCAAATTCACCCTGAGACCCAAACCCAAATTCCCATTCCCCCCCCAATGTCCCCAAATGGGTCTGGGGTCATCCTGAGACCCCCAACCCTTCACCCTGAGACCCCAACCCCAATTCACCCTGAGACCCCAACCCCAATTCACTGAGACCCCAACCCCAATTCACCCTGAGACCCAAACCCAAATTCCCATCCCCCCTGGTGTCCCCAAATGGGTCTGGGGTCATCCTGAGACCCCCAACCCTTCACCCTGAGACCCCAACCCAAATTCACTCTGAGACCCCAAATTCACCCTGAGACCCCAACCCCAAATTCACCCTGAGACCCCAACCCGAATTCCCATTCCCCCCCCAATGTCCCCAAATGGGTCTGGGGTCATCCTGAGACCCCCAACCCTTCACCCTGAGACCCCAACCCCAATTCACCCTGAGACCCCAACCCCAATTCCCATCCCCCCCCGCAATGTCCCCAAATGGGTCTGGGGTCACCCTGAGACCCCAAACCCAAATTCCCATCCCCCCGTGTCCCCAAAGGGTCTGGGGTCCCCCGGGGTCCCTCTGTCCCCACCCCCCCGGTGTCCCCAAAGGGTCTGGGGTCCCCCTGTCCCCTGTCCCACCTCTCCGGGTGTCCCCAGATGGGTCTGGGGTCACCCTGGGTCCTCCTGTCCCCTGCCCCACCTCTCTGGGTGTCCCCAAAGGGTCTGGGGTCCCCTGTCCCCACCCCCCCGGTGTCCCCAAAGGGTCTGGGGTCCCCATCCCCCATCCCCCATCCCCCATCCCCCATCCCCCATCCCCTGTCCCACCTCTCCGGGTGTCCCCAGATGGGTCTGGGGTCACCCTGGGTCCCCCCGTCCCCTGCCCCACCTCTCCGGGTGTCCCCTCGGGCTCGTGGCGCGTGGTGGCCTCCAGGATGGCCATGGTGGACAGCGGGATGTGAGCTTGCTGGGGGAGGGGACACGGGGGGGGTCAGACCACCCAAGGTCACCCCCCTGTCCCCAAATGTCACCTGGTGCGGTGTCAGGGTCTGCACGTGGCCCAGGAGGGGTCGCACTGCCCCAGGTCACTCCCCTGTCCCCAGGGGGTGTGTCCCCTGTCCCCCAGTGTCACCTGGTGCGGTGTCAGCGCCCGCACGTGGCTCAGCAGGGGTCACACCGCCCCAGGGTCAGTCCCCTGTCCCCAAATGTCACCTGGTGCGGTGTCAGGGCGCGCACGTGGCTCAGGAGGGGTCACACTGCCCCAGGTCACTCCCCTGTCCCCAAGGTCACTCCCCTGTCCCCAAGGTCAGTCTCCTGTCCCCAAGGTCACTCCCATGCCCCCAAGGTCACTCCCCTGTCCCCAAATGTCACCTGGTGCAGGGTCAGGGCCCACACGTGGCTCAGGAGTGGCTCAGGAGGGGTCACATTGCTCTGTCCCCAAGGTCACTCCCCTGTCCCCAAGTGTCACCTGGTGCGGTGTCAGCGCCCGCATGTGGCTCAGCAGTGGCTCAGGAAGGATCACACTCCCCTGTCCCCAAGGTCACTCCCCTGTCCCCAAGGTCACCCCCCTGTCCCCAAGTGTCACCTGGTGCGGTGTCAGCGCCCGCACGTGGCTCAGGAGTGGTCACACCACCCCAGGGCTGTCCCCAAAGGCTGTCCCCTGTCCCCAAATGTCACCTGGTGCGGTGTCAGGGCGCACACGTGGCTCAGCAGTGGCTCGCGGAGGCGTCACACCGCCCTGGGGGTGTGTCCCCTGTCCCCAGGGTCACTTCCCTGTCCCCAAGGTCACTCCCCTGTCCCCGAGGTCACTCCCCTGTCCCCAGGGTCACTCCCCTGTCCCCAAGGTCACTCCCCTGTCCCCGAGGTCACTCCCGTCCCCAAGGCTGTCCCCAAGTGTCACCTGGTGCGGGGTCAGGGCCCGCACGTGGCTCAGCAGTGGTCACACCACCCCAGGGCTGTCCCCAAGGTCACTCCCCTGTCCCCAAGGTCACTCCCCTGTCCCCAAGGCTGTCCCCAGGTGTCACCTGGTGCGGGGTCAGGGCGCGCACGTGGCTCAGCAGTGGCTCAGGAAGGATCACACTGCTCTGTCCCCAGGTCACTCCCCTGTCCCCAAGGTCACTCCCCTGTCCCCGAGGTCACTCCCCTGTCCCCAAGGCTGTCCCCAGGTGTCACCTGGTGCGGTGTCAGCGCCCGCACGTGGCTCAGCAGTGGCTCAGGAACAATCACACTGCTGTGTCCCCAGGGGTGTCCCCTGTCCCCAGGGTCCCTCCCCTGTCCCCAAGTGTCACCTGGTGCGGGGTCAGGGCGCGCACGTGGCTCAGCAGTGGCTCGCGGAGCTCGGGGCACTTGTCGAAGACGGCGGCGAGCTGCGGCGGCGGCAGCTGCAGCACCACCTGGAACGACTGCGGCTTCGTGCGCTGGCAGCACTTGATGAATCCCTCCCACACCTTGGGGTACTTCCACACCTGGGGACAGGTACAGGGACAGGTACGGGGTCAGTGGGGACACCTGGGGACAGGTTTGGGACACAGGGGACACTGCGGCTTCGTGCGCTGGCAGCACTTGATGAATCCCTCCCACACCTTGGGGTACTTCCACACCTGGGGACAGGTACGGGGACAGGTATGAGATGGGGGGACACCTGGGGACAGGTACGGGGTCACTGGGGACACCTGGGGACAGGTATGAGATGGGGGGACACCTCGGGGGACATTTGGGGACAGGTTTGGGACACAGGGGACACTGTGGCTTCGTGCGCTGGCAGCACTTGATGAATCCTTCCCACACCTTGGGGTACTTCCACACCTGGGGACAGGTATGGGGACAGGTATGAGATGGGGGGACACCTGGGGACAGGTATGGGGTCAGTGGGGACACCTGGGGACAGGTTTGGGGTCAGTGGGGACACCTGGGGACAGGTTTGGGGTCAGTGGGGACACTGTGGCTTCGTGTGCTGGCAGCACTTGATGAAGCCTTCCCACACCTTGGGGTACTTCCACACCTGTGGGAACACCTGGGAGGGTCAGTGGGGACACCTGGGGACAGGTATGGGATGGAAGGGACACCTGGGGACAGGTACAGGGTCAGTGGGGACACCTGGGGACACCTGGGGACAGGTTTGGGACACAGGGGACACTGCGGCTTCGTGCGCTGGCAGCACTTGATGAATCCCTCCCACACCTTGGGGTACTTCCACACCTGGGGACAGGTACGGGGTCAGGTACGGGGTCAGTGGGGACACCTGGGGACAGGTACGGGGACAGGTACAGGGTCAGTGGGGACAGGTATGGGGTCACTGGGGACACCTGGGGACAGGTTTGGGACACAGGGGACACTGTGGCTTTGTGCACTGGCAGCACTTGATGAATCCCTCCCACACCTTGGGGTACTTCCACACCTGGGGACAGGTACGGGGTCAGGTACGGGGTCAGTGGGGACACCTGGGGACAGGTACGGGGACAGGTACAGGGTCAGTGGGGACAGGTATGGGGTCACTGGGGACACCTGGGGACAGGTTTGGGACACAGGGGACACTGTGGCTTTGTGCACTGGCAGCACTTGATGAATCCCTCCCACACCTTGGGGTACTTCCACACCTGGGGACAGGTACGGGGTCAGGTACGGGGTCAGTGGGGACACCTGGGGACAGGTACGGGGACAGGTACAGGGTCAGTGGGGACAGGTATGGGGTCACTGGGGACACTTGGGGACAGGTTTGGGACACAGGGGACACTGTGGCTTTGTGCACTGGCAGCACTTGATGAATCCCTCCCACACCTTGGGAGGGGGACAGGTACAGGGATAGGTATGACACGGAGGGGACACCTGGGGGGACACCTGGGGACAGGTATGGGGTCAGTGGGGACACCTGGGGACAGGTATGGGGACAGTGGGGACACCTGGGGACAGGTATAAGATGGAGGGGGCAGCAGGGGATAGGTATGGGGTGGGGGGGACACCTGGGGACAGGTATGGGGTCAGTGGGGTTGGGTGGGACAGGGAATTTCATGGGAATTTTGGGGGAATTTGGGGTGAATTTCGTGGAAATCTTGGGGGAATTTTAGGGGAATTTTGGGGTCAATTTTGGTGGAATTTTGTGGGAGTCTTGGGGGAATTTGAGGTGAGTTTTGGGGGAATCTTGGGGGGATTTTTGAGGGATCTTGGGGTCTGGATCACCCTGTCCTGGTGCCCCCACATTCCCAATTTCAGGGCGATTTTAGAGGGGATTTTGGGGGTATTTTTTGGGGTATTTTTGGGGTGATTTTGGGGGTTCCAGACCTGCTTCATGATGAGCCTGGAGAGGATGCTCATGACGATGGTCAGGGCCTGGATCACTGTGCCCTGGTGCCCCCACATCCCCAATTTCGGGGCGATTTTTGGGGCGATTTTTGGGGGAATTTCAGCAGATTTTTTTTGGGATTTCGGGGAGATTTTAGGGTTCTAGACCTACTTCATGATGAGCCTGGAGAGGATGCTCATGACGATGGTCAGGGCCTGGATCACTGTGCCCTGGTGTCCCCATAACCCCAATTTCGGGGCGATTTTTGGGGGAATTTCAGCAGATTTTTTGGGGGATTTTGGGGGTTCCAAACCTGCTTCATGATGAGCCGGGAGAGGATGTTCATGACGAAGCCGCCGAGGCGTGGGTACATGGTCAGGGCCTGGATCACCGTGCGCATCAGCAGCATGGGCAGAGGGCTCTGCTCCATCAGCTGCTGCATCACCACCGCCAGCACCTCCGACGTGTACACGTTCCGCTCGGCGAAGCACAGGTTGGTGGCTGCGGGGACACTGCGAGTCACTGGGAGGCACTGGGAGGCACTGGGAGGGGATTGGGAGTGACTGGGAGTCACTGGGAGTGACTGGGAGGCACTAGAAGGGCACTAAAGGGATGTTTGGGGGCACTGGGAGTCATTAATGAGGTATTTGGGGGTACTGGGAGGGCACTGGGAGGCACTGGGAGGTACTGGGAGGGTATCAGGATTGACTTGGAGGGCACTGGGAGGCACTGGGAGGGTATCAGGATTGACTTGGAGGGCACTGGGAGGCACTGGGAGGGTATCAGGATTGACTTGGAGGGCACTGGGAGGCACTGGGATGGACTGGGAGGCACTGGGAGCTCTCCATCACCACCACCAGCACCTCCGACGTGTACACGTTCCGCTCGGCGAAGCACAGGTTGGTGGCTGTGGGGACACTGCGAGTCACTGGGAGGCACTGGGAGGGGATTGGGAGTGACTGGGAGGCACTGGAAGGGCATTGGGAGGCACTAAAAGGGCACTAAAGGGATGTTTGGGGGCACTGGGAGTCACTAAAGAGGTATTTGGGGGTACTGGGAGGGCACTGGGAGGCACTGGGAGGCACTGGGAGGGTATCAGGATTGACTGGGAGGGCACTGGGAGGCACTGGGAGGCACTGGGATGGACTGGGAGGCACTGGGAGCTCTCCATCACCACCGCCAGCACCTCCGACGTGTACACGTTCCGCTCGGCGAAGCACAGGTTGGTGGCTGCAGGGACACTGCGAGTCACTGGGAGGCACTGGGAGGGACTGGGAGGGACTGGGAGGGACTGGGAGGGGATTGGGAGGCACTAGAAGGGCACTAAAGGGATGTTTGGGGGCACTGGGAGTCACTAAAGAGGTATTTGGGGGTACTGGGAGGCACTGGGAGGCACTGGGAGGGACTGGGAGGGACTGGGAGGCACTGGGAGGGGATTGGGAGTGACTGGGAGTGACTGAGAGTGACTGGGAGGCACTGGGAGGCATTAAAAGGGCACTAAAGGGATGTTTGGGAGCACTGGGAGGCACTGGGAGGGTATCAGGATTGACTTGGAGGGCACTGGGAGGCACTGGGATGGACTGGGAGGCACTGGGAGCTCTCCATCACCACCACCAGCACCTCCGACGTGTACACGTTCCGCTCGGCGAAGCACAGGTTGGTGGCTGCGGGGACACTGCGAGTCACTGGGAGGCACTGGGATGGACTGGGAGGGGATTGGGATTGACTGGGAGGGCATTGGGAGGGACTGGGAGTCACTAAAAGGGTGTTTGGGGGCACTGGGAGGCACTGGGATGGACTGGGAGGGGATTGGGAGTGACTGGGAGGGGATTGGGATTGACTGGGAGTGACTGGGATTGACTGGAAGGGACTGGGAGGGCACTAAAGGGGACTTCGGGTGTCCCTGTCACACCTGGGTGTCACTGTCTCTGTCCCTGTCCCCATCTTTGATGACGATTTCATGTCACACTTGAAGCTGTCGATGCACACATGTCCCCATGTCCCTGTCCCCCCCCAATGTCCCTGTCCCACCTTTGATGATGGACTTCATGTCACACTTGGCGCTGTCCCTGTCCCCCCCAGGTGTCCCTGTCCCCCCCAGTGTCCCCAATCCCTGTCCCTGTCCCACCTTTGATGATGGACTTCATGTCACACTTGGCGCTGTCCCTGTCCCCCCCAGGTGTCCCTGTCACCCCTGGGATGTCCCCAATCCCTGTGCCCCCCAATGTCCCTGTCCCCACCTTTGATGATGGACTTCATGTCACACTTGGTGCTGTCCATGCACACATGTCCCTGTGTCCCTGTCCCCCCCAGGTGTCCCTGTCACCCCCAATGTCCCCAGTCCCTGTCACCCCCAATGTCCCTGTCCCACCTTTGATGATGGACTTCATGTCACACTTGGCACTGTCCCTGTCCCCCCCAGGTGTCCCTGTCCCCCCCAGTGTCCCCAATCCCTGTCCCACCTTTGATGATGGACTTCATGTCACACTTGGCACTGTCCATGCACACATGTCCCTGTGTCCCCAATCCCTGTCCCCCCCAGTGTCCCTGTCCCCACCTTTGATGATGGACTTCATGTCACACTTGGCACTGTCCCTGTCCCCCCCAGGTGTCCCTGTCACCCTTGGGATGTCCCCAATCCCTGTGCCCCCCAATGTCCCTGTCCCACCTTTGATGATGGACTTCATGTCACACTTGACACTGTCCCTGTCCCCCCCAGGTGTCCCTGTCCCTGTCCCCCCCAGGTGTCCCTGTCACCCCCAGTGTCCCCAATCCCTGTCCCACCTTTGATGATGGATTTCATGTCACACTTGGCGCTGTCGATGTTGTGCAGAGCGATCAGGAGCTCCCCTGGGTTCAGAGGGGACACGGCCGAGGTGCCATCGCCTGCGGGGACACGGGGACAGTGACAGGGGACAGTGACAGGGGACAGTGACAGTGACAGGGGACAGTAACAGGGACAGGGGACAGTGACAGGGTCACACCCCCGGCTGGTCCTGGGGTCACCCTGTGCTCCCACAGCCCTACTGGGAATGTCCCATGTCCCACCCCAGCTGTCCCCAACTATCCCCAAGCTGTCCCCACACTGTCCCCACACCGTCCCCAAGCTGTCCCCAGCTGTCCCTTCACCGTGCTGTGTCCCCAGCTGTCCCCACACTGTCCCCAGCTGTCCCCAAGTGTCCCCAGCTGTCCCCTACCGTGCTGCGTCCCCAGCAGGCCTGTCCCCACACTGTCCCCAGCTGCCCCCAAGTGTCCCCAGCTGTCCCCAGCAGTCCCCACACTGTCCCCAGCTGTCCCAGGCCTGTCCCATGTCCCATCCCAGCTGTCCCCAAGTGTCCCCAGCAGTCCCCACACTGTCCCCAGCTGTCCCAGGCCTGTCCCATGTCCCACCCCAGCTGTCCCCAGCAGTCCCCACACTGTCCCCAGCTGTCCCAGGCCTGTCCCATGTCCCACCCCAGCTGTCCCCAGCAGTCCCCACACTGTCCCCAGCTGTCCCAGGCCTGTCCCATGTCCCACCCCAGCTGTCCCCAAGTGTCCCCAGCTGTCCCCACACTGTGCCCAGCTGTCCCAGGCCTGTCCCATGCCCCACCCCAGCTGGTCCCCAACTGTCCCCAAGCTGTCCCCACACTGTCCCCAGCTGTCCCCAAGCTGTCCCCAGCTGTCCCCACACTGTCCCCAGCTGTCCCCAAGTGTCCCCAGCTGTCCCCTACCGTGCTGCGTCCCCAGCAGGCCTGTCCCCACACTGTCCCCAGCTGCCCCCAAGTGTCCCCAGCTGTCCCCAGCAGTCCCCACACTGTCCCCAGCTGTCCCAGACCTGTCCCATGTCCCATCCCAGCTGTCCCCAAGCTGTCCCCACACTGTCCTCAGCTGTCCCAGGCCTGTCCCATGTCCCACCCCAGCTGTCCCCAGCTGTCCCCAAGTGTCCCCACACTGTCCCCAAGTGTCCCCAGCTGTCCCCACACTGTGCCCAGCTGCCCCAGGCCTGTCCCACGCCCCACCCCAGCTGTCCCCAGCTGTCCCCACACTGTCCCCAGCTGTCCCCAGCTGCCCCCAAGTGTCCCCACACTGTCCGCAGCTGCCCCAGGCCTGTCCCATGCCCCACCCCAGCTGTCCCCAGCTGTCCCGTGTCCCTACCGTGCTGTGTCCCCAGGAGCCGATTGAAGACCTCCTTGACCACGATGGGGTTGAGTTTGATGAGTTTGGGCAGCGCCTGAATCACCTCTTTCTGCACCGAGAACGGCACCGCTCAGCCCCGGGGACACCAGGGACACCGCGGGGACACCGCGGTGACATTGGGGACACCGCGGTGACATTGGGGACAGCGGGATGTCGGGGAGGGTGAAATAGGAAAGCTTTATAAATAAAACTACTTGGCAAAAAAGCTGAGAATGTGGAAACGATCAGCGAGATTGAAATGAAGAGAAGGTTTGAGATACCAAACCCCAGTGACTGAAAAATTGAAAAACAATGGCATGGCCACTGAAGGTAATACCCTTTTGATTAAACAATTCCCCTTTGGATTAAACAATTCCCCTTTTGATTAAACAATCCCTTTTTGATTAAACAATTCCCCTTTTGATTAAACAATCCCCTCTGCTTGCAGGTCCAAGGCTCAGAGCAGACCCTACCAACTCGGCAGAGGGTCCAAAAAGCAGTTTTTAGAGTTTAAAATGTAACGCCGAATGGTAATGCAATGATTCTCATAGGCTGTGTGTAAATGTTGTAGGATTTGTGGCTTGTTCTGGATTGGTTAGTGAAAATTAGAATATTCAGCACAGAAGATGATTTATTGTATTGTAAACGGCAACCATGGGATTCTATTCTATTCTATTCTATTCTATTCGATTCGATTCGATTCGATTCCATTCCATTCCATTCCATTCCACTCCACTCCACTCCACTCCACTCTATTCTACTTCATTCCGTTCCATTCTATTCTATTCTATTCCATTCCATTCTATTCCATTCCATTCCATTCTATTTTATTCCATTCCATTCTATTCCATTCCACTCTATTCTATTCTACTCCATTCTATTCTATTCTATTCTATTCTATTCTATTCTATTCTATTCTATTCTATTCTAATTCCATTCTATTCCATTCCACTCCACTCCATTCTATTCTACTCCATTCCATTCCATTCCATTCCATTCTATTCTATTCTAATTCCATTCCATTCTACTCTATTCTATTCCGTTCCATTCTATTCTACTCCATTCCATTCCATTCTATTCTACTCCATTCTATTCTATTCTATTCTATTCTATTCTATTCTATTCTATTCTATTCTATTCTATTCTATTCTAATTCCATTCCATTCTACTCTATTCTATTCCATTCCATTCTATTCTACTCCATTCCATTCCATTCTACTCTATTCTACTTCATTCTATTCCATTCTATTCCATTCCATTCCATTCCATTCTATTCTACTCTATTCTATTGCATTCCATTCCCATTCCATTCCATTCCACTCCACTCCACTCCATTCTATTCTACTCCATTCTATTCTATTCTATTCTATTCTATTCCATTCCATTCCGTTCCATTCCATTCCATTCCATTCCATTCTACTGTATTCTACTCTATTCCATTCCATTCCATTCTACTTCATTCCATTCCATTCTATTCCATTCCACTCTATTCCATTCTACTCTATTCCACTCTATTCTATTCTATTCTATTCTATTCTATTCTATTCCATTCCATCCCATTCCACTTCATTCCATGCCATTCCATTCTATTCTATTCCATTCTCATTCCATTCTATTCCATTCCACTCCATTCCACTCCATTCCATTCCATTCCATTCCACTCCATTCCATTCCATTCTATTCCACTCCATTCCATTCCATTCCATTCCATTCCATTCCATTCTATTCCACTCCATTCAATTCCACTCCACTCCATTCCATTCCATTCCATTCCATTCCACTCCATTCCATTCCATTCCATCCCATCCCATTCTATTCCATTCCATTCCATTCCATTCCACTCCATTCCATTCCATTCCATTCCACTCCATTCCATTCCATTCTATTCCATTCCATTCCACTCCATTCCATTCCATTCCATTCTATTCCATTCCATTCCATTCCATTCCATTCCATCCCATCCCATTCTATTCCATTCCATTCCATTCCATTCCATTCCACTCCATTCCATCCCATCCCATTCTATTCCACTCCATTCCATTCCATTCCGCTCCATTCCATTCCACTCCATTCCACTCCATTCCATTCCACTCTATTCCATTCCATTCCATTCCATTCCATTCCACTCCACTCCATTCCATTCCATTCCATCCCATCCCATTCTATTCCACTCCATTCCATTCCATTCCATTCCATTCCATTCCATTCCATTCCGCTCCACTCCATTCCATTCCACTCTATTCCACTCCATTCCATTCCATTCCACTCCATCCCATTCTATTCCACTCCACTCCACTCCACAAACCACCAAATCCCACAGACGGCAAATCCTACACCGAGGGACACCGAGGGACACCGAGGGACACCCCAAGGTGACACTGGGGACACCGAGGTGACACTGGGGACAGCAGGGAGGGGACAGGGCGGCGCTGACCTTCTCCAGGCCGTTGAGCACGGGAATGAGGAAGCGAACGTCCGGCAGCCTCTTGTGGTACAGGTCCCGCACGCGCTTGACCAGCTCCGGGGAGGGTGGCACTGCCAGGGGACAGCGGTGACACCGCGGACACGGTCAGCCCCGGGTGACACCGGGGACATCGTCACACCGGGGTGTCACCAGGGGAGGGGACAGCGGTGACAACGGGGACACGGTCAGCCCGCGGGAGGGGACACCGGGGAGATCGGCACCCCCAGGGGAGGGGACAGCGGTGACACCGGGGACACGGTCAGCCCAGGGGAGGGCACAGCGGTGACACGGTCAGTCCCGGGTGTCACCGGGGCCATCGTCACACCGGGGTGTCACCAGGGGAGGGCACAGCGGTGTCATCAGGGACATTGTCACCCCCAGGGTGTCACCAGGGTGTCACCGGGGGAGGAGACAGCGGTGTCACCAGGGACATCATCACCCCAGGGGTGTCCCCAGGGTGTCCCCAGGGTGTCACCGGGGCCATGGCCACCCCCGGGGTATCCCCAGGGTGTCCCCACGGTGTCACCGGGGCCATGGCCACCCCAGGGTGTGCCCAGGGTGTCCCCAGGGTGTCACTGGCATGTCCCCAGGGTGTCTCCAGGGTGTCACCGGGGACATTGTCACCCCCAGGGTGTCCCCAGGTGTCCCCAGGGTATCCCCAAGATGTCCCCAGGTGTCCCCAGGATGTCCCCAGGTGTCCCCAGGTGTCCCCAGGGTGTCCCCAGGTGTCCCCAGGATGTCCCCGGGGTGTCCCCAAGATGTCCCCAGGTGTCCCCAGGTGTCCCCGGCCCACCTTTGTCGGTCAGGCTGTGCAGGCAGCGTGTCACCAACGTCTCGGCACCCTTGGGACAATTCTCCACCAGCAGCAGCAGCTCCGGAGAGTTCATGCCCATCCCGCGGATCTGAAAAATTCACATTTTGGGGCTGAATTTAACCGAAAATGGAGGGTTTAGAGCTGGCAGATTTAAATGAAAATGGAGGATTTAAAACTGGAAAAATTTTGTCAGATTGAACCAAAAATGGAGGGTTTAAAGCTGACAGATTTGTATCAGATTTAACCGAAAATGGAGGGTTTAAAGCTGGAAAATTGTGTCAGATTTAACCGAAAATGGAGGATTTTAAAGCTGGAAGATTTGTGTCGGATTTAACCAAAAATGGAGGGTTTTAAACCTGGAAAAATTGTGTTGGATTTAACCGAAAACGGAGGATTTAAAGCTGGAAAAATTGTGTCAGATTGAACTGAAAATGGAGATTTTAAACCCAAATGAGGCCTTGCTTGATGATGCCCAAAATGGTGAAAGTCAACTGCCCCAAAGCTGCTCCCAATTAACTGAACCTGTCCCAATTAACCAAACCCATTAAATTAATCAAACCCATTAATTTAACCAAACCCATTAAATTAACCAAACCCACTAAGGGTCTGTAAATCCCCATGATGTCCCCAATGTCCCCAGGTGTCCCCAATGTCCCCAATGTCCCCACGTCCTCACGGGCTGCTCGATGACGCGCAGCACGGTGACACTCAACTGCCCCAATCTGCTCCCAATTAACTGAACCTGTCCCAATTAACCAAACCCATTAATTCATAGTAAATGTGTGTAAATCCCCATGATGTCCCCAATGTCCCCAGGTGTCCCCAATGTCCCCAGGTGCCCCCAATGTCCCCACGTCCTCACGGGCTGCTCGATGACGCGCAGCACGGTGACACTCAACTGCCCCAATCTGCTCCCAATTAACCGAACCCATTAAATTAACTGAACCCATTAATTGACAGTAAATGTGTGTAAATCCCCATGATGTCCCCAGGTGTCCCCAATGTCCCCAATGTCCCCAACGTCCCCGTGTCCTCACGGGCTGCTCGATGACACGCAGCACGGTGACACTCAACTGCCCCAATCTGCTCCCAATTAACTGAACCTGTCCCAATTAACCAAACCCATTAATTGATAGTAAAGGTGTCAAACTGCCAATGGTGTCCCCAATGTCCCCGATGTCCCCGATGTCCCCGATGTCCCCGTGTCCTCACGGGCTGCTCGACGACGCGCAGCATGGTGACACTCAACTGCCCCAATCTGCTCCCAATTAACCAAACCCATTAAATTAACTGAACCCATTAATTGACAGTAAATGTGTGTAAATCCCCATGATGTCCCCAGGTGTCCCCAATGTCCCCAATGTCCCCAACGTCCCCGTGTCCTCACGGGCTGCTCGATGACGCGCAGCACGGTGACACTCAACTGCCCCAATCTGCTCCCAATTAACCAAACCCGTTAATTGACAGTAAAGGTGTCAAACTGCCAATGATGCCAGTGATGTCCCCAGGTGTCCCCAATGTCCCCAACGTCCCCGTGTCCTCACGGGCTGCTCGATGACGCGCAGCACGGTGCGCTTGATGTCGGCGATGGCCTCGGTGTAGACGGAGGCGAGCTCGTGGATCAGCTTGTGGTTGTGCGGCAGCAGCGCCAGGTACAGGTACAGGCACTGCTTGATCGTCTCCTCCGTCCAGGGCGCTGCCACCTCTGCAGGGAGGGGACAAAAATGGGTTAAAATGGGCTGGAAACGGGAAAAAATGGGCTGAAAATGAGAAAAAATGGGAAAAAATGGGGTATTGATAAGCAAAAACGGGCTGGAAATGGGAAAAAATGGGCTGGAAATGGGAAAAAATGGGAAAAAACCAGCTGGAAATGGGAAAAAATGGGCTGGAAATGGGAAAAAAACGGGAAAAAATGGGCTGGAAATGGGTAAAAATAGGCTGGAAATGGGAAAAAATGGGCTGGAAATGGGAAAAAATGAGAAAAAACAGGGTATTGATAAGCAAAAATTGGTCAATAATCAAAACGCTTGATGGTCTCCTCCGTCCAGGGCGCCGCCACCTCTGCGGGGAGGGGACAAAAATGGGTTAAAATGGGCTGGAAACGGGAAAAAATGGGCTGGAAATGGGAAAAAATGGGAAAAAATGGGGTATTGATAAGCAAAAACGGGCTGGAAATGGGAAAAAATGGGCTGGAAATGGGAAAAATGGGAAAAAACTGGCTGGAAATGGGAAAAAATGGGCTGGAAATGGGAAAAAAACGGGAAAAAATGGGCTGGAAATGGGTAAAAATAGGCTGGAAATGGGAAAAAATGGGCTGGAAATGGGAAAAAATGAGAAAAAACGGGGTATTGATAAGCAAAAATTGGTCAATAATCAAAACGCTTGATCATCTCCTCCGTCCAGGGCGCCGCCACCTCTGCGGGGAGGGGACAAAAATGGGTTAAAATGGGCTGGAAATGGGAAAAAATGGGCTGAAAATGAGAAAAAATGGGAAAAAATGGGGTATTGATAAGCAAAAACGGGCTGGAAATGGGAAAAAATGGGCTGGAAATGGGAAAAAATGGGCTGGAAATGGGAAAAAATGGGAAAAAATGGAGTATTGATAAGCAAAAATGGGTCAATAATCAAAACGCTTGATGGTCTCCTCCGTCCAGGGCGCCGCCACCTCTGCGGGGAGGGGACAAAAATGGGTTAAAATGGGCTGGAAACGGGAAAAAACGGGCTGGAAATGGGAAAAAATGGGAAAAAATGGGGTATTGATAAGCAAAAACGTGCTGGAAATGGGAAAAAATGGGCTGGAAATGGGAAAAAATGGGAAAAACCGGCTGGAAATGGGAAAAAATGGGCTGGAAATGGGAAAAAATGGGAAAAAATGGGGTATTGATAAGCAAAAATGGGCTGGAAATGGGAAAAAATGGGAAAAAAACAGCTGGAAATGGGAAAAAATGGGAAAAAATGGGGTATTGATAAGCAAAAATTGGTCAATAATCAAAACGCTTGATCGTCTCCTCCGACCAGGGCGCCGCCACCTCTGCGGGGAGGGGACAAAAATGGGTTAAAATGGGCTGGAAACGGGAAAAAATGGGCTGAAAATGAGAAAAAATGGGAAAAAATGGGGTATTGATAAGCAAAAACGGGCTGGAAATGGGAAAAAATGGGCTGGAAATGGGAAAAATGGGAAAAAACTGGCTGGAAATGGGAAAAAATGGGCTGGAAATGGGAAAAAAACGGGAAAAAATGGGCTGGAAATGGGTAAAAATAGGCTGGAAATGGGAAAAAATGGGCTGGAAATGGGAAAAAATGAGAAAAAACGGGGTATTGATAAGCAAAAATTGGTCAATAATCAAAACGCTTGATCATCTCCTCCGTCCAGGGCGCCGCCACCTCTGCGGGGAGGGGACAAAAATGGGTTAAAATGGGCTGGAAATGGGAAAAAATGGGCTGAAAATGAGAAAAAATGGGAAAAAATGGGGTATTGATAAGCAAAAACGGGCTGGAAATGGGAAAAAATGGGCTGGAAATGGGAAAAAATGGGAAAAAACTGGCTGGAAATGGGAAAAATGGGAAAAAACTGGCTGGAAATGGGAAAAAACAGGGAAAAATGGGGTATTGATAAGCAAAAATGGGTCAATAATCAAAACGCTTGATTGTCTCCTCCGACCAGGGCGCCGCCACCTCTGCGGGGAGGGGACAAAAATGGGTTAAAATGGGCTGGAAATGGGAAAAAATGGGCTGGAAATGGGAAAAAATGGGAAAAACCTGCTGGAAATGGGAAAAAATGGGCTGGAAATGGGAAAAAATGGGAAAAAATGGGGTATTGATAAGCAAAAACGTGCTGGAAATGGGAAAAAATGGGCTGGAAATGGGAAAAAATGGGAAAAAACTGGCTGGAAATGGGAAAAATGGGAAAAAACTGGCTGGAAATGGGAAAAATGGGAAAAAACTGGCTGGAAATGGGAAAAAATGGGCTGGTGATGACCCAATTAATGGTGCCACCTCTGAGGACAGGGGACAAAAAATGGGTCAATGACCAAAAATGGGCTGGTGATGATCAAAAATATTTGACATTTCCCAAAGATTTTTGGGATTTCCCACACAAAATTTGGGATTTTGGGTCTCACCCGTGTCCTTGTCGGCCCCGAACAGCACCGAGGGAGGGTTGGGGTGCACCATAAAATATTTGACATTTCCCATAAAATATTTGACATTTCCATACAATATTTGACATTTCCCATAAAATATTTTACATTTCCCATGAAATACTTGACATTTCCCATACAATATTTGGGATTTCCCATAAAATATTTTACATTTCCCATAAAGTATTTGATATTTCCCATATAAAATTTGGGATTTTGGGTCTCACCCGTGTCCTTGTCGGCCCCGAACAGCACCGAGGGAGGGTTGGGGTGCACGAGGAGCTGCAGATAATTGAGGGCAAACTTCTCCACATATTCGCGGAGCTGCTCCTTCTCGTACATGCGCTTGATGAACAGCAGCGCCTGCTGCCGCACCTGTGGGGACACCTGTGTCACCTGAACGTCACCTGAGTGTCACCTGAGTGTCCCTAAATATCCCCTGAGTGTCCCCAGAGTGTCCCTGAGTGTCCCTGAGTGTCCCCAGAGCTGCTCCTTCTCGTACATGCCCTTGATGAACAGCAGCGCCTGCTGCCGCACCTGCCAGGGGGACACCTGTGTCACCTGAGTGCCACCTGAGTGTCACCTGAATGTCCCTGAGTGTCCCCAGAGCTGCTCCTTCTTGTACATGCCCTTGATGAACAGCAGCGCCTGCTGCCGCACCTGCTGGGGGGACACCTGTGTCACCTGGGTGTCACCTGAGTGTCACCTGAATGTCCCTGAGTGTCCCCAGAGTGTCCCCAGAGCTGCTCCTTCTCGTACATGCGCTTGATGAACAGCAGTGCCTGCTGCCGCACCTGCCAGGGGGGACACCTGTGTCACCTGAGTGTCACCTGAGTGTCACCTGAATGTCCCTGAGTGTCCCCAGAGTGTCCCCAGAGCTGCTCCTTCTCGTACATGCCCTTGATGAACAGCAGCGCCTGCTGCCGCACCTGCTGGGGGGACACCTGTGTCACCTGGGTGTCACCTGAGTGTCACCTGAATGTCCCTGAGTGTCCCCAGAGTGTCCCCAGAGCTGCTCCTTCTCGTACATGCCCTTGATGAACAGCAGCGCCTGCTGCCGCACCTGCTGGGGGGACACCTGTGTCACCTGGGTGTCACCTGAGTGTCACCTGAGTGTCACCTGAGTGTCCCTAAATGTGACCTGAGTGTCCCCAGAGTGTCCCCGGAGCTGCTCCTTCTCGTACATGCGCATGATGAACAGTAGCGCCTGTTCAACTGTCACCTGAGTGTCCCTTGAGTGTCCCCAAATGTCCCCAAGGTGTCCCCAAACATCCCCAAGGTGTCCCCAAATGTCCCTGAGGTGTCCCCACCTTGTCCTTCTCGTGGGAGCTGAGGTCCAGCAGCACGTGCAGGTACTGGAACTGGCGCGAGGGACGCTTGAAGATCAGGTCCCGCAGGGTGGACATGCCCAGGTAGGTGCGGCTCTGTGGGGACAGCGCTGTCACCTCCCCGGGTCCCCTCCCGTGTCACCTCCCCTCCCTGTGTCACCTCCCCTGCCTGTGTCACCTCCCCGGGTCACCCCCCGTGTCACCTCCCTGTGTCACCTCCACAGGGTGGACATGCCCAGGTACGTGTGGCTCTGTGGGGACAGAGCTGTCACCTCCCCGGGTCACCTCCCGGTGTCCCCTGTCCCCTCCCAGCGTTCCCTGCCCATGTCCCCATGTCCCCTGGTGTCCCCACCTCGTCCTCGCAGTACTTGCGGATGACCTCAGGGACACAGTGGTGTCCCCTCCCCGTGTCCCCTGCCCATGTCCCATCCCTGGTGTCCCCCGGTGTCCCCATGACCCCGGATGTCCCCATGTCCCCTGGTGTCCCCACCTCGTCCTCGCAGTACTTGCGGATGACCTCCAGGGCACTCTCGGTGATGAGCGGCGCCTCCAGCACCACTTTGGTGAAAATCCTGCGGGAGGGGACAAGGGACAGCGCTGATGTCACTGCCAGTGTCACCACTGATGTCACCGGGGTGCAGTTGGTGGCTCTGCTCTGTCCCCAGAGGCACCAGCCTGGTCCCAGTGGCGCTGTCCCATCCCCTGGTGCCCTGTCCTAGACCTGATGGCACTGTGGTGGCACTGACCTGACCCTGCTGACACTGTCCCCATCCCAACCCCAGTGTCCCCAGTGTCCCCATACCAACCCTGGTGGCACCAACCAACCCAATCTTGGTGGCCCCATCCCATCCCCGCTGTCCCCATCCCATCCCCAGTGCTCCCATCCCATCCTCAGTGTCCCCATCTCATCTGCACTGTCCCCATCCCAATTCTGGTGTCCCCATCCCATCCTTGGTGTCCCCAACCCATTCCTGCTGTCCCCATCCCATCCCTAGTGTCCCCACCCAATCCCATCCCTGGTGTCCCCAGTGTCCCCATACCAGCCCTGGTAGCACCAACCCTGACATTCCCAACCTGACGTTCCCATCCCGACCCAGTGTCCCCATCCCATTGTTGGTGTCCCCATCCCATCCCTGGTGTCCCCACCCCGTCCCCACCGTCCCCACCCCGGTGTCCCCGCTGTCCCCATCCCATCCCTGGTGTCCCCACCTGTCCCTGCTGTCCCCATCCCGTCCCCCCCCGGTGTCCCCACCCGTCCTTCTGGTCGGGTTTCTCCTGCAGGCCAGCCAGCAGCCCTGGTGGCACCAACCTAACTCTGGTGTCCCCACTGTCCCCATCCCCCTGTTGGTGTCCCCATCCCAGTGTCCCCGGTGTCCCCACCCGTCCTTCTGGTTGGGTTTCTCCTGTAGGCCGGCCAGCAGCCCTGGTGTCCCCATCCCATCCCCACTGTCCCCATCCACCTGTTGGTGTCCCCATCCCACCCCTGGTGTCCCCATTCAATCCCCGCTGTCCCCACCCCGGTGTCCCCGGTGTCCCCACCCGTCCTTCTGGTCGGGTTTCTCCTGCAGAATTCCCAACTCTGGTGTCCCCACCTGTCCCCACTGTCTCCATCCCATCCCCGCTGTCCCCATCCCATCCCTGGGGTCCCCATCCCATCCCCACTGTCCCCATCCCCCTATTGGTGTCCCCATCCCCCTGTTGGTGTCCCCGGTGTCCCCACCCGTCCTTCTGGTCGGGTTTCTCCTGCAGGCCGGCCAGCAGCCCTGGTGGCACCAACCCAACTCTGGCGTCCCCACTGTCCCCATCCCATCCCCACTGTCCCCATCCCCCTGTTGGTGTCCCCGTCCTGTCCCCACTGTCCCCATCCCATCCCCACTGTCCCCATCCCACCCCTGGTGTCCCCGTCCTGTCCCCGGTGTCCCCACCCGTCCTTCTGGTCGGGTTTCTCCTGCAGGCCAGCCAGCAGCCCTGCTGTCCCCATCCCATCCCTAGTGTCCCCACCCAATCCCAGGTGTCCCCAGTGTCCCCATACCAGCCCTGGTAGCACCAACCCAACCTGACGTTCCCATCCCGACCCAGTGTCCCCATCCCATCCCTGGTGTCCCCACCCCGGTGTCCCCGCTGTCCCCATCCCATCCCTGGTGTCCCCACCTGTCCCTGCTGTCCCCATCCCGTCCCCCCCGGTGTCCCCACCCGTCCTTCTGGTCGGGTTTCTCCTGCAGGCCAGCCAGCAGCCCTGCTGTCCCCATGCCATCCCTGCTGTCCCCACTGTCCCCATCCCATCCCTGCTGTCCCCACTGTCCCCATCCCATCCCTGCTGTCCCCATCCCATCCCCACTGTCCCCATCCCATCCCTGGTGTCCCCATCCCCCTGTTGGTGTCCCCGGTGTCCCCACCCGTCCTTCTGGTCGGGTTTCTCCTGCAGAATTCCCAACTCTGGTGTCCCCACCTGTCCCCACTGTCTCCATCCCATCCCCGCTGTCCCCATCCCCCTGTTGGTGTCCCCATCCCCCTGTTGGTGTCCCCGCTGTCCCCACCCGTCCTTCTGGTCGGGTTTCTCCTGCAGGCCGGCCAGCAGCCCTGGTGGCACCAACCCAACTCTGGCGTCCCCACTGTCCCCATCCCATCCCCACTGTCCCCATCCCATCCCCGCTGTCCCCATCCCCCTGTTGGTGTCCCCGCTGTCCCCACCCGTCCTTCTGGTCGGGTTTCTCCTGCAGGCCGGCCAGCAGCCCGATGAGGCACTCGTCGTAGCGCTCCAGGCCACCCCCGGGGCCACCAGGGCCACCACCGCGGGCCAGGTGCGCGTTGTACTCCTGGAAGAGCCACGCGAACGCCAGGTCCAGGCGGCCCCGGACGTCGTCCAGGATGAAGGACAGCACCTCGCCCTTGAGGGGCACCTCGAACTGCGTCACCAGCGAGGCCAGGATCTTCACACGGGCCTGGGGGACACCAGGGGTCACTCAGGGGTCATTTGGGGTCACTTAATGGTCATTCAATAGTCACTCAAGGGATTAGTCAAGGGTCACTAAAGGGCACCCCGAACTGCGTCACCAGCGAGGCCAGGATCTTCACGCGGGCCTGGGGGGCACCAGGGGACACTCAGGGGTCATTTGAGGTCACCAGGCGACAGTCAGGGGTCATTTGGGGTCATTTGGGGTCACTTAATGGTCATTCAATAGTCACTCAAGGGATTAGTCAAGGGTCACTCAGGAGCACCTCGAAGTGCGTCACCAGCGAGGCCAGGATCTTCACACGGGCCTGGGGGACACTGGGGGTCACTCAGGGGACATTTGGGGTCACTCAGGGGTCATTAGGGACCATCAGGGGTCACTCAAAGGTCACTGAGGGGCACCTCGAACTGCGTCACCAGCGAGGCCAGGATCTTCACACGGGCCTGGGGGACACGGGGGTCACTCAGGGGTCATTTGGGGTCACTCAGGGGTCATTTGGGGTCACCAGGGGTCATTTGAGGTCACTTAATGGTCATTCAATAGTCACTCAAGGGATTAGTCAAGGGTCACTCAGGAGCACCTCAAAGTGCGTCACCAGCGAGGCCAGGATCTTCACACGGGCCTGGGGGACACGGGGGTCACTCAGGGGTCATTTGGGGGTCACTCAGGGGTCATTTGGGGTCACCAGGGGTCATTTGGGGTCACCAGGGGTCACTCAAAGGTCACTGAGGGGCACCTCGAACTGCGTCACCAGCGACGCCAGGATCTTCACGTGGGCCTGGGGGCACCGGGGGGTCACACAGGGGTCATTTGGGGTCACTCAGGGGTCATTTGGGGTCACCAGGGGTCATTTGAGGTCACTTAATGGTCATTCAATAGTCACTCAAGGGATTAGTCAAGGGTCACTCAGGAGCACCTCAAAGTGCGTCACCAGCGAGGCCAGGATCTTCACACGGGCCTGGGGGACACGGGGGTCACTCAGGGGACATTTGGGGGTCACTCAGGGGTCATTTGGGGTCACCAGGGGTCATTTGGGGTCACCAGGGGTCACTCAAAGGTCACTGAGGGGCACCTCGAACTGCGTCACCAGCGACGCCAGGATCTTCACGTGGGCCTGGGGGCACCGGGGGGTCACACAGGGGTCACTCGGGGTCACCAGGGGACAGTCAGGGGTCATTTGGGGTCAGTCAGGGGTCATTTGGGGTCACCAGGGGACAGTCAGGGGTCATTTGGGGACAGTCAGGGGTCATTTGGGGACAGTCAGGGGTCAGTCAGGGGCACCACGAAGTGTGTCACCAGCGAGGCCAGGATCTTCACGCGGGCCTGGGGGGCACCGGGGGGTCACTCAGGGGTCATTTGGGGGCACTCAGGGGCACCTCGAACTGTGCCAGGATCTTCACACAGGCCTGGGGGGCACCAGGGGTCACTCAGGGGTCATTTGGGGGCACTCAGTGGTCACTCAGGGGTCACTCAGGTGTCATTTGGGGGCACTCAGTGGTCACTCAGGGGTCACTCAGGGGTCATTTGGGGGCACTCAGTGGTCACTCAGGGGTCACTCAGGGGTCATTTGGGGTCACTCAGGGGCACCTCGAACTGTGCCAGGATCTTCACACGGGCCTGGGGGGCACCGGGGGGCACCAGGGGTCAGTCAGGGGTCACTTGGGGTCACTCAGGGGTCACTTAATGGTCATTCAAGGGTCACTCAAGGGCTACTCAAAAGTTTCTCAAGGGTTTCCTGGGACTATCCTAGAGGTATCCTGGGGGTATCCCAGGGGTATTTCCAGGGTAATTCTGAGAGTATCCCGGGGATATTTCCAGAGGAATTCTGGGGATATCCCGGGGGTATTTCTGGAGGAATTCCAGATGAATTCCGGGGGTATTTCCGGAGGAATTTTGGGGGTATCCCGGGGTTATTCTGGGGGGATTTCCAGAGGAATTCTGGGGGGATCCCATGGAGATCCAGGGGGTATTTCCAGAAGAATGCCGGGGGTATTTCTGGGGTAATTCTGGGGATATCCCGGGGATATTTCCGGAGGAAATCTGGGGGTATCCCGGTGTAATTCTGGGGGTATTTCCGGGGATATCCCAGGGAAATCCAGGGGGTATTTCTGGAGAAATTCTAGGTATATCCCTGGGGTAATTCTGGGGTAATTTCGGGGTAATCCCGGGGTAATTCTGGGGCAATCCCAGGATAATTCTGTGGTTATCCCGGGTAATCCCAGGGTAATTTCAGGGTGATCCCGGGATTATCCCAGGTTATCCAAGGGTTATCCTGGGTAATTTCAGGGTTATCCCGGGTAATCCCAGGGTAATTTTGGGGTCATCCCAGGTTATCCAGGGGTAATCCCGGGGTGATTTTGGGGTAATTCTGGGGCAATCCCAGGATATCCCAGGTAATTCTGGGGTGATCCCGGGGTTATCCCAGGTAATCCCAGGGTAATCCCAGGGTAACTCCGGGGCAATCCCAGGTTATCCCAGGTAATCCCAGGTAATTCTGGGGCAATCCCAGGTTATCCCAGGTAATCCCAGGGTAATTTCGGGGTCAACCAAGGTTATCCAAGGGTAATCCCGGGGTGATCCCGGGGTTATCCCAGGTTATCCCAGGTAATCCCAGGGTAATTTCGGGGTCATCCCAGGTTATCCAAGGGTAATCCCGGGGTGATTTCGGGGTAATCCCAGGTAATCCCAGGGTAACTCCGGGGCAATCCCAGGTAATCCCAGGGTAATTTCAGGGTGATCCCGGGATTATCCCAGGTTATCCAGGGGTAATCCCGGGGTGATTTTGGGGTAATTCTGGGGCAATCCCAGGTTATCCCAGGTAATCCCAGGTAATTCCGGGGTGATCCCGGGATTATCCCAGTTTAGCCAAGGGTTACCCTGGGTAATTTCAGGGTTATCCCAGGTAATCCCAGGTAATTCTGGGGCAATCCCAGGTTATCCCAGGTAATCCCAGGGTAATTTTGGGGTCATCCCAGGTTATCCAGGGGTAATCCCGGGGTGATTTCGGGGTAATCCCCGGTAATTGCAGGGTGATCCCGGGGTTATCCCAGGTTATCCCAGGTAATCCCAGGGTAATTTCGGGGTGATCCCGGGATTATCCCAGGTTAGCCAAGGGTTATCCTGGGTAATTTCAGGGTTATCCTGGGTAATTTCAGGGTTATCCTGGGTAATCCCAGGGTAACTCCGGGGCAATCCCAGGTTATCCAGGGGTAATCCTGGGGTGATCCTGGGGTTATCCCAGGTAACCCCAGGATAATCCCAGGTAATTCCGGGGCAATCCCAGGTTATCCCAGGTAACCCCAGGGTAATTTCGGGGTGATCCCGGGATTATCCCAGGTTAGCCAAGGGTTATCCTGGGTAATTTCAGGGTTATCCCAGGTAATCCCAGGTAATTCTGGGGCAATCCCAGGTTATCCCAGGTAATCCCAGGGTAATTTTGGGGTCATCCCAGGTTATCCAGGGGTAATCCCGGGGTGATTTTGGGGTAATTCTGAGGCAATCCCAGGTTATCCCAGGTAATCCCAGGTAATTCCGGGGTGATCCCGGGGTTATCCCAGGTTATCCCAGGGTAATTTCAGGGTAATCCCGGGATTATCCCAGGTTAGCCAAGGGTTATCCTGGGTAATTTCAGGGTTATCCCAGGTAGTCCCAGGGTAATTTTGGGGCAATCCCAGGTTATCCCAGGTAATCCCAGGGTAATTTCGGGGTCATCCCAGGTTATCCAAGGGTAATCCCGGGGTGATTTCGGGGTAATCCCCGGTAATTGCGGGGTGATCCCGGGGTTATCCCAGGTTATCCCAGGTAATCCCAGGGTAATTTCGGGGTGATCCCGGGATTATCCCAGGTTAGCCAAGGGTTATCCTGGGTAATTTCAGGGTTATCCTGGGTAATTTCAGGGTTATCCCAGGTAATCCCAGGGTAATTTCGGGGTGATCCCGGGATTATCCCAGGTTAGCCAAGGGTTATCCTGGGTAATTTCAGGGTTATCCTGGGTAATTTCAGGGTTATCCCAGGGCAATTTCGGGGTCCCCCCGCGTACCTGAGCGGCGCCGCTGGCGGCCACGGCCCTCTCGGAGCGCAGGATGCGGCGCACGGCGCCGAGCTTCAGCTTCTCCACCTGCACGTCGCTGAGCGGCTTCAGCACGTCGCTCAGCCGGAACACCTTCTTGCGGCCCCCGGCCCCCGCCAGCCTGCAGCAGGAACGGGATTGGGTTGGGATCCAGTGGGAATCGGATTGGCATTGGGTTGGGATCCAGGGAATGGGATTGGGAACGGGATCGGGTTGGGATCCAGTGGAAATCGGATTGGGAACGGGATTGGATTGGGATCCAGGGAATGGGATCGGGTTGGGATCCAGGGAATGGGATTGGGAACAGGATCGGGTTGGGATCCAGTGGGAATCGGATTGGCATTGGGTTGGGATCCAGAGGGAACGGGATTGGGAACGGGATTGGGTTGGGATCCAGTGGGAATCAGATTGGGATTGGGAATGGGATCCAGCGGGAACAGGATTGGATTGGGATCCAGGGAATGGGATCGGGAACGGGATTGGGTTGGGATCCAGCGGAAATGGGACTGGGAACGGGATTGGGTTGGGATTCAGTGGGAATGGGATCGGGAACGGGATTGGGTTGGGATCCAGTGGGAATGGGATTGGGAACGGGATTGGGTTGGGATCCAGCGGGAACGGGATTGGGAACGGGATTGGGTTGGGATCCAGCGGGAATGGGATTGGATTGGGATCCAGCAGGAATGGGATTGGGATCGGGATTGGGTTGGGATCCAGCGGGAATGGGATCAGATTGGGACTGGGATCGGATTGGGGATCAGGAATGAGATCAGGATTGGGATCCAGCGGGAATGGGACTGGGATCCCCTGGGAATGCGGACTGGGATCCAGTGGGAAGGGGAATGAGATTGGATTGGGATTGGATTGGGATCCCCTAGGAATGAATTGGGAATGGGACTGGGATTCTGCTGGGTTCATCCTGCTCCTTCAATCCCACCCCAAATCCCCGAATCCCCAAATCCCACACCCCAAATCCCACACCCCAAATCCCCCGGGACTCACCGTGGCTGCATGGCTGGGATGATGGGCTCGGGCCGGCACCATCAATCCCACCCCAAATCCCACTGAAATCCCATCGGAAATGGGGTCAGACTCACCATGGCTGCGTGGCCGGGATGATGGGCTCGGGCCGGTGCCATCAATCCCACCCCAAATCCCCAAATCCCACACCCCAAATCCCATTGGGAATGGGGTCAGACTCACCGTGGCTGCGTGGCCGGGATGATGGGCTCGGGCCGGTGCCATCAATCCCACCCCAAATCCCCAAATCCCACACCCCAAATCCCCAAATCCCACACCCCGAATTCCCCCAGGATCTCACCATGGCTGCATGGCCGGGATGATGGGCTCGGGCTGGTGCCATCAATCCCACCCCAAATCCCCAAATCCCACACCCCGAATCCCCAAATCCCACACCCCAAATCCCACTGGAAATGGGGTCACACTCACCGGGGCTGCGTGGCCGGGATGATGGGCTCGGGTTGGCACCATCAATTCCACCCCAAACCCCCAAATCCCACACCCCAAATCCCACACCCCAAATCCCCCAGGATCTCACCGTGGCTGCGTGGCCGGGATGATGGGCTCGGGTTGGCACCATCAATCCCACCCCAAATCCCCAAATCCCACACCCCAAATCCCTCCAGGATCTCACCGTGGCTGCGTGGCCGGGATGATGGGCTCGGGTTGGTGCCATCAATCCCACCCCAAATCCCACACCCCAAATCCCCCAGGATCTCACCGTGGCTGCGTGGCCGGGATGATGGGCTCGGGTTGGTGCCATCAATCCCACCCCAAATCCCCAAATCCCACACCCCAAATCCCACTGGAAATGGGGTCACACTCACCGTGGCTGCGTGGCCGGGATGATGGGCTCGGGCCGGCTCCATCAATCCCACCCCAAATCCCCAAATCCCCCACCCCAAATCCCCCAGGATCTCACCGTGGCTGCGTGGCCGGGATGATGGGCTCGGGCTGGTGCCATCAATCCCACCCCAAATCCCCAAATCTCACACCCCAAATCCCCCAGGATCTCACCGTGGCTGCGTGGCTAGGATGATGGGCTCGGGTTGGCACCATCAATCCCACCCCAAATCCCCAAATCCCACACCCCAAATCCCCCAGGATCTCACCGTGGCTGCGTGGCCGGGATGATGGGCTCGGGCCGCCGCTTGGCCTGGGGGGTCTCGTCCAGCGCCCCCCCGGCCGAGCCGTGGGCGCCCAGCACGGCGATGGCCTGGCCCTGGCCCAGGGCCGACAGTCGCCGCTTGATCACCACCGGGTCCGGCTTGGCTGCCTTCTCCTCCTTGGGCTCCTCCCGCAGCAGCTTCGTCTGCTCCACACCTGCAAAAGGAGCCGAAATCCCAAATTATCCAATGGTGTGAGCCCCAAAACCAATCAACATCAATAAACTCCCAAATCCGAATTTCACCCCAATTTCTGCTCTCTCTGTGGAGCTGAAATCCCAAATTATCCAATCGGGTGAGCCCCAAAACCGACTGATATCAAAGAATTCCCAAATCCAAATTCCACCCCAATTTTTGCTCTCTCTGTGGAGCCAAAATCCCAAATTAACCAATCAGGTGAACCCCAAACCCAACCAACCCCAACCAATTCCACCCAAACCCGAATTCCACCCCAATTTCTGCTCTCTCCATGGAGCCAAAATCCCAAATTAACCAATCAGGTGAACCCCAAACCCAACCAACCCCAACCAATTCCACCCAAACCCGAATTCCACCCCAATTTGTACTATTCCATGGAGCCAAAATCCTAAATTACCCAACCGGGTGAGCCCCAAACCCAACCAACCCCAACCAATTCCCAAATCCAAATTCCACCCCAATTTCTGCTATTCCATGGAACCAAAATCCCAGATTAACCAATCAGGTAAGCTCCAAACCCAACCAACCCCAACCAGTTCCACCCAAACCCGAATTCCACCCCAATTTCTGCTCTCTCTGTGGAGCCAAAATCCTAAATTACCCAATCGGGTGAGCCCCAAACCCAACCAACCCCAACCAATTCCCAAATCCAAATTCCACCCCAATTTCTGCTATTCCATGGAGCCAACATCCCAAATTAACCAATCAGGTAAGCTCCATACCCAACCAACCCCAACCAATTCCACCCAAACCCGAATTCCACCCCAATTTCTGCTATTCCATGGAGCCAAAATCCCAAATTAACCAATCAGGTAAGCTCCATACCCAACCAACCCCAACCAGTTCCACCCAAACCCGAATTCCACCCCAATTTGTACTATTCCAGGGAGCCAAAATCCTAAATTACCCAATCAGGTGAACCCCAACCCCACCCCAAATCCAAATCCCCCCAGTCCCCTCCCTCCCCCCGTGTCCCCTGACCTGGCCCCAGGCCGGCGGCTGTCATCTGCGTGGCCATGAGCCGCGCCAGGTGCTTGATCTGCGCCTCGGTGCCCGCCGACTCCACGGGCGTGTAGGTGGCCTGGAAGGAGGCGGGCATGGCCTCGGGCAGGTACACCATGCTGATCAGCACCTGGGGGATGGCACAGGTCACTGGGGACACCTGAGTGACACCTGAGTGACCCTGGAATGTGTGGGGCACACTGGGAATGTGGGGACACCGTGGGGTGTAGGTGGCCTGGAAGGAGGCGGGCATGGCCTCGGGCAGGTACACCATGCTGATCAGCACCTGGGGGGACACCGGGGGGACACCTGAGTGACACCGGGAATGTGTAGGGGACACCGGAGTGACCCTGGAATATGTGGGGGACACCAAAAATAGGGGGGGACACTGGGGGTGTAGGTGGCCTGGAAGGAGGCAGGCATGGCCTCGGGCAGGTACACCATGCTGATCAGCACCTGGGGGATGGCACGGGTCACTGGGGACACCAGGGGGACACTGGAGTGACACTGGAGTGACACTGGGAATGGGGGTACACTGTGGGGGACACCCAGGGGACACCAGGTGACTCCACGGGAGTGTAGGTGGCCTGGAAGGAGGTGGGCATGGCCTTGGGCAGGTACACCATGCTGATCAGCACCTGGGGGACATCATGAGGACACCTGAGTGACACTGGAGTGACACTGGAGTGACACTGGAATGTGTGTGGGACACCAGGAATAGGGGGGAAACCCAGGGGGACACCAGGGGGACACCCGGGGTACACCCGCAGACTCCATGGAGTGTAGGTGGCCTGGAAGGAGGTGGGCATGGCCTCAGGCAGGTACACCATGCTGATCAGCACCTGGGGGGACATCGTGGGGACACCTGAGTGACACCTGAGTGACACTGGAATGTGTGGGGGACACCAGGAATAGGGGGACACTGGGGGTGTAGGTGGCCTGGAAGGAGGCGGGCATGGCCTCAGGCAGGTACACCATGCTGATCAGCACCTGGGGGATGGCACAGGTCACTGGGGACACCTGAGTGACACTGGAGTGACTCTGGAATGTGTGGGGGACACCAGGAATGTGGGGACACCGCGGGGTGTAGGTGGCCTGGAAGGAGGCGGGCATGGCCTCGGGCAGGTACACCATGCTGATCAGCACCTGGGGGACACCGGGGGGACACCTGAGTGACCCTGGAGTGACACTGGGAATGGGGGGACACTGTGGGGGACACCCGGGGTACACCCGCAGACTCCATGGAGTGTAGGTGGCCTGGAAGGAGGCGGGCATGGCCTCGGGCAGGTACACCATGCTGATCAGCACCTGGGGGATGGCACAGGTCACTGGGGACACCTGAGTGACACTGGAATGTGTGGGGGACATTGGGAATGTGGGGACACCGGGGGTGTAGGTGGCCTGGAAGGAGGCGGGCATGGCCTCGGGCAGGTACACCATGCTGATCAGCACCTGGGGGGACACCGGGGGGACACCTGAGTGACACTGGAGTGACACTGGAGTGACCCTGGAATGTGTGGGGGACACCAGCAATGTGGGGACACTCCACGGGCGTGTAGGTGGCCTGGAAGGAGGCAGGCATGGCCTCGGGCAGGTACACCATGCTGATCAGCACCTGGGGGGACACCGGGGGGACACCTGAGTGACACCTGAGTGACCCTGGAATGTGTGGGGGACACCAGGAATGTGGGGACACCGCGGGGTGTAGGTGGCCTGGAAGGAGGCGGGCATGGCCTCGGGCAGGTACACCATGCTGATCAGCACCTGGGGGATGGCACAGGTCACTGGGGACACCTGAGTGACCTCAGAAATGTGTGGGGGACACCAGAAATGCATTGGAGACACCAAAACCTACCTTGGACAACCCCAAAGTGTCCCCAAAATACATTAGGGACCTGAAAAGTGTCCCCAAACCCCCTCAGAGCCCCCCCAAAGTGTCCCCAGAGTGTCCCCAAAGTGTCCCTGTCCCCCGTACCAGGTTGGCCACGTTCTCGGGGGTCAGCAGGACAGGTGACACAGCCCCAAAGTGTCCCCAAAGTGTCCCCAAAGTGTCCCCGGAGTGTCCCCAGAGTGTCCCCAAGCCCCCGTACCAGGTTGGCCACATTCTCGGGGGCCAGCAGGACAGGTGACACACCCCCGAAGTGTCCCCAAAGTGTCCCCAGAGTGTCCCTGTCCCCCGTACCAGGTTGGCCACATTCTCAGGGGTCAGCAGGACAGGTGACGCACCCCCAAAGTGTCCCCAAAGTGTCCCCAGAGTGTCCCCAGAGTGTCCCCAAGCCCCCGTACCAGGTTGGCCACGTTCTCGGGGGTCAGCAGGACAGGTGACACACCCCCGAAGTGTCCCCAAAGTGTCCCCAGAGTGTCCCCAGAGTGTCCCCAGAGTGTCCCCAAGCCCCCGTACCAGGTTGGCCACGTTCTCGGGGGTCAGCAGGACAGGTGACACACCCCCGAAGTGTCCCCAAAGTGTCCCCAGAGTGTCCCTGTCCCCCGTACCAGGTTGGCCACATTCTCGGGGGTCAGCAGGACAGGTGACACAGCCCCAAAGTGTCCCCAAAGTGTCCCCAGAGTGTCCCCAGAGTGTCCCCAAGCCCCCGTACCAGGTTGGCCACATTCTCGGGGGCCAGCAGGACAGGTGACACACCCCCGAAGTGTCCCCAAAGTGTCCCCAGAGTGTCCCTGTCCCCCGTACCAGGTTGGCCACGTTCTCAGGGGTCAGCAGGACAGGTGACACAGCCCCAAAGTGTCCCCAAAGTGTCCCCGGAGTGTCCCCGGAGTGTCCCCAAGCCCCCGTACCAGGTTGGCCACGTTCTCGGGGGCCAGCAGGACAGGTGACACACCCCTGAAGTGTCCCCAGAGTGTCCCCAAAGTGTCCCCAGACTGTCCCTGTCCCCCGTACCAGGTTGGCCACGTTCTCGGGGGTCAGCAGCGGCTGCAGGAACTCGGCTGTGATGTCAGTGTCCGAGGGGACAATGGCTGTCCCTGTCCCCTTGGCCGCGGCCACCGCCGGCGCCTCCAGGTCTTTGTCCTCGTCGTCCTCGCCCAGGGGGGGCTCTGTGGGGACAGGAACAGTGTCACCAAGTGTCCCCGAGTGTCCCCAGGGGTCACTGCCAGCACTGGGGACATCGGGGAGGGGGCGCGGGGGACACCGGGGGGCACCTCTGGGGGACCTGAGGGGCATTTGATGTCACCTCCCCACCCTCAGTGTCATCAGGAGGGACTGAGGGACATTTGATGTCACCTCCCTACCCCCAGTGCCACCAGAAGGGGACAAGGAGGACCTCAGGAAGAATCTGGGGGGTTCCAATGCCACCCCCTGTCCCCAGTGTCCCCAGGAGGGCACTGGGACGATCCTGGGTGGCACTGGGATGACCTCAGGAGGGGTTTCAATGCCACCACAGAGGAGGTGACACCATGGGGAAGGCACCACACATGTCATCATGGGGGAGGCACCACCGATGCCACCATGGGCTGGGTGCCACCAATGCCGCCAATGCCACCACGCACTCAGTGCTAGACACCGATGTCACCATGGGCTCAGTGCCACCAATGCCACCACAGGCTCAGCGCCACCAATGCCACCGATGCCACCACAGGCTTGGTGAAACCGACGCCACCGCGGGTTCAGTGCCACCAACGCCACTGATATCACTACAGGATCGGTGCCACCGATATCACTGATGTCACCCTGGGGGAGGTGACACCACAGGGGAGGTGGCACCGATGCCACCCTGGGCTCAGAGGCACCAATGCCACCATGGGCTCAGTACCACCAATGCCACCACAGGGGAAGTGACACCAATACCACCACGGGGGAGGTGACACCGATGCCACTGCGTGCTTGATGCCACCAACGCCACCGATACCACCGTGGGCTTGGTGCCACCAATGCCACTAATGCCACCACAGGCTCAGTGCCATCAATGCCACCCTGGGCTCATAAGCACCAATGCCACCACAGGGGAGGTGACACCAACACCACCGTGGGGAAGGCACCACCCATGCCACCATAGGCTCAGTGCCACCGCTACCGATGCCACCATGGGCTTGGTGCCACCAACACCATCGATGCCACCACAGGCTCGGTGCCACCGATGCCACCACGCGCTCGGTGCCACCGCCGCCGCGGGCACTGACCGATCTTCATCTTCTTGAGCGCGGCGTCGGGCTCGTCGCGGGGGCGCTTGCGGGCGTCGCGGGGGCTGGGCATGCTGCGGGCGATGTCGGCCTGCGGCGTGCCCAGGTCCACCAGCAGCGTGGTGATCTGCGCCTGGAAGTCGCCCGAGCTGGGGTGGCGCAGCACGCTCAGCAGGTGCAGCTTCAGGTTCTTCCGCACGCTGCTCACCTGAGACTTGGCCAGCGTGGGCGGCAGGTTGGCTACCAGGAGAGAAAAGGGGTTAGGGACATGTTAGGGACACCTGGGGACACTTGCAAATATGGAATATGGGTGTGCGACTTGGCCAGCGTGGGCGGCAGGTTGGCTACCGGGAGAGAAAAGGGGTTAGGGACACTTGGGGACACTTGGGGACAGCTGGGGATATGGGACATGGGTGTGGGACATGGCCAGCGTGGGCGGCAAGTTGGCTACCGGCAGAGGGGACATGTTAGGGACATGTTAGGGACGCTTGGGGACACCTGGAGACAGGTTAAGGACACTTGGGGACAGCTGCGACATGGCCAGCGTGGGTGGCAGGTTGGCTACCGGGAGAGGGGACACGTTAGGGACACTTGGGGACAGGTTAGGGACACTTGGGGACAGCGGCGACATGGCCAGCGTGGGTGGCAGGTTGGCTACCGGGGGAGAAATGGGGTTAGGGACACATTAGGGACATCTGGGGACAGCTGGGACATGGCCAGCATGGGCGGCAGGTTGGCTACCGGGAGAGGGGACATGTTAGGGACACGTTAGGGACGCGTTAGGGACAGCTGGGACTTGGCCAGCGTGGGCGGCAGGTTGGCTACCGGGAGAGAAAAGGGGTTAGGGACACTTGGGGACACTTGGGGACAGCTGGGGATATGGGACGTGGGTGTGGGACATGGCCAGCGTGGGCAGCAGGTTGGCTACCGGGAGAAGGGACACGTTAGGGACATGTTAGGGACGCTTGGGGACACCTGGAGACAGGTTAAGGACACTTGGGGACAGCTGCGACATGGCCAGCGTGGGTGGCAGGTTGGCTACCGGGAGAGGGGACACGTTAGGGACACCTGGGGACAGGTTAGGGACACTTGGGGACAGCAGCGACATGGCCAGCGTGGGCGGCAGGTTGGCTACCGGGGGAGAAATGGGGTTAGGGACACATTAGGGACATCTGGGGACAGCTGGGACATGGCCAGCATGGGCGGCAGGTTGGCTACCGGGAGAGGGGACATGTTAGGGACACGTTAGGGACGCGTTAGGGACAGCTGGGACTTGGCCAGCGTGGGCGGCAGGTTGGCTACCGGGAGAGAAAAGGGGTTAGGGACACTTGGGGACACTTGGGGACAGCTGGGGATATGGGACGTGGGTGTGGGACATGGCCAGCGTGGGCAGCAGGTTGGCTACCGGGAGAAGGGACACGTTAGGGACACCTGGGGACAGGTTAGGGACACTTGGGGACAGCAGCGACATGGCCAGCGTGGGCGGCAGGTTGGCTACCGGGAGAGAAAAGGGGTTAGGGACACTTGGGGACACTTGGGGACAGCTGGGGATATGGGACATGGGTGTGGGACATGGCCAGCGTGGGCTGCAGGTTGGCTACCGGGAGAGGGGACACGTTAGGGACACTTGGGGACAGGTTAGGGACGCTTGGGGACAGCAGCGACATGGCCAGCGTGGGCGGCAGGTTGGCTACCGGGGGAGAAATGGGGTTAGGGACACTTGGGGACAGTTGGGGATATGGGACACGGGTGTGGGACATGGCCAGCGTGGGCAGCAGGTTGGCTACCGGGAGAGGGGACGCGTTAGGGACATGTTAGGGACACTTGGGGACAGCTGGGACTTGGCCAGTGTGGGCAGCAGGCTGGCTACTGGGGGAGAAATGGGGTTAGGGACATGTTAGGGACACCTGGGGACACTTGCAAATATGGAATATGGGTGTGTGACTTGGCCAGCGTGGGCGGCAGGTTGGCTACCGGGAGAGAAAAGGGGTTAGGGACACTTGGGGACACGTTAGAGACACGTTAGGGACAGCTGGGACGCGGCCAGCATGGGCGGCAGGTTGGCTACCAGGAGAGGGGACATGTTAGGGACACTTGGGGACAGGTTAGGGACAGCTAGGACCCGGGCAGTGTCACTGAGGCCACCAATGTCCCCAAACCCCTCGGGGACATTACCGTGCAGGGTCTCGTAGGCCTGGATGACCTCAGCCATGAACATGGGGACACCAAGGGACACCATGGCTGGGGTGACCCCGGGCAGTGTCATCGAGGTCACCGCTGTCCCCAAACCCCTCGGGGACACTGGGGACATTACCGTGCAGGGTCTCATAGGCCTGGATGACCTCGGCCATGAACATGGGGACACCAAGGGACACTGGGGCCAGGACCATCACAGCATGAGGATGACCCCAGGCAGTGTCACCGAGGTCACCGCTGTCCCCAAACCCCTTGGGGACACTGGGGACATTACCGTGGAGGGTCTCGTAGGCCTGGATGACCTCGGCCATGAACATGGGGACACCAAGGGACATGAGAACATTGGGTTCCCAGGGACACCAAGGGACACCATGGCTGGGGTGACCCCGGGCAGTGTCATCGAGGTCACCGCTGTCCCCAAACCCCTCAGGGACATTACCATGCAGGGTCTCATAGGCCTGGATGACCTCGGCCATGAACATGGGGACACCAAGGGACACCGGGGCCAGGGCCACCACAGCATGAGGATGACCCCAGGCAGTGTCACCGAGGTCACCGCTGTCCCCAAACCCCTTGGGGACACTGGGGACGTTACCGTGCAGGGTCTCGTAGGCCTGGATGACCTCGGCCATGAACATGGGGACACCAAGGGACACCATGGCTGGGATCACCCCAGCTGCCTGGGCAGTGTCACCGAGGTCACCGCTGTCCCCAAACCCCTTGGGGACACTGGGGACGTTACCGTGCAGGGTCTCGTAGGCCTGGATGACCTCGGCCATGAACATGGGGACACCAAGGGACACCGGGGCCAGGGCCACCACAGCATGAGGATGACCCCAGGCAGTGTCACCGAGGTCACCGCTGTCCCCAAACCCCTCGGGGACACTGGGGACGTTACCGTGCAGGGTCTCGTAGGCCTGGATGACCTCGGCCATGAACATGGGCCGCTGGCGGGCGATGGTGGCCAGCGAGCCGAGCGCGGCCGTCAGGTTGATGCTGGAGATGGCAGGGTGCACCATGAACTTGAGCAGCTGCTCCAGCGCCGCCTTGCCCTCCTCCCACAGCACACCTGGGGACAGTGGGGACATTGGGGACACTGAGGGGACAGCAGTGTCACCGGGGGCTCACTGCCTTGCCCTCCTCCCACAGCGCGCCTGGGGACAATGGGGACACAGGGGGGGGTCACCAACACATGGGGGGTCAGTCCCAATCCCAATCCCATTCTCATTCCCATTCCCAATCCCGCACTCACTGTACTCGATGACAGGATGATCCCAATCCCATTCCCAATCCCGATTCCATTCCTACTCCCAATCCCAATCCCCTGCGTTCACTGTCCTTGATGTCAGAGTGATCCCAATCCCATTCCCATTCCATTCCCATTCCCATTCCATTCCCAATCCCACACTCACTGTACTTGATGCCGGGGTGATCCCAATCCCAATCCCAATCCCAATCCCAATCCCAATCCCAATCCCAATCCCATTCCCACCCCAATCCCATTCCCACCCCAATCCCAATCCCGTTCCCATTCCCACCCCAACCCCACACTCACTGTACTTGATGACGGCGTGGTCCCAATCCCATTCCCAATCCCAATCCCAAGCCCACCCCAATCCCAATCCCAACCCCGCACTCACTGTACTCGATGACGGGGTGGTCCCAATCCCATTCCCACCCCATTCCCATTCCCACTCCAATCCTAATCCCATTCCCACCCTAACCCCACACTCACTGTACTTGATGACGGCGTGGTCCCAATCCCATTCCCATTCCCACCCCAATCCCAATCCCAACCCCACACTCACTGTACTCGATGACAGGGTGGTCCCAATCCCATTCCCAATCCCAATCCCAAGCCCATTCCCATTCCCACCCCAATCCCAACCCCACACTCACTGTACTTGATGACAGGGTGGTCCCAATCCCAATCCCATTCCCACCCCAATCCCAATCCCGACCCATTCCCATTCCCACCCCAATCCCAATCCCGATCCCATTCCCATTCCCACCCCAATCCCAATCCCAACCCCACACTCACTGTACTCGATGATGGGGTGGTCCCAATCCCAATCTCATTCCCACCCCAATCCCATTCCCACCCCATTCCCATTCCCACTCCAATCCCAATCCCACCCTAACCCCACACTCACTGTACTCGATGACGGCGTGGTCCCAATCCCATTCCCAATCCCAGTCCCATTCCCACCCCAATCCCAATCCCAATCCCAACCCCACACTCACTGTACTTGATACTGGGGTGATCCCAATCCCAATCCCATTCCCACCCCAATCCCAATCCCGATCCCAATCCCAACCCCGCACTCACTGTACTTGATGACAGGGTGGTCCCAATCCCAATCCCATTCCCACCCCAATCCCAATCCCGATCCCATTCCCATTCCCACCCCAATCCCAATCCCAACCCCACACTCACTGTACTTGATGACGAGGTGGTCCCAATCCCATTCCCACCCCATTCCCATTCCCACTCCAATCCCAATCCCATTCCCACCCTAACCCCACACTCACTGTACTTGATGACGGCGTGGTCCCAATCCCATTCCCATTCCCACCCCAATCCCAATCCCAACCCCACACTCACTGTACTCGATGACAGGGTGGTCCCAATCCCATTCCCAATCCCAATCCCAAGCCCATTCCCATTCCCACCCCAATCCCAACCCCACACTCACTGTACTTGATGACAGGGTGGTCCCAATCCCAATCCCATTCCCACCCCAATCCCAATCCCGACCCATTCCCATTCCCACCCCAATCCCAATCCCGATCCCATTCCCATTCCCACCCCAATCCCAATCCCAACCCCACACTCACTGTACTCGATGATGGGGTGGTCCCAATCCCAATCCCATTCCCACCCCAATCCCAATCCCGACCCATTCCCATTCCCACCCCAATCCCATTCCCACCCCATTCCCATTCCCACTCCAATCCCAATCCCACCCTAACCCCACACTCACTGTACTCGATGACGGCGTGGTCCCAATCCCATTCCCAATCCCAGTCCCATTCCCACCCCAATCCCAATCCCAATCCCAACCCCACACTCACTGTACTTGATACTGGGGTGATCCCAATCCCAATCCCATTCCCACCCCAATCCCAATCCCGATCCCAATCCCAACCCCGCACTCACTGTACTTGATGACGGGGTGGTCCCAATCCCAATCCCATTCCCACCCCAATCCCAATCCCGATCCCATTCCCATTCCCACCCCAATCCCAATCCCAATCCCAACCCCACACTCACTGTACTTGATGACAGGGTGGTCCCAATCCCAATCCCAATCCCAATCCCATTCCCACCCCAATCCCATTCCCATTCCCACCCCAATCCCAATCCCAACCCCGCACTCACTGTACTTGATGACGAGGTGGTCCCAATCCCATTCCCACCCCATTCCCATTCCCACTCCAATCCCAATCCCATTCCCACCCTAACCCCACACTCACTGTACTTGATGACGGCGTGGTCCCAATCCCATTCCCATTCCCACCCCAATCCCAATCCCAACCCTGCACTCACTGTACTTGATGACGGCGTGGTCCCAATCCCATTCCCATTCCCACCCCAATCCCAATCCCAACCCCACACTCACTGTACTCGATGATGGGGTGGTCCCAATCCCATTCCCACCCCAATCCCAATCCCGATCCCATTCCCATTCCCACCCCAATCCCATTCCCAATCCCATTCCCACCCCATTCCCAATCCCATTCCCATTCCCACCCCAATCCCAATCCCAACCCCACACTCACTGTACTTGATGACGGGGTGGTCCCGCGGGATGCGCTCCAGGCTGATGTCGTTCTCGTGCCGCTTGGGGACATCGGAGTCGGCCGTGCGGGGGGACAGGGTGACAATCAGCCCCTCCACGAACTTGATGGCGTGCGTGCGGATGCCGTCGTTGTCCGAGTCCAGCAGCAGGATGATGTCGCTGGCCATGGAGGACATCATCTCCCAGCAGGCCTCCTGCAGCTCGCTGATCACCTTGGACTTCACCATCCACTGCCGAAAATCCCAAAAAAGGGGAAAAAGGGCCGTTTTTGATGTGTGATTATGGGGATCGGGTTGGACGGCGGAGAAATTTTAGGGCTGTTTTTGAGTGGAATTACGGTAACCGTATTGAGTATTAAAGGCATTTTATATGGGTAATTACGGTAACCATATCGAATATTAAAGCCTTTTTTAATGTGCAATTACGGTAACAGTTGCCAAATATTAAAGGCATTTTTAATTGGTAATTATGGTAACCGTATTGAAGATTAAAACCATATTTCAATGTGCAATTACGGTAACAACATTGAACATTAAAGACATTTTTAATTGGTAATTACGGTAACCATATTGAAAATCAAAGCAATTTTTAATGTGCAATTACGGTAACAGTATCAAACATTAAAGGCATTTTATATGGGTAATTACGGTAACCATACCGAATATTAAAGCTTTTTTTAATGTGCAATTACGGTAACAGTTGTCAAATATTAAAGGCATTTTTAATTGGTAATTATGATAACCGTATTGAATATTAAAGCCATTTTTCAAAGTGCAATTACGGTAACAATACTGAACGTTAAAAACATTTTTATGGGTAATTACGGTAACCGTATTGAATATTAAAGCCATTTTTTAATGTGTAATTACGGTAACAATACTGAACGTTAAAAACATTTTTATGGGTAATTACGGTAACCGTATTGAATATTAAAGCCATTTTTTAATGTGTAATTACGGTAACAATACTGAACGTTAAAAACATTTTTATGGGTAATTACGGTAACCGTATTGAATATTAAAGCCATTTTTCAAAGTGCAATTACGGTAACAATACTGAACATTAAAAACATTTTTATGGGTAATTACGGTAACCGTATTGAATATTAAAGCCATTTTTCAAAGTGCAATTACGGTAACAATACTGAACATTAAAAACATTTTTATGGGTAATTACGGTAACCGTATTGAATATTAAAGCCATTTTTTAATGCGTAATTACGGTAACGGCACTGAAAAGTGAAGAAATGTTAAGGCCATTTTTGTGTGAAATTACGGTAACGCACCAATTATTAAAATCGCTTTCCGTGTGTAATTACGGTAACTGATATTAAATACTAGGGTCATTTTAACGCATAATTACGGTAGTCACACAGAATATTAAGACAATATTAAAACTATTTTTAGGCGTAATTATACTAATTATCTAAAATATTATGCTTTTAAATATCAATGTATTAAATATTAAAGCCATTTCTATGCATAACCATGGTTTAAAGGACAATAAAATAACTGTAATGAACATAAAAAAAAAATTTATATATTAAATTGTATTACTAGACAACGCTAAAGACTAAATCCACATAAATAATAATATTCAATCTTTTATATTACTAAAAATTACTTACAATACTTACAGTATATAACTGTATTATTCCTTATAATGCACAGTTGCGCTAATTAATTACATATGATGTGTGCAATAATCGATATTATGAAATACGTTTGCTATTTTATATGTTCTATTCTGCACTACATAATACATTTAAATGCTAATAAAATGTTATGCATTATATTGCATATTGTATTTTTTATTACAATTAGCCAATAACATAAATACTACGAATAAAACACATCTACACCTACGCTTATTATTACAACAAATATTATTTTATTCCCAAATACGATATTATTTTATTATTTATATTATCAGGAGCTATGAATACTAACCAGTATGTTCATGCACTAAATAATGCATATTCATATCATAATTAGCAGAGATAATTAGATCAATTCATGCCATATTTAATATCAATATTTATATCCTAAATAGAATCCCCTAATCTATTAATAGATAAATATTTGACAGTATAATGTTAGTATGTGACTACGCATAATAAACAAAAATTAAAAAATATATATTTAATACAAACATGCATTAATTTAATTAACAAACACTCATTTGTTGGGCATCCCCTGTCCAGAACCGCCTGATTTGACACCAAAATCTGATTTTCCCTCCCACTGGGAGCACAAAGTCATGGATTTTCCCCACCCGAGCCCCGCCAGGTGTGCCCCAGGTGTGCCCCAGGTGTGCCCAGGCGTACCCAGGTGTGCCCCAAGTGTGCCCAGGTGTGCCCAGGTGTGCCCAGGTGTGCCCCAAGTGTGCCCAGGCACGTCCAGGCATGCCCCAGGTGTGCCCAGGCATGTCCAGGCGTGCCCCAGGTGTGCCCAGGCGTGCCCCAGGTGTGCCCAGGCGTGCCCCAGGTGTGCCCAGGCATGCTCAGGTGTGCCCCAGGTGTGCCCAGGTGTGCCCCAGGCGTACCCAGGTGTGCCCCAGGTGTGCCCCAGGTGTGCCCAGGTGTGCCCCAGGTGTGCCCCAGGTGTGCCCCAGGTGTGCCCAGGCATGTCCAGGCATGCCCCAGGTGTGCCCAGGTGTGCCCAGGCATGTCCAGGCGTGCCCCAGGTGTGCCCAGGCGTGCCCCAGGTGTGCCCAGGCGTGCCCCAGGTGTGCCCAGGCGTGCCCCAGGCGTGCCCAGGCATGCCCCAGGTGTGCCCCAGGTGTACCCAGGTGTGCCCCAGGTGTGCCCAGGCATGCCCAGGCATGCCCCAGGTATGCTCAGGTGTACCCAGGCGTGCCCAGGTGTGCCCCGGTGTGCCCCAGATAAGCCCAGGTGTGCCCCAGGCATGCCCAGGTGTGCCCAGGTGTACCCCAGGCATGCCCAGGTGTGCCCCAGGTGTGCCCAGGTGTGCCCCTCACCTGCAGGGCCACCTTGTAGAGCTGGGTCATGGTCAGGATTGCTTTCTTGACCACGTTGACGTTCTCGTCCTTGAGCAGCATGTTCAGGTTGGCGATCAGCTTCAGCAGCAGCTCGATGTCCCTTTTGCTGGGGACGGCGCGGGGTCACCCCAAAACAGCCCCAAAATTCCCCAAAAAATTCCTCCCAAAAAATTCCCCCCAAAAATGGCCCAAAACAGCCCTGAAATTCCCCCCAAAATGGCCCAAAACCAGCACTGAAATTAACCCAAAACGGCCCCAAAATTCCCCCCCAAAATGGCCCAAAAATGGCCCAAGAACTCCCCAAAATGGCCTTGAAAGAGCCCCAAAAATGGCCCCGAAATTCCCCCAAAAAAGGCCCAAAATTCCCCCAAAAATGGCCCCAAAATGGCCCAAAAACGGCCCCAAAATTCCATCAAAATGGCCCCAAAATTCCCCCCAAAACGGCCCCAAGATGGCCCAAAACCAGCCCCAAACTTCCCCCAAAACAGCCCCAAAACGGCCCCAAAATTCCCCCAAAATGGCCTTGAAAGAGCCCCAAAAATGGTCCCAAAATTCCCCCAAAACAGCCCCGAAATTCCCCACAAAATTCCCCCAAAATGGCCCCGAAAGAGCCCCAAAATTCCCCCCAAAACAGCCCCAAAATTCCCCCTAAAACAGCCCCAAAGGGACCCCAAAATGTCCCAAATCCCACCCCAAATACCCCTTTTTCCTACCCAAATCCCATTTTTCCTACCCAATTCCCACTTTTTCCTCCCCAAATCCCACTTTTCCTACCCAAATCCTCCCTTTTTTGCCCCAAATCCCCCAGAGCTCACCAGGCCTCCTCGATGAATCCCACCACGAATTTCCGGACCTCGATGGATTTGTCTGCTTGGAACGCGATGATTTCCTGGGAAAAGGAGAAATGCAGGGTCAGGTACCCAAAATTCCCCAAATCCATCCCAAATTCCCCCAAATCCATCCCAAAATTCCCACAAATCCATCCCAAATCCATCTCAAATCCATCCCAAATTCCCCAAATCCATCCCAAATTCCCACAAATCCATCCCAAATCCATCTCAAATCCATCCCAAATTCCCCAAATCCATCCCGAATTCCCACAAATCCATCCCGAATTCCCACAAATCCATCCCAAATTCCCACAAATCCACCCCAAGTTACCCCAAATCCATCCCAAACCCCCCAAATTCCCCCAAATCCATCCCAAATCTGTCCCAACTCCCCAAATCCATCCCAAATTCCCCAAATCCACCCCAAATTCCCACAAATCCACCCCAAATTCCCACAAACCCATCCCAAATTCCCACAAACCCACCCCAAATTTCCCCAAATCCATCCCAAATTCCCAGAAATCCATCCCAAATCCACCCCAAACCCCCTGGGATCCATACCAAATTCCCTCAAATCCATCCCAAACTCCACCAAATCCATCTCAAATTCCCTCCAATCCACCCCAAACTCCACCAAACCCACCCCAAATTCCCCCAAATCCACCCTAAATTCCCTCAAACCCATCCCAAATTCCCCAAATTCCCTCAAATCCATCCCAAATCCATCCCGAATTCCCCAAATCCCCCCCAAATTCCACCCCAAATTCCCTCAAATCCATCCCAAATTCCCCAAATTCCCTCAAATCCAACCCAAACCCCCCAAATTCACCCCAAATTCCACCCCAAATTCACCCCAAATTCCCCAAATCCATCCCAAATTCCCCAAATTCCCTCAAATCCACCCCAAAGTCCCCCCAAATTCATCCCAAATTCCCCCAAATCCCCCCAGCCCCTCACTCACATCCAGGAAGTTGTCCAGCAGGGTGGGGTCCTTGTTGATGATCAGCTCCTGCACCTGAGGGGACACCGAGGGGACACGGTGGGGACACCGAGGGGACACGGTGGGGACACGGAGAGGGGACACAAAGGGGATATGGAATGGACATGGAGGGGACACGGAGAGGACATGAAGGGGACACGGAGAGGGGACATGGAGAGGGGACACGGAGAGGGGACACGGAGAGGGGACACAGTGAGGACGTGAAGGGGACATGGAAGGGACATGGAGGGGACACGGAGGGGACACAGTGAGGACATGAAGGGGACACGGAGGGGACACGGAGAGGGACATGGAGGGGACACAGTGAAGACATAAAGGGGACACGGAGAGGGGACACAGTGGGGACATGGTGGGGACACGGTGAGGGGACACAGAGGGGACACGGAGAGGGGACACAAAGGGGATATGGAAGGGACACGGAGGGGACATGGAGAGGGGACACAGAGGGGACACAGAGGGGACACAGTGAGGACATGAAGGGGACACGGAGAGGACACAGAAGGGACACGGAGGGGACATGGAAGGGACACAGTGAAGACATGAAGGGGACACGAAGGGGACACAGAAGGGACATGGAGGGGACACGGAGGGGACACAGTGAGGAGATGAAGGGGACGTGGAGAGGGGACACGGTGAGGACACGGAGGGGACATGGAAGGGACATGGAGGGGACACGGAGGGGACACAGTGAAGACATAAAGGGGACACGGAGAGGGGACATGGAGAGGGGACACGGAGAGGACGTGAAGGGGACATGGAGGGGACATGGAGGGGACATGGAGGGGACATGGAGGGGACATGGAGGGGACACAGTGAGGACGTGAAGGGGACACGGAGAGGGGACATGGTGAGGACACGGAGGGGACATGAAGGGGACATGGAGGGGACACAGTGAAGACATGAAGGGGACACGAAGGGGACACAGAAGGGACATGGAGGGGACACAAAGGGGACACAGTGAGGACATGAAGGGGACATGGCGGTGACACGGAGAGGGGACATGGAGAGGGGACACGAAGGGGACGTGGAGAGGGGACACAGAGGGGGGACACAGAGAGGGGACACAGAGAGGTGACACGAAGAGGGGACACGGAGGGGACACAGTGAGGACACAGAGAGGGGACACCGAGGGGACACAGAGGGGACACAGAGGGGACACAGAGGGGACACAGAGGGGACATGAAGGGGACACGGAGGGGACACAGTGAGGAGATGAAGGAGACGTGGAGAGAGGACACAGTGAGGACACGGAGGGGACATGGAAGGGACATGGAGGGGACATGGAAGGGACACAGTGAGGACATGAAGGGGACACGGAGAAGGGACACGGAGAGGACACGGAGGGGACACGGAGGGGACATGAAGGGGACACGGCGGTGACACGGAGAGGGGACATGGAGGGGACACAGAGAAGGGACACGGTGAGGACACGGATGGGACACAGAAAGGACATGGTGACACGGAGAGGGGACACGGAGAGGACACAGAGGGGACATGGAGGGGACACAGTGAGGACATGAAAGGGACATGGCGGTGACACGGAGAGAGGACATGGAGGGGACACGGAGAGGACACGGAGGGGACACGGAGAAGGGACACGGTGAGGACATGGAGGGGACATGAAGGGGACACAGTGAGGACATGAAGGGGACATGGCGGTGACACGGAGAGGGGACATGGAGAGGGGACACGAAGGAGACGTGGAGAGGGGACACAGAGGGGGGACATGGAGGGGACACGGAGAGGACACAGTGAGGACACGGAGGGGACACGGAAGGGACATGGAGGGGACACAGCGAGGACATGAAGGGGACACGGAGAGGGGACACAGTGGGGACACGGTGAGGACACGGAGAGGGGACACAAAGGGGATATGGAATGGACATGGAGGGGACACGGTGGGGACACAGAGAGGACATGAAGGGGACACGGAGGGGACACGGTGGGGACATGGAGGTGACACGGAGGGGACATGAAGAGGGGACATGGAGGGGACACAGTGAGGACACAGAAGGGACATGGAGGGGACATGGAGAGGGGACATGGAGAGGGGACACGAAGGAGACGTGGAGAGGGGACACAGAGGGGGGACATGGAGGGGACACGGACAGGTGACACGAAGAGGGGACACGGAGGGGACACAGTGAGGACACGGAGGGGACATGGAGAGAGCACGGAGAGGACACAGCTCCTCCCAACCCCACATATTCCCATAAAAATCCCAATTATTCCCCCCAAAACCCATTTTCCCCCCCCCAAATCCCACCCATTCCCACCCAAATCCCATTTCCCACCCAAAAATCACATTTTTTCCCACCCAAATCCCATTTCCCACCCCAAAAATCACATTTTTCCCCCCAAACCCCATTTTTCCCCAACCCCACCTGTTTCAGGATGTTGATTTTGCCCTCGCTCCCGATCAGAGCTGCCTGGTTCAGCAGATCCACGACCTGTGGGACGAAATTCCCGGGATTATCCCCAGCCAGGACCCCCATCATTCCCATTTTCCCCATTTTTTCCCATTTTTCCCGATTTTTCCCCGTTTCTCACCCTCTCCGAAGTGCTCCTCCCGTCGCTCCCATTCCCATTTTCCCGATTTTTCCCGATTTTTCCCCAATTTCTCACCCTCTCCGAGGTGCTCCTCCCGTCGCTCCCATTCCCATCATTCCCATTTTCCCCATTTTTTCCCATTTTTTCCCATTTTTCCCCATTTCTCACCCTCTCCGAGGTGCTCCTCCCGTCGCTCCCATTCCCATCATTCCCATCTTTCCCATTTTCCCCATTTTTTCCCATTTTTTCCCCATTTTTCCCCAATTTCTCACCCTCTCCGAGGTGCTCCTCCCGTCGCTCCCATTCCCATCATTCCCATTTTCCCCATTTTTTCCCATTTTTTCCCATTTTTCCCCAATTTCTCACCCTCTCCGAGGTGCTCCTCCCGTCGCTCCCATTCCCATCATTCCCATTTTTCCCATTTTTTCCCATTTTTTCCCCATTTTTCCCCAATTTCTCACCCTCTCCGAGGTGCTCCTCCCGTCGCTCCCATTCCCATCATTCCCATTTTTTCCATTTTTCCCGTTTTTTCCCATTTTTTCCCCATTTTTCCCCAATTTCTCACCCTCTCCGAGGTGCTCCTCCCGTCGCTCCCATTCCCATCATTCCCATCATTCCCATTTTCCCCATTTTTTCCCATTTTTCCCCATTTTTTCCCCAATTTCTCACCCTCTCCGAGGTGCTCCTCCCGTCGCTCCCATTCCCATCATTCCCATCATTCCCATTTTCCCATTTTCCCCATTTTTTCCCGTTTTTTCCCCAATTTCTCACCCTCTCCGAGGTGCTCCTCCGTCGCTCCCATTCCCATCATTCCCATTTTTCCCATTTTCCCCATTTTTTCCCATTTTTTCCCCATTTTTCCCCAATTTCTCACCCTCTCCGAGGTGCTCCTCCCGTCGCTCCCATTCCCATCATTCCCATTTTCCCCATTTTTTCCCCATTTTTTCCCCAATTTCTCACCCTCTCCGAGGTGCTCCTCCCGTCGCTCCCATTCCCATCATTCCCATTTTTCCCATTTTTTCCCATTTTTTCCCATTTTTCCCCAATTTCTCACCCTCTCCGAGGTGCTCCTCCCGTCGCTCCATTCCCATCATTCCCATCATTCCCATTTTCCCCATTTTCCCCATTTTTTCCCGTTTTTTCCCAATTTCTCACCCTCTCCGAGGTGCTCCTCCCGTCGCTCCCATTCCCATTTTCCCCATTTTTCCCGTTTTTTCCCATTTTTCCCCATTTTTCCCCATTTCTCACCCTCTCCGAGGTGCTCCTCCCGTCGCTCCCATTCCCATCATTCCCATTTTTCCCATTTTTTCCCATTTTTTCCCATTTTTCCCCAATTTCTCACCCTCTCCGAGGTGCTCCTCCCGTCGCTCCATTCCCATCATTCCCATCATTCCCATTTTCCCCATTTTTTCCCCATTTTTTCCCCATTTTTCCCCAATTTCTCACCCTCTCCGAGGTGCTCCTCCCGTCGCTCCCATTCCCATCATTCCCATTTTTCCCATTTTTTCCCATTTTTTCCCCATTTTTCCCCAATTTCTCACCCTCTCCGAGGTGCTCCTCCCGTCGCTCCCATTCCCATCATTCCATTTTTCCCGTTTTTTCCCATTTTTCCCATTTTTTCCCCATTTTTCCCCAATTTCTCACCCTCTCCGAGGTGCTCCTCCCGTCGCTCCCATTCCCATCATTCCATTTTTTCCATTTTTCCCGTTTTTTCCCATTTTTTCCCCATTTTTCCCCAATTTCTCACCCTCTCCGAGGTGCTCCTCCCGTCGCTCCCATTCCCATCATTCCCATCATTCCCATTTTCCCCATTTTCCCATTTTTTCCCGTTTTTTCCCCAATTTCTCACCCTCTCCGAGGTGCTCCTCCCGTCGCTCCCATTCCCATCATTCCCATCATTCCCATTTTCCCCATTTTTTCCCATTTTTCCCATTTTTTCCCGTTTCTCACCCTCTCCGAGGTGCTCCTCCCGTCGCTCCCATTCCCATCATTCCCATTTTTCCGTTTTTTCCCATTTTTTCCCCATTTTTTCCCCAATTTCTCACCCTCTCCGAGGTGCTCCTCCGTCGCTCCCATTCCCATCATTCCATTTTTTCCATTTTTCCCGTTTTTTCCCATTTTTCCCCAATTTCTCACCCTCTCCGAGGTGCTCCTCCCGTCGCTCCCATTCCCATCATTCCCATTTTTTCCATTTTTCCCGTTTTTTCCATTTTTCCCGTTTTTTCCCATTTTTCCCGATTTTTCCCCAATTTCTCACCCTCTCCGAGGTGCTCCTCCCGTCGCTCCCATTCCCATCATTCCCATTTTTTCCATTTTTCCCATTTTTTCCATTTTTCCCGTTTTTTCCCATTTTTTCCCCATTTTTCCCCAATTTCTCACCCTCTCCGAGGTGCTCCTCCCGTCGCTCCCATTCCCATCATTCCCATCATTCCCATTTTCCCCATTTTTCCCGTTTTTTCCCATTTTTTCCCCATTTTTCCCCAATTTCTCACCCTCTCCGAGGTGCTCCTCCCGTCGCTCCCATTCCATCATTCCCATTTTTTCCATTTTTCCCGTTTTTTCCCATTTTTCCCCATTTTTCCCCAATTTCTCACCCTCTCCGAGGTGCTCCTCCCGTCGCTCGCCGCCTCCTCTTCGCTGAAGAACTGCGAGGCCACGCTCATGCGGGGGCTGGGCCCCTCCTGCCCCCCCGCCATGGCCCTGCCACCAAAAATGTCACCTCAAAAATGTCACCAATGGCCCTGGGACCCCCCCCGGACCCTATAGAGACCCCCAGGTCCTATAGAAACCCTATAGAGACCCCCAGACCCTATGGAGACCCCCAGGGCCTATGGAAACTCCTCAGGCTCCCTCTGGCCCCGACATGGCCCTGCCACCAAAAATGTCACCTCAGGGGAGTCCCGATGGCCCTGAGACCCCCCGGGCCCTATAGAGACCCTATAGAGACCCACAGACCCTATGGAAACTCCTCAGGCTCCTCTAGAGCCCCCTCCCCACAGCTCCCAAACCCCACAGGCCCCTATAGACCTCTCAGGCCCCTCTAGAGCCCCCTCCCCACCCCACAGGCCCTATAGAGCCCTGAGGCTCCTCTAGAGCCCCCTCCCCACAGCTCCCAAACCCCACAGGCCCCTATAGACCTCTCAGGCTCCTATAGAGCCCCCTCCCCACAGCCCCCAAACCCCTCAGGCTCCTATAGACCCCTCAGGCCCCTCTAGAGCCCCCTCCCCACCCCTCAGGCCCCTCTAGACCCCTCAGGCCCCTATAGAGCCTTCTCCCCACCCCACAGGCCCCTATAGAGCCCTGAGACTCCTCTAGAGCCCCCTCCCCACCCCTCAGGCCCCTATAGAGCCCCCTCCCCACCCCACAGGCTCCTCTAGAGCCCCTCCCCACCCCGCAGGCCCCTATAGAGCCCTCAAGCCCCTCTAGGACCCCTCTCCACCCCTCAGGCCCCTATAGAGCCCCCTCCCCACCCCTCAGACTCCTATAGAGCCCCTCCCCACCCCTCAGGCCCCTATAGAGCCCCCTCCCCACCCCTCAGACCCCTATAGAGCCCCCTCCCCACCCCTCAGGCCCCTCCAGACCCCACAGGCTGCCATCCCTCCGAGCCCTCCCGCCACTACAGACTCCCCCCCGGTCCCTACAGACCCCGAGCCCCCTCCCCATCCCCTACAGACCCCTATAGACCCCTATAGCCCCCCCAGAGCCCCCCCATTCTCTCACCGCCTCCCGCGCTCGCCGCCCCCCCCCCCCCACTTCCGCGCTTCGGCGCAGGCGCGCGGCGGTGACGTCAGCACCGCGCGCCGAGGGAGGGGCGAGGCCTCTCCCCGAGGCTCCGCCCTACGCCGTGACGTCACTCGCGCGAGCGGTCCGCGGGCAACGTGGGGAGGGGGCGATTCCCCCCCCCCCCCCCAAAAATACCGGGACTATGGACCACCCCCCAAAATCTTCACAGAGCCTGAGGCCCCCCAGGACTAAGAGCCCACCCACGCTCACTCCGGACCCCCCAAAACCGGGACCCCCCCCAGGTTCCCCCCGCCCTCAATGCCCCCACACCCCCGAGATCCCCCCAAGAGCGAGACCCCTTCCCCAAAACCTTCCCATATCCCCTGAGACCCCCGCGAAATCCCCCCTAACACCGAGACCACCCACCCCAAAACACCCCCCGACCCCTCTCGGTCTTCTGAGACCCTTCCTCAACCCTGCCGACCCCCCAAACTGCAGCTCCCCCACCGTGAGACCCCTCCCAAACACCCCCTGACCCTCAAAATACCCCCGGACACAAAAAATCCCGAAGCCCCCAACCCCTGACCCCCCCAGACTCCAGCTCCCCCATCGTGAGACCCCTCCCAAACACCCCTGACCCTCAAAATACCCCCAGACACACAAAATCCCGAAGCCCCCAACCCCTGACTCCCCCGATTCTAGCTCCCCCATCGTGAGACCCCTCCCAAACACCCCTGACCCTCAAAATACCCCCGGACACACAAAATCCCGAAGCCCCCAACCCCTGTGACCCCCCCAAACTGCAGCTCCCCCATCGTGAGACCCCTCCCAAACACCCCCTGACCCTCAAGATACCCCCGGACACACAAAATCCCGAAGCCCCCAACCCCTGACTCCCCCAGATTCTAGCTCCCCCATCGTGAGACCCCTCCCAAACACCCCTGACCCTCAAAATACCCCCAGACACACAAAATCCCGACGCCCCCAACCCGTGAGCCCCCAGATTCTAGCTCCCCCATCGTGAGACCCCTCCCAAACACCCCTGACCCTCAAGATACCCCCGGACACACAAAATCCCGAAGCCCCCAACCCCTGTGACCCCCCCAAACTGCAGCTCCCCCATCGTGAGACCCCTCCCAAACACCCCCTGACCCTCAAGATACCCCCGGACACACAAAATCCCAACGCCCCCAACCCGTGAGCCCCCAGATTCTAGCTCCCCCATCGTGAGACCCCTCCCAAACACCCTCTGACCCTCAAGACCCCCCCAAGACCGAGACCTCCCCCAAATCCCCATAAACTCCCCAAACCCCACCCCAATCAAGACCCCTTAACCCCTGTGAGCCCCCCACCCTCACCTCCCACTCCCCAAAAAAACCACCCGGACCACAACTTAACCAAAACCCCCCAAATAAAACCCCCCTGGCTTTATTGACCAGCGCTTTTTGGGACCCCCCCCCCGCCCAAACCCCTCCCTCCCCCTCCCCCAGGCACTTGTCACCCCCATCCCGGCGACGGGGGACACACCAGGACGGGACCCCCCAACCCAGCGGGGACAGCTCCCGGGCTGTCCCTCAGGGGTCCCTCTCCCGCTTGACCCTCACGTCCCCGGCCAGGATGGCGGCGATCTCGCCCTGCATGAAGGCCCAGGGCAGGCCGGAGCCGGCCAGCGGGCAGCGGCCGCCGCTCGGGCAGTGCACGGCGGCACCGGCCCCGCGGGCCCGGATGGCTCGGCGGGCGCAGGGGAAGCAGAAGCGGTGCTCGGGCACGGCCGGGCACTGCACGAAGTGCGTGTCCTCCAGCAGCCGCCGGCAGCGCCCGCAGCTCAGCGCCTCGTCCCCGAGCACCCGCGGCTCCGGGGAAGCCTTGCGGCGCCGCCGGGGCGGAGGTGGCAGTGCCACCGCGGGGAGGTGGCGGTGCTGCTGCGGCAGCGCCTCGGGCGCGGGGGGGTGGCGGAAGAAGCGCACGGCCTCGGTGAAGAGTTCCCCCAGCAGCCTCCAGTCCCCGCTGCCCTGGCGTTTCTCGTACTCCAGGTACTTGTAGCCCGAGGAAATGGATTTGCCGGGAGTTCGGAGGCAGTCCTGGAACATCCTGCGGGCCAGGCCCAGCACGCCATACACGCTGCCGGAGCCGCAGGGGTACTCGGCGAACAGGCACAGCTCGAAGTCGCCCTGGCCGGGCCGGGGGGCGGCATCGAAAGCCAGGACCCGTCCCACCAGGGCGTGGTCCTTGCGGAAGCGCACGGCGAAGGGGGCGCAGCCGGCCAGCACCGAGAGCCGCTCCCGCACCGCCCGCGGCTTCCCCGGCCACGCCTCGGCGCGGCCCCGCAGGGCCTCGCTCAGCCCCGCGGGGACAGCGGGGGACACGTCCTGGGCCAGCGCGACATCGTGGGGGCGGCGCGGGCGGCGCTCGGCGTAGCTGAGATCGGTGCGGCCGCGCAGGGCCTCGCTCAGCCCCGCGGGGACGCTCGGGGACAACGCCAGGGTGGCTTCGTGGCGGCGGCGCTCGGTGCCCTCGAAGGTGCCGCGGCCGCACAGGGCCTCGCTCAGCCCCGCGGGGACGCTCGGGGACAACGCCAGGGTGGCTTCGTGGCGGCGGCGCTCGGTGCCCTCGAAGGTGCCGCGGCCGCACAGGGCCTCGCTCAGCCCCGCGGGGACGCTCGGGGACAACGCCAGGGTGGCATCGTGGCGGCGGCGCAGGCGGCGCTCGGCGCCCTCGAAGGTGACGCGGCCGCACAAGGCCTCGCTCAGCCCCGCGGGGACGCTCGGGGACACGTCCTGCGACAGCGACAGCGCCAGCGCCGCGGTGGCATCGTGCTGGTGGTGGTGGTGGCGGCGGTGCGGGCGGCGCTCGGCGCCCTCGGAGGTGGCACGGCCGCGCAGGGCCTCGCTCAGCTCGTCGGGGACACCCGCGGGGACATCCTCGGGAGGCGACGGTGGCAGCGCCAGCGCCACGGCGACCTCGTGGTGGCAGCGCAGGCGGCGCGCGGCCTCCAGCAGGGGCTCAATGCGCCCGGCGCCCTCGAAGTTGACGCAGCCTCGACAAACGGCCTCGCTGAAGTCCCACACCACGGCCCAGGGCGGCTTGGGCAGCTCGCACAGGTGGCACCACTGCCGCCGCCACGCCATGGCCCGCGGCGATGGCACCGGGGACCCCCGGCGCGGGCTGGGGGACACCGACGGGTCAGGGATGGGGATGGGGGAGGGATGGGACACGCTCAGGGACATCGCTTGGGGACACCCCTCAGCACAGGGACCCCTCAGGGATTGCCTTAAGCACAGGGACCCATCAGGGATGCCACAGGGTGCCCTCAGGGGTCCCCCTCAGAATGGGGACCCCACAGGGACCCCCCCCCTCAGCACTGGGACCCGTCAGGGACCCCTCAGAGACCTCCCCTCAACAAAGGGATCCCTCAGAGACCCCCCCTCACGGGCTCCCTTCAGAACGGCGATCCCTCAAAGACCCCCCTCGCCACAGGGGCTTCTCAGGGACCCCCCCCTCAGCTCACGGACTCCTCAGGGACCCCTTCTCAGCGCTGGGACCCCACAGGGACCCCTCAGTGACCCCTCCTCAAGGACCCCCCTCTCAGGAACCCCCTTCACCACGGACCCCCCTCAAGGACCCCACCCCCGGAGGACACCCCTCCTCACCACAGACACCCCCTCAGGGACACCTCCCTCACCACGAACTCCCCTCAAGGCCTTCCCCCTCAGGGATCCCTCCCTCCCCTGAGGGTCCCCCCTTTTTCCCGCCCCCCCGTTACGAACCGGCCGCCTCGGAGGGGCCGCGGCCGCGGCGGGACGGGAAGGGCGGGCTGGGCACTGCGCATGCGCGGGGGGGAGGAGCCACGCGCCGCGCGTGCGCGGGGACAACGTGCGTGGTGGGGCGTGGTCATCGCATCGGTGGGTGTGGCTATGTAGGGGGCGTGGTTTGTGGTGGCCACGCCCCCGGGCTCCTCCTGTCCCGCCACTCCCGGAGGGACCCCGCGACCCCCGAGGGGACACAGGGGGACGGGACCCTTCCTCCAGGGGACACAGGGGGACGGGACACCCCCCCATCCCTAGGGGACCCAGCTGTCACCTCCCGGTGTCACCTCCCCGTGTCACCCCCCCGTATGACCCAGGTGTCACCCCTCCGTGCCCCCTCCCCGTATGGCCCAGGTGTCCCCCCCGGTGTCACCCCCCCAGTGTCACCCCCCCTGTATGATCCACATGTCCCCCCCGGTGTCACCCCCCCTATGGCCCAGGTGTCCCTCCCGGTGTCACCCCCCCAGTGTCACCCCCCCTGTATGATCCACATGTCCCCCCCGGTGTCACCCCCCCGGTGTCACCTCCCCCTATGGCCCAGGTGTCCCTCCCGGTGTCACCCCTCCGTGCCCCCTCCCCGTATGGCCCAGGTGTCCCCCCCGGTGTCACCCCCCCGGTGTCACCCCCCCTGTATGATCCACATGTCCCCCCCGGTGTCACCCCCCCGGTGTCACCTCCCCCTATGGCCCAGGTGTCCCCCCCGGTGTCACCCCCCCAGTGTCACCCCCCCCTGTATGATCCACATGTCCCCCCCGGTGTCACCCCCCCCTATGGCCCAGGTGTCCCCCCCGGTGTCACCCCCCCAGTGTCACCCCCCCTGTATGATCCACATGTCCCCCCCGGTGTCACCCCCCCCTATGGCCCAGGTGTCCCCCCCGGTGTCACCCCCCCAGTGTCACCCCCCCTGTATGATCCACATGTCCCCCCCGGTGTCACCCCCCCCATGGCCCAGGTGTCCCCCCCGGTGTCACCCCCCCAGTGTCACCCCCCCTGTATGATCCACATGTCCCCCCCGGTGTCACCCCCCCGGTGTCACCTCCCCCTATGGCCCAGGTGTCCCCCCCGGTGTCACCCCCCCGGTGTCACCCCCCCTATGGCCCAGGTGTCCCCCTCCTCTCCCTCTCTGTCCCCACAACCCCCCGACCCCATGTCCCCCCCAGTCCCTCCCCTGTGTCCCCCCCCCATGACAAAGACAACACAGAACCCCTCGGAGCAGCCAAAAGCTCTTTACTCCCCAAAAATCCCAAAAAAAGTGGGGGGGACACCCCCGTGACACCGGGGGGAAGGGACAGGACACCACAGGGGGTGGGGACAATGAGGGGACAATGAGGAGACAACGGAGGAGCTGTGTCCGAGCTCGGGGGGGGGGCCCCAGGACCCCCCCTCAGACTTTCTTCCGCTGCGGCCGCACCCTCGGGAAGAGCTGGGGGAGAACGGGGGGGGTCAGGGGGAGGTGGGACCCCCAAAAAAACCCCAAAAAGTCATGGAGGGGTTGGAGGGAGTCCCCCGCGGCTCGTGGGTGCTGTGGGACCCCCCCCCAAAAGGATGCAGGTGATGTAGGACCCCCTCAAATGATGTGGGACCCCCTCCCCAAAATGCTGTATGCCCTCCCCTATCGATTTGTCCCCTATAGGACCCCTCCCCAAAGGACCCAGGGTCACCCGTGGGACCCTCCCCAAAAGGATGTGGGTGCTGTGGGACCCCCCCTGGGGCTGTGGGACCCCCCCCCAAAGAATCTGAGTCCTGTGAGCCCCTCCCCAAATAATTCTACAGGACCCCTCCTCAAATAATCCTATAGAATAATCCCAAAAAATGTGGGGGCTGTGAGACCCCCCTGGGGCTGTGGGACCTCCCCCCAAAGAATCTGAGTCCTGTGAGCCCCTCCCCAAAGAATCCTATAGGACCCTTCCCCAAATAATCCTATAGGACCCCTCCCCAAAGAATGTGGGGGCTGTGGGACCCTCCCTCAATGATCCTATAGGACCTCTCCCCATATGATCCTATAGGACCCCTCCCCAAAGAATGTGGGGGCTGTGGGACCCTCCCCCAATGATCCTATAGGACCTCTCCCCAAACGATCCTATAAGACCCCTCCCCAAAGAATGTGGGGGCTGTGGGAGCCCCCCCAAAAGGATGTCGGTGCTGTGGGACCCTCCCCCAATGATCCTATAGGACCTCTCCCCATATGATCCTATAGGACCCCTCCCCAAAGGCCGCAGGTAACCTGTGGGATCTCCCCCCTCCCCTGAGCCCCCCTCACCCCGAAATAGTTCCGTGGCACGTAGCCCTCGTGGCCGTAGAGGGACCCCCACCACCAGTCGAGCTCCTCGAGGGGCTCCCGGCGCAGGACCGTCACCGGCTCCCCCTCCCGGAACGAGAGCTCGTCCCCGAACTCGGCGCTGTAATCCCACAGTGCGTACACGACCCCGCTGTTCAGCACCCCCATGCCCTGCTCCACCTCTGTGGGGACACGGGGGGTCAGGGTGGGGATCCCGAATCCCAAATGTTACCCCAAATCCCAATCCTTACCCTAAATCCCAATCGTTACCTGAAATCCCAATCGTTACCCCAAATCCCAATCGTTACCCGAAATCCCAATCGTTACCCCAAATCCCAATCGTTACCCTAAATCCCAATTGTTACCTGAAATCCCAATTGTTACCTGAAATCCCAATCCTTACCCCAAATCCCAATCGTTATCCCAAATCCCAATCATTACCTGAAATCCCAATTGTTACCCCAAATCCTAATCCTTACCCCAAATCCCAATCATTACTCCAAAGCCTAATCCTTATCCCAAATCCCAATTGTTACCTGAAATCCCAATCGTTACCCCAAATCCCAATTGTTATCCCAAATCCTAATCATCACCCCAAATCGCAATCGTTATCCCAAATCCTAATCATTACCCCAAATCCCAATTGTTATCCCAAATCCCAAATGTTACCCCAAATCCCAATCCTTACCCCAAATCCCAGTCGTTACCTGGAATCCCAATTGTTACCCTAAATCCCAATTGTTACCTGAAATCCCAATTGTTACCCTAAATCCCAATTGTTACCTGGAATCCCAATTGTTACCCTAAATCCCAATTGTTACCCCAAATCCCAATTGTTACCTGAAATCCCAATCGTTACCCCAAATCTCAATCGTTATCCCAAATCCTAATCATCACCCCAAATCCCAATTGTTACCCCAAATCTCAATCCTTACCCCAAATCCCAATTGTTACCCCAAATCCTAATCATTACCTGAAATCCCAATCCTTACCCCAAATCCCAGTTGTTACCTGAAATCTCAATCCTTACCCCAAATCCCAATTGTTATCCCAAATCCTAATCATCACCCCAAATCGCAATCGTTATCCCAAATCCTAATCATTACCCCAAATCCCAATTGTTATCCCAAATCCCAAATGTTACCCCAAATCCCAATCCTTACCCCAAATCCCAGTCGTTACCTGGAATCCCAATTGTTACCCTAAATCCCAATTGTTACCTGAAATCCCAATCGTTACCCCAAATCCCAATTGTTACCCTAAATCCCAATTGTTACCCCAAATCCCAATCGTTACCCCAAATCCCAATCCTTACCCCAAATCCCAATCGTTACCCTAAATCCCAATTGTTACCTGGAATCCCAATTGTTACCCTAAATCCCAATTGTTACCCCAAATCCCAATTGTTACCTCAAATCCCAATTGTTACCCCAAATCCCAATCCTTATCCCAAATCCCAATTGTTACCCCAAATCCCAATCATTACCTGAAATCCCAATCCTTACCCCAAATCCCAATCATTACCCCAAATCCCAATCCTTACCCCAAATCCCAATCATTACCCCAAATCCCAACCATTACCCCAAAACCACCCCGGCACCACCAAATAGCCCCTGTACCCCTAAACAACCCTGAACACCTCCAGACACCCCAAAAAAACCCCATTCCCATTCCCACACTCTCCATCCCCCATATCCCCTGCCCCTCCCAGTGCTCCCAGTCCACACCAGTGAGGTAACTGGAGCAGTCGGCGCAGCCCTTGCAGTACTCACAGCCCCCCAATATCCCCAATCCCATAACCCCTGACCCCCATATCCCCCAACCCCATGTCCCCCCATATCCCCTAAACCTTCCAGTCCCTCCCAGTGCTCCCAGTCCGCACCAGTGAGGTAACTGGAGCAGTCGGCGTAGCCCTCACTGTACCTACAGCCCCCCAATATCCCCAATCCCATAACCCCTGACCCCCATATCCCCCAACCCCATGTCCCCCCATATCCCCTAGACCTGCCAGCCCCTCCCAGCGCTCCCAGTCCGCACCAGTCCCTCCCAGTGCTCCCAGTCCGCACCAGTGAGGTAACTGGAGCAGTCGGCGTAGCCCTCGCTGTACCTACAGCCCCCAATATCCCCAATCCCATAACCCCACATATTCCCCCTATATCCCCAGCCCCTTCAATTGTCCCCAGTCCCCCTCCCAGTGTTCCCAGTGCTCCCAGTCCGCACCAGTGAGGTAACTGGAGCAGTCGGCGTAGCCCTCGCGGTAAGGGTCGCACTTCTCCACGGCCAGGCTGCCGTCGCTGCCGGTGGTGGCGAAGATGGCGGCGCCGTGGCGCACCAGGGCCACGCACACGCCGGTGTCGTTGCACGAGGCCGCGCAGTGCAGGGGGGTCCTGAGGTGGGGAGGGGGCGTTCAGGGACCCCAAAAGGGACGGCGGACCCCGGGGGGTGTCGCTGTGGTTTGGGGTTGGGGTCTGATTATGGTCTCTTGGTGGTGAAGGTTTTGGGGTCATTAAGGGTTTGGGGTCATCAAGGGTTTGGGGTTTGGGGTTGTCAAGGGTTGAGGTGTTGGGGTCGTCAAGGGTTTGGGGTTTGGGGTTGTCAAGGGTTGAGGTGTTGGGGTCGTCAAGGGTTTGGGGTTTTGGGGTTGTCAAGGGTTTGGGGTGTTGGGGTCATCAAGGGTTTGGGGTTTTGGGGTCATCAAGGGTTTGGGGTTTTGGGGTCATCAAGGGTTTGGGGTGTTGGGGGCTTTTGGGGTCACTGGTCAGTGGAGGATGACAGCGATTATTGGGGTCGTCAAGGGTTTGGGGTTTCTTGGGGTCATCAAGGGTTTGGGGTTTTGGGGTCGTCAAGGGTTTGGGGTTTTGGGGTCATCACAGGTTTGGGGTTTTGGGGTCGTCAAGGGTTTGGGGTTTTGGGGTCGTCAAGGGTTTGGGGTTTTTTGGGGTCATCAAGGGTTTGGGGTTTCTTGGGGTCATCAAGGGTTTGGGGTGTTGGGGTCATCAAGGGTTTGGGGTTTTGGGGTCATCAAGGGTTTGGAATTTTGGGGTCATTAAGGGTTTGGAGTTTTGGGGTCATCAAGGGTATGGGGTGTTGGGGTCGTCAAGGGTTTGGGGTTTTGGGGTCATCAAGGGTTTGGGGTTTTGGGGTCGTCAAGGGTATGGGGTTTTGAGGGCATCAAGGGTTTGGGGTGTTGGGGTCGTCAAGGGTTTGGGGTTTTTTGGGGTCATCAAGGGTTTGGGGTTTTGGGGTCATCAGGGGTTGGGGGTTTTGGGGTCGTCAAGGGTTTGGGGTGTTGCGGTCGTCAAGGGTTTGGGGTTTCTTGGGGTCATCAAGGGTTTTGGGTTTTGGGGTCGTCAGGGGTTGGGGGTGTTGGGGTCATCAAGGGTTTGGGGTGTTGGGGTCATCAAGGGTATGGGGTTTTGGGGTCGTCAAGGGTTTGGGGTTTTGGGGTCATCAAGGGTTTGGGGTGTTGGGGTCATCAAGGGTTTGGGGTTTTGGGGTCATCAAGGGTTTGGGGTTTCTTGGGGTCATCAAGGGTTTGGGGTTTTGGGGTCGTCAAGGGTTTGGGGTGTTGGGGTCATCAAGGGTTTGGGGTTTTGGGGTCATCAAGGGTTTGGGGTGTTGGGGGCTTTTGGGGTCACTGGTCAGTGGAGGATGACAGCGATTATTGGGGTCGTCAAGGGTTTGGGGTTTTGGGGGCATCAAGGGTTTGGGGTGTTGGGGTCATCAAGGGTTTGGGGTGTTGGGGTCATCAAGGGTTTGGGGTTTTGGGGTCGTCAAGGGTTTGGAATTTTGGGGTCATTAAGGGTTTGGGGTTTCTTGGGGTCATCAAGGATTTGGGGTTTTGGGGTCATCAAGGGTTTGGGGTTTTGGGGTCATCAGGGGTTGGGGGTGTTGGGGTCGTCAAGGGTTTGGGGTGTTGTGGTCATCAAGGGTTTGGGATTTTGGGGTCGTCAAGGGTTTGGGGTTTTGGGGTCGTCAAGGGTTTGGGGTTTTGGGGGCATCAAGGGTTTGGGGTTTTGGGGTCGTCAAGGGTTTGGGGTTTCTTGGGGTCATCAAGGGTTTGGGGTTTTGGGGTCGTCAAGGGTTTGGGGTTTTGGGGTCGTCAAGGGTTTGGGGTTTTGGGGGCATCAAGGGTTTGGGGTTTTGGGGTCATCAAGGGTTTGGGGTTTCTTGGGGTCATCAAGGGTTTGGGGTTTTGGGGTCATCAAGGGTTTGGGGTTTTGGGGTCATCAAGGGTTTGGGGTTTCTTGGGGTCATCAAGGGTTTGGGGTTTTGGGGGCATCAAGGGTTTGGGGTTTTGGGGTCATCAAGGGTTTGGGGTTTCTTGGGGTCATCAAGGGTTTGGGGTTTTGGGGTCATCAAGGGTTTGGGGTGTTGGGGTCATCAAGGGTTTGGGGTTTTGGGGTCATCAAGGGTTTGGGGTTTTGGGGTCGTCAAGGGTTTGGGGTTTTGGGGTCGTCAAGGGTTTGGGGTGTTGGGGGCTTTTGGGGTCACCGGTCAGTGGAGGGTGACAGCGATTATTGGGGTCCCCCGTCCCCGATCCATGTCCCACCTTCCAACACCAAGAAGTCCCCCATGTCCCCGTGTCCCCCATGTCCCCTGTGTCCCCATGTCCCTATCCCACCCTCCAAGTCCCCCCTGTCCCCAAGTCCCCCATGTCCCCTGTCCCCCATGTTCCCATGTCCCTATCCCACCCTCCAAGCCCCCATGTCCCCTGTCCCCGTCCCACCCTCCAAGCCCCCATGTCCCTGTGTCCCCTATGTCCCCATGTCCCCATCCCACCCTCCAAGTCCCCCATGTCCCTGTGTCCCCCATGTCTCATGTCCCTGTCCCACCCTCCAAGTCCCTCCTGTCCCCATGTCCCCCATGTCCCCATGTCCCCGTCCCACCCTTCAAGCCCCCATATCCCCAAGTCCCCCATGTCCCTATCCCACCCTCCAAGCCCCCATGTCCCCTGTCCCTGTCCCACCATCCCTGTCCCCCATCCATGTCCCTGTCCCACCCTCCAAGCCCACGAGCCCCCATGTCCCTGTGTCCCCTATGTCCCCATGTCCCCGTCCCACCCTCCAAGCCCCCCTGTCCCCTGTCCCCGTCCCACCCTCCAAGCCCCCATGTCCCCTGTCCCCGTCCCACTCTCCAAGTCCCCCATGTCCCCAAGTCCCCCATGTCCCCAAGTCCCCCATGTCCCCTGTCCCCGTCCCACTCTCCAAGTCCCCCATGTCCCCAAGTCCCCCATGTCCCCTGTCCCCGTCCCACCATCCGTGGCTGTCGGGGGAGTTGACGTTGGCGCCGCTGGCGATCAGGAAGTCCACGATGGCATAGTTGGCACCGCAGATGGCATTGTGCAGCGCCGTGATGCCCTCGTCGTTGGGCTGGCTCGGGTCGTTCAGCTGGGGACAGCGCCCTGTCCCCTCAGTGCCACCCCGGGGACACCCCTGGGGCACCCCCAGGGCACCCCCGGTGTCCCCTTGTCCCTGCTGTCACCCAGCCCCTGTCCCCACTGTTCCCTTGTCCCTGTCCTCATTGTTCCCCAGCCCTTGTCCCCACTGTCCTGCATCTGTCCCCGCTGTCCCTTGCCCTTGTCACCGCTGTCCCCACTGTCCCCTTGTCCCCATTATCTCCCCCTTGCCCCACTGTCCCCCTGCTGTCCCCACTGTCCCCCACCCTGTCCTTTTCCCCACTGACCCCATGCCCTTGTCCCCACTGTCCCCCACTCCCTGGCCCTTGTCCCCACTGTCCCCCACTCCCTGGCCCTTGTCCCCATTGTCCCCCACCCTCTGTCCCTGTCCCCCACTTCACCCCCAGTGTCTCCCACCTGTCCCCACTCTCCACCCCCTTGTCCCCACTCTCCTCCCCTTTGTCCCCACTGTCTCCCCCTTGTCCCCACCGTCCCCCCCCGCTGTCCCCTGTCCCCTGTCGCCGGTGTCGCACCTCTGCCACCGCCTGCTGCACGACATCGAGCTCCCCGGTCAGGGCCGCGTCCAGCAGCAGCACCAGGGGGTTGAGGCGGACCCGGGCCCCGGGGCGGCGCCGCGGCGAGGAGGGGTCGCGCAGGGCCGAGCGCAGCTCCTGCGACACGGGGCGGGGTCAGGGGACATCACCGGGACACCCCAGGGGCATTGGGGACATCGCCCCGGGACATTGGGGACATCCCCGGGACACCCCCGGAGCGAGGAGGGGTCGCGCAGGGCCGAGCGCAGCTCCTGCGACACGGGGCGGGGTCAGGGGACATCACCGGGACACCCCCGGGACATTGGGGACATCCCCAGGACACTCCCGGGACATTGGGCACATCGCCCCGGGACACCCCCGGGACATTGGGGACATCCCCAGTGACACCCCCGGAGCGAGGAGGGGTCGCGCAGGGCCGAGCGCAGCTCCTGCGACACGGGGCGGGGTCAGGGGACATCACCGGGACACCCCAGGGGCATTGGGGACATCGCCAGGACACTCCCGGGACATTGGGGACATCGCCCCGGGACACCCCCGGGACATTGGGGACATCGCCCAGGGACACTCCCGGGACATTGGGGACATTCCCAGGGCGCCCAGGGGACAAGAACACCTCGAGGGTCTCCAGGGGACAAGGACACCTCGAGTGCCTCCAAGGGACAAGGACACCTCGAGTGTCTCAGAGGGACAGGGACACCTCGAGGGTCTCCAGGGGACAAGGACACCTCGAGGGTCTCAGAGTGACAAGGACACCTCGAGTGTCTCCAAGGGACAAGGACACCTCGGGGGTCTCAGACAGACAAGGACCGGGGGGGGCTCAGAGTGACAAGGACACCTCGAGTGTCTCCAGGGGACAAGGACACCTCGAGGTCTCAGAGTGACAAGGACACCTCGGGGGTCTCAGAGTGACAAGGACACCTCGAGTGTCTCCAAGGGACAAGGACACCTCGAGGGTCTCAGAGTGACAAGGACATCTCGGGGGTCTCCAGGGGACAAGGACACCTCGAGGGTCTCAGAGTGACAAGGACATCTCGGGGGTCTCCAGGGGACAAGGACACCTCGGGGATCTGAGAGGGACAAGAACCAGGGGAGTCTTGAAGGGACAAGGACACCTCGAGTGTCTCAGAGGGACAAGGACACCTCGGGGGTCTCAGAGTGACAAGGACACCTCGGGAGTCTGAGAGGGACAAGGACCGGGGGGGGCTCGGAGTGACAAGGACACCTTGAGTGTCTCCACGGGACAAGGACACCTCGAGGGTCTCAGAGGGACAAGGACACCTCGAGGGTCTCCAGGGGACAAGGACACCTCGGGGGTCTCGGAGGGACAAGAACCAGGGGAGTCTTGAAGGGACAAGGACACCTCGGGGGTCTCAGACGGACAAGGACCAGGGGGGGTTCAGAGTGACAAGGACACCTCGAGTGTCTCCACGGGACAAGGACACCTCGGGGGTCTCAGAGTGACAAGGACACCTCGGGGGTCTCCAGGGGACAAGGACACCTCGAGTGTCTCAGAGTGACAAGGACACCTCGAGGGTCTCAGAGGGACAGGGACACCTCGGGGGTCTCCAGGGGACAAGGACACCTCGAGTGTCTCAGAGTGACAAGGACACCTCGGGGGTCTCCAGGGGACAAGGACACCTCGGGGATCTGAGAGGGACAAGAACCAGGGGAGTCTTGAAGGGACAAGGACACCTCGAGTGTCTCCAGGGGACAAGGACACCTCGAGTGTCTCAGAGTGACAAGGACACCTCGAGGGTCTGAGAGTGACAAGGACACCTCGAGTGTCTCCAGGGGACAAGGACACCTCGAGGGTCTGAGAGTGACAAGGACACCTCGGGGGTCTCCAGGGGACAAGGACACCGCGCCCCCCCCCACTGCCACCACTCACCGGCACGTGCGCCGCCCCCCCCGCCGGTGACACCGGCGACACCGGCGGCGGGCTCTGCCCCTCGGCCGCCGTGACCGCAGCCACGGGAGGCGCCGCCCCCTCGAGCGCGGCGTCCCCCGGCGGTGTCGCCGCTGTCGCCGCGGATGTCCCCGCGGGCGGGGGCCGGTGCAGCAGGCGGGTGATGAGCTGCTGGTACTGCCGCGTGCGGGACGGGGGCACGGCGGGCCCGGGGCTCTGCTCCATCGACCCCCGGCGCTTCAGGGGTCGCGGCATCTCCGCCAGGACCCGCGCCACCTCCTGGAACTCGGGGACCCTGCGGGCCTCGGGGGGCAGCAGCGGCTGCAGCCGCGTGGGGCTCAGGGGTCGCTCCAGGGGTCCCTCAGCCTCCAGGGGACCCTCGGCCTCGGCGCCCTGCAGGAGCCGCTCCAGCTCCGCTTCGGCCTCGGGAGGGGGCGGCGCGGGGGGGTCGGGGGGCGCGGGGCGGCCCGGAGCTGGGGGGGGGGGAGGGGGGGGGTTAGGGGGGAGGGTGGTGGAACCCCCTGAATTGGGGGGGAAAGGGTAGAAACCCCACAGACCCCTCCCCAAACTGGGGGGAAAGGGTAGAAACCCCACGGACCCCTCCCCAAACTGGGGGGAAAGGGTAGAACCCCCACCGACTCCCCTAATTTGGGGGGGGAAGGGTAGAAACCACGTAGACCCCTCCCCAAATTGGGGGGAAAGGGTAGAACCCCGTGAACCCTTCCCCAAATTGAGAGGGAAAGGGTAGAACCCCCACCGACTCCCCTAATTTGGGGGGGAAGGGTAGAACCCCACAGACCCCTCCCCAAATTGGGGGAGAAGGGTAGAACCCCGTGGACCCCTCCCCAAACTGGGGGGAAAGGGTAGAACCCCCACCGACTCCCCTAATTTGGGGGGGAAGGGTAGAACCCCACAGACCCCTCCCCAAATTGGGGGAGAAGGGTAGAACCCCGTGGACCCCTCCCCAAACTGGGGGGAAAGGGTAGAACCCCCACCGACTCCCCTAATTTGGGGGGGAAGGGTAGAAACCACGTAGACCCCTCCGCAAATTGGGGGGGAAAGGGTAGAACCCCCGTGGACCTCTCCCCAAATTGGGGAGGAAAGGGTAGAACCCCCGTGGACCCTTCCCCAAATTGAGAGGGAAAGGGTAGAACCCCCACCGACTCCCCTAATTTGGGGGGGAAGGGTAGAACCCCCGTAGACCCCTCCCCAAATTGGGGGGAAAGGGTAGAACCCCGTGGACCCCTCCCCAAACTGGGGGGAAAGGGTAGAACCCCCACCGACTCCCCTAATTTGGGGGGGAAGGGTAGAACCCCACAGACCCCTCCCCAAATTGGGGGAGAAGGGTAGAACCCCGTGGACCCCTCCCCAAACTGGGGGGAAAGGGTAGAACCCCCACCGACTCCCCTAATTTGGGGGGGAAGGGTAGAAACCACGTAGACCCCTCCCCAAACTGGGGGGGAAAGGGTAGAACCCCCGTGGACCTCTCCCCAAATTGGGGAGGAAAGGGTAGAACCCCCGTGGACCCTTCCCCAAATTGAGAGGGAAAGGGTAGAACCCCCACCGACTCCCCTAATTTGGGGGGGGAGAAGGGTAGAACCCCCGTGGACCTCTCCCCAAATTGGGGAGGAAAGGGTAGAACCCCGTGGACCCCTCCCCAAATTGAGAGGGAAAGGGTAGAACCCCCACCGACTCCCCTAATTTGGGGGGGGGAGAAGGGTAGAACCCCCACGGACCCCTCCCCAAATTGGGGGGAAAGCACAGAACCCCATGGATCCCCCAAATTTGGTGGGGAACCCAACGGAGCCAACCCAAAATCGGGTGGGGAAGTGCAGACCCCCCAAATTTTCTGGGGGGGGGGGGGGTCACACACCGGAGCCCCCCTCCCCAAAATCCCTTTTAATCCCCCCCGGCCCCCCCAAACACCCTTTTTATCCCCCCGAATATCTCCCAAGACCCCCCCAAAAACCCCTTTTAATCCCCCCCGAACCCCCCAAAACCCCTTTTAACCCCCCCCAGAACCCCCCAGCCCCCCTCAATCCCCCCAAAACCCCTTTTAACCCCCCCCCAGAATCCCCCAGCCCCCCCAAAACCCCCCAAATCCCCCTCACCTTCCCCCCCAGCCAGCGCGGGGGGGGCGGGGGGCAGCGCCGGCAGCTTTTGGGGTGTCACCCGCGTCCCCCCGGGGGGGCCGAGCAGGGGAAGCCCCCTGGGCCCCCCCCCGGCTCCCCCCTGCTCCCAAAAGGCATTCTGCAGCTTGAAGATCATGGAGAGGGGCAGGGGTCTCTGGCGGGGGGGTCTCCCGGCCGGGGGGGGCACGGGGATGCGTGACACAGGCTGCTGGCACAGGTGCCACCCCCGCGGCAGCGTCCTGGCCCCGGGGGGGCTCCGGAAAAGCCCCTCCTGCCGCCGCTCCAGAGGGGACAGTTTGTAATTCCGCGGCAACGTCGCGCTGTGCCCCCCGAAAACGCCGTCCTGGGAGGGGGGGAAGGGTTTTTTTTTTGGGGGGGGGAGGGCTCGGGGTTTGTGCCCCTCCCCACCCCAGAGACCCCCAAATGGTGACCCCCCCCCCCAATCCGGGCTCACCTTGCCCGGGCCGGCCCCGTCCAGGCTCGATTCCCTCCAGAGCCCCAGGGAAGGTCGCGATTGTCCCTCGGGGGTCCCTGGGGACAGAGGTTAAGGTCGGGGAGGGTCGTGGGGGGGTCTGGGGGGGAGCGGACCCCGCCCCAAAAGCGCGGGGAGGTGTGGGGGGGGTGATTTTGGACCCCCCCGGCAGCTGTGGAAGTCTTTCCCAAAAGAGTTGGAGCCCCCAAAAAAGCCCCGGAACCTTCTCCCCATCCTAGATGTGCCTCCCCCCCCAAAAAAAGCCCCCAGACCCCCCCCCAAAAGCCCTGGACCCCCCAAAAAAAGCCTCTAGACCATCCCCCAAAAGCCCTGGACCCCCCAAAAACCCCCTAGACTATCCCCCAAAACCCTCTGAACTCCCCCCCGCCTTTATCCTAACCCCCCCAAAAGCCCTGGATCCCCCCCCAAAAAAGCCCCTAGACCATCCCCCAAAAGCTCTGGACCCCCCCAAAAAAGCCCCTAGACCATCCCCCAAAAGCTCTGGACCCCCCTCTTTATCCTAACCCCCCTAAAAGCGCTAGACCCCCCCCCAAAAAAAGCCCTAAACCCCCAAAACCTTCCAAAAACCCCACAAACCACACCAGGTGCCAGCCCTGCCTTCCCTGTGCCACCCCTCCCGGTGTCCCCATGTGTCCCCCCCAGGTCCCCCGGGACCCCCCCAGCCCCCCGGGACCCCCCCCAGGGGTCGTAGCCCCCCTCTCACGGTCGTAGCCCCCCGAGCTGGGTGTTTTTTTCTCGTAGGCCACGTCCAGGTCGGACTCGTTCCAACTTTTCTGCGGCCGCCGTTTGACGCCGAGGTCATCTGGGGTTGGGGACATGGGGACAGCGGCTCAGGGACAGCCCCGGACAGCGTCCAGGCACGCAGGGACAGGGTTGGGGACAGCCCGGGGTGGTTTGGGGACGGCCCGGGGTGGGTTGGGGACAGGCCGGGATGGGCTGGGGACAGCCCGGGATGGTTTGGGGACACCTCGGGATGGACTGGGGACAGCCCGGGGTGGGTTGGGGACACCCCAGGATGGTTTGGGGACACCTCGGGATGGACTGGGGACAGCCCGGGGTGGTTTGGGGACAGCCCAGGATGGTTTGGGGACACCTTGGGATGGGTTGGGGACAGCCCGGGGTGGTTTGGGGACAGCCCGGGATGGATTGGGGACACCTTGGGATGGACTGGGGACAGCCCGGGATGGTTTGGGGACAGCCCGGGATGGATTGGGGACACCTTGGGATGGACTGGGGACAGCCCGGGATGGTTTGGGGACGGCCCGGGGTGGGTTGGGGACAGCCCGGGGTGGGTTGGGGACACCCCAGGATGGTTTGGGGACACAGAGGGACAGGGACACCCTGGGGTGGGGACACAGAGGGACAAGGACAGCCCAGGATGGACTGGGGACATCCCAGGATGGATTGGGGACACCCTGGGACAAGGACACCCCACGATAGATTGGGGACAGCCCGAGACTGACTGGGGACACCCCGGGACAGATTTGGGACCCCCTGGGACAGGGACACCTCGGGATGGGGACACTCCAGGACAGTTTGGGGACAGCCCGGGATGGGTTGGGGACACCCCAGGATGATTTAGGGACACCGAGGGACAGGGACACCCCGGGAACCTCAAAGCCCCCCCCCTCCCTCTCCAACCCCCCGAGGACCCCCCCGCCCCCTCCCCACCCCCTCCCCCGTGTCCCCTCGCTGTCCCCGCGCTGTCCCCTCACCCTGCGCCCGGAAGGTGGCGGGGGGGCCGCTGAGGGACGGGTACAGCCCCTGCACCTCGTACGGGGGGGGCGCCGGGGGTCTCTCGGCGAAAAACGCTCCCCCCGCCCCCTCCCCCAGCCGCGGGGACCCCCCGAGCCCCCCCAGGAACTCGTAGGGCCGGGGGGGGGGCCGTGGGGAGGGGGCTCTGCCCCCCCCGCCGCCCCCCGCGCTGGGCACCGCCAGCACCTTGGGCCGGGGGGAGGGGGCGCGCTCGTCCCCCCCGAGGAAAAGGGGGGAGGGTCTCGGGGAGCTGGGGCGCCCCAAGGGGTCCCCGAGCCCCCCCCCCAATTCCAGGCTGTCCGGGATGAAGCTCCTCCGGCCCGAGCGGCTCCTGCCGGGGCTGCTCTGCTCCTGGGGGGGTCAAAAGGGTTGGGGGGAGGTCTGTTCATGAAGGGGGGGGCGCCCCCTCCCCAAAACACCCCGGGGGGGTCGCGGGTCGTACTTTGGGGGGGGGTCCGGGCCCGTCGGTCCAGAGGGACTCGAGCTGTCGCGACAATTCGTCCACTTTGGCCACGGCCGTGTCCAGCTCCACCTGCTTCAGGTCCATGTGCTGCATGGCCAGCGCTGCATTTGGGGAGGGGGGCGACACGGATTTGGTGCGGGGGTCGCTCGGGTGGGACCCTCGGAGGGGTCAGGCCGCCCCCCAAGCGCCGCCCCCTCCTCCGCTCACACTGGAAGGTGAGGTCCAGCAGGTCCTGAGCGCTGCGCAGCCTCTCGCTCGCCATTGTCGCCTCCTGGGGGGGACATTTTGGGGAGGGGGGCGTGGGTGGGGGTCCCGTGGCTCGCGGGGACACGCCGGGGACAGCGCGGACCCCCCCGCGCCCCCCGCCCCCGCCGCGATCCCTTGGGAACGCCGCGAGCGGGGCGTGTTGGGACCCGCTCGGGGCTCGTCAGCGCAGCATCATAACAGTAATTAGCGCTAATTAATCCATCGGGGGAGCGGCCGCCGCCCACCCCCCGGGGCAGGGCCCTCCTGGGGGCCCCCCCGAGAAAGGGGGAGGGGGCGGCGGGACCCCCGATTCCCACGGGATTTCCCGGGGGGGTTGAATGAGGAGGGGGTTTCCTTGGGGGAGGGGCTTTGGGAGCAGCAGTGAGGGGGGAGGGGGATTTGGGGGTGCGAGGGGACCCCCCCCGGGTCTGGGGGTCAGATTTGGGGGTCTGGGGGACCCCTCCCCAGAATTGGGGGACACGCCCAGGCGGTGCCACCCCCGGGGACACGGGGACAGGTCCCGGCTCGTCCCGGGGCGGGCGGCACGACCGGAGTGGGGGGAGGGTCCCAGGGGTGTCCCCCCCATCCCACAGCACCCCAAATCTGAGCCGGGGGGCTCGGCACCCACCCTCAGCACCCCCAAATCCCACCCCGGCGTCCGGGCACCCCAATGTGGACCCCAAACCCTCCCCAGGACCCCCAAATGCCACCCAGGGGTCCGGGATTCATCTCCCATCACCCCAACTCCCACCCCAGGGAGCCCCAAACCCTCCCCAGGACCCCCAAATCCCCCCCAGCTTCCCGGGAACCCCAGGGTGCCCCAAATCCTCCCCCAGCGCCCCCAAATCCCACCTAGGGGTCCCGGCACCCACGGGCACCCCCCAAACCAGACCCAGGGGGTCTCGGACACCCACGGGTGCCCCCAAATCCTCCCCCAGGACCCCAAATCCCACCCAGGGGTGCGGCCCAGGGGTCGGTACCTGGGGGGGGTGGGTGGGTCCTGGAGGGTGCTGGGGGTCCCGGTGGGTCCTGAAGGGTCCCGGTAGGTGCGGGGCGGTCCCGGGCAGTTCCGGGGGGGTCCCGATGGGTACCTGGGGGGTCCCGGTTGGGTGCTGCTATATCCCGATGGGTGCTGGGGGGTTCCGGGGGGGGATCCCGGGGTATTTCGGGGGGGTCCCGGTGGGTGCCGGTGTCGCTGGCGCGTCCCTGCGGCCTCTCCGCCCAATTCCAGAGCGCTGGGTCACGCGGGGGAGGGCGCGGGGGGGCCCCACCCTGCGCCCCGGGGTGCCGGGGGTGGGGGGCAGATCCCACGGGGGGGGCGGGACCCACGGGAGACGAATCCCACGGAGGGGGGGGGGGGCAGATCCCACCGGGAGAGGATCCTAAAAAGGGGGCAGATCCCACCGGGGGGGTAGATCCCACGGGGAGAGGATCCTAAAGAGGGAGCAGATCCCCCCGGGGGGGTCGCGGATCCCACGGGGGGGCGGATCCCGTGGGAAGCGAGTCCCGCGGGGGGGTCAGAGGTTCCCACGGGGGACAGGTCCCGTAGGGAAGAAGATCCCGGGAATGGGGAGGGGGGAGGGCGGATCCCACGGGGGGTCCCGCGGGAAGGACGCGGGGGGGTCTCACGGGGATGGTTTGGATCCCGGGGGGGGTCTCACGGGGATGGTTTGGATCCCGGGGGGGTCTCACGGGGATGGTTTGGATCCCGGGGGGGTCTCACGGGAAGGGCTCAGATCCCACGGGAAGGACTCGGATCCCTCGGGGGGTGGGGGGTCCCACGGGGCAATCCCACGGGAACGATTCGAGTTTTACCGGGGGGGTCCCACGGGAAGGACTCAACTCCCGCGGGAAGCACTCGGCTCCCACGGTGGGGGGGTCTCCGTTCCCACGGGGGGGTCCCGACACCCAAATTCCGCCCCCACCCCGGTACCTGTAGCGCCGGCTCCTCCCAGCCACGCCCCCGTCCCGTCCCGTCCCGTCCCGGTGCACGCCGGGAGCCCGCTCGATCCCGGACCCCTCCCAACCTCCGCCCCGCCCCTCCGGTGCCCCCCGACCCCCGTGCGGCCCCGACCCCCCCCCCGTTCCCCCCCCCGGGTCGGGGTCGTTCCGGGGGTCGCTGTACCTTTAAATGCCGCCGGTGCCGCCCGCGGGGAGGCCACGCCCATGCCCATATAAGGGTATGGCGGGGCGTGGTCAATGCGTAGCCACGCCCTCCTAGCCCCGCCCCGGACTGTACCAAGTGCGCCACGGGACGGGGGGGGGCGGAGCCAGGCGGGCACGCGGCGGCGGCATGGACGGTGAGGAGGGGACATGGGGGGACACCGGGGGGACATTGGGGACATGGGGGGGTCTGGGGGACATCGGGGGGTCTGGGGGTGGTGGGGGACGCGGGGGAGATGGGGGGGATGGGGACACGGGGACATGCGATGGGCGACATGAGCGGGCCGGGGATGCGCGGGGGGACACGCGGACCTGGGGGGGACATCGGGGACATGGAGGGGACACTGGGGACATGGGGGGGTCTGGGGGACATCGGGGGGTCACGAGGGGGCTGAGGGGACACGGGAGGGGACAGAGGGACAGGGGGGATGGGGGGAACACGAAGGGGGCTGGGGGCCGATGGAGGGGACACGGGGACATCACGGGGGACAGGAGGGGTCTGGGGGTGACCCTGGGGGTGACCCGCGTGTCCCCAGGGCCGGTGCGGTTCCAGTGTCCCCCCGACTTCGAGGCGGTGGCCGGGGGGGTCCCCCTGGGGGGTCCCTCCACTGAACTGTGGCTGATCCGAGCCCCCGCGGACTTCTGTCCCCAGAGGTGACAATGCGGGGACAGGGACATTGGGGGCACAGTGACAATGGTGGGGACAGGGACATTGGGGGGGCACGGTGACAATGGTGGGGACAGGGACATTGGGGGCACAGTGACAATGGTGGGGACAGGGACATTGGGGGGGCACGGTGACAATGGTGGGGACAGGGACATTGGGGGGGCACGGTGACAATGGTGGGGACAGGGACATTGGGGGCACAGTGACAATGGTGGGGACAGGGACATTGGGGGGGCACGGTGACAATGGTGGGGACAGGGACATTGGGGGGGCACGGTGACAATGGTGGGGACAGGGACATTGGGGGCACAGTGACAATGGTGGGGACAGGGACATTAGGGGGGCACAGTGACAATGGTGGGGACAGGGACATTGGGGGGGCACAGTGACAATGCGGGGACAGGGACATGGGGGGTCATGGTGACAATAGGGGGGTCACAGTGGCACTGGGGTGGGGGGGACAATGGGGGAGGGTCACAGTGTCACCGGGGGGGGTGACAATGGTGGGGGGGTCACAGTGACATTGGGGTGCGGGTGACAATGACAGCACGGGGGGTTCACAGTGTCACCGGGGGGGTGACAATGACAATGTCCCCCCCCCCCCCCAGCCTCGAGGGCTGCCCGGTGCCCCTGAACGGCCTCGAGCGGCTCCAGACCCCCGGCAGCGGTGACAATGACAATGACACGAAGCTCTACGTCCTGCGGGGGGGCCCGGGGGGAGAGGACTGTCCCCTCCTGCTGTCCCCTGTCCCCCCCGGGGGGGCCCTGGGCTGCGCCCCCCCCCTGCGGGGCTCCCTCACCATCACCCAGAGCTTCGGGGCCCCCCCGGAGATCCCCCCCAGGAAGAGGAAGAAGAAGGCGAAGGTGACACCGGAGCTGGTGGCACCGGGGGACACGGGGACATTGGAGGGGACAGTGCCAGCGGTGGGGACAGAGCCTGGGGAGGGGCCGGGGCCCCCCCAGGATGACCTGGTGGCCCTGGAGGAGCCCGAGGTGGCCAAGAGGAAGAAGAAGAAGAAGAAGCACAAACGGGAGGAGCAGGAGTGACCCCGAATGTCACCTTTGTCACCAATAACTGTCATTTATTATAAAAAAGAAGGGATTTTGGGCCATTTTTTGTGATTTTTGGGGTGTTTTGCTCACTGGGGGGTCTTGAGGAATGGTTCGTGCAGGACATCGAAGAGTCGCTTGGCCTGGTTGGGGACAAAGGGACAGGAGGACAACAGATGTCCCCTCAGTCCCCAACGTCCCCAATGTCACTTTGTCACTCACCTTTTGGGGTCCCACGCCAGGACAAAGGGACAGATCCTCGCGGGACGCGCCCACCACGGCTGCCAGCGACTGCGGGGGGAGGGGACATGAGGGTGACAGGCTCGGGGGGGTCCCTGGGGGTTGGGGACACGTCCCCGAGGGTGGCACGGCCCCGAGGGTGGCACAGCCCCGAGTGTCACTCACCCCGAAGGTGCTGAGCAGGCTCAGGGAGTCGGTTTTGTTGACAGATTTGACACTGGTCAGGCAGTCTGTCACCTGGGGGGGGGTGACAAGGAGCGGAGGGGTCAGGGGACAGCGCTGGCCCCGGCTGGAGGGGAGGGGACACTTGGGGACACTGACCCGGGACAGGAAGTCCTGCTCCACGCGCTCCTTGAGGAGATCCGGCGGTTTCTGCTCGTAGGATTTGAAGGTCTCCAGGTACCTCCCGGCCTCCTCGGGGCTGGGGGGACACGGGGGACGTTGGGGACAGCCGGGGGTGGCAGGGGGTGGCAGGGGACACGGGGACAGGCCTTACCTCCAGGCCACCAGGAGGGTGCAGTCGGTGAGGAGACAAACCTTGGCCAGCTCCTTGAGAGCCTGGTGGGGGTCCTTCTGTGGGGAGGGGGACATGGGGACACGTCAGGGGACATGGGGACACGTCAGGGGACAGGTCAGGGGACATGGGGACAGGTCAGGGGACAGGTCAGGGGACATGGGGACAGGTCAGGGGACATGGGGACAGCTCCTTGAGAGCCTGATGGGGGTCCTTCTGTGGGGGGGGGACATGGGGACACGTCAGGGGACATGGGGACAGGTCAGGGGACAGGTCAGGGGACATGGGGACAGCTCCTTGAGAGCCTGATGGGGGTCCTTCTGTGGGGGGGAACATGGGGACAGTCAGGGGACACGGGGGACATGGGGACACGTCAGGGGACATGGGGACAGGTCAGGGGACAGGTCAGGGGACATGGGGACAGCTCCTTGAGAGCCTGGTGGGGGTCCTTCTGTGGGGAGGGACATGGGGACAGGTCAGGGGACATGGGGACACGTCAGGGGACAGGTCAGGGGACATGTGGACAGGTCAGGGGACATGGGGACAGCTCCTTGAGAGCCTGGTGGGGGTCCTTCTGTGGGGGGGACATAGGGACAGGTCAGGGGACATAGGGAGGCACAGGGACAAGGTGAGAGGATGGGGATGGGGACAGAGGGACAGAGGATGGGGGACAGAGGGAAGGGAGAGGGAGGGGACAGAGATGGGACACACAGTGACAGTGACAATGACGGTGACAGTGCCACGGCCACCTCACCATGGCCACCTGCAGCAGCAGCACCTGGATCAGGACAGGGAGGGGACAGGGATGGAGGGACACAGAGTGACAAGGACAGGGAGGGGACAGGCATGGGGGGCACACAGTGACAATGACGAGGTGACAGTGACAGGGACAATGACAGTGACAGGGACAGGGCCACCTCACCACGTCCACCTGCAGCAGCAGCACCTGGAGGCCGAAGCTCCGCCCCAAAGTCCGGAGCCGCTCGTGGATGTAATCGGGGTTCAGGTGGTGGTACCTGAGGCTGGGGGGGACAGGGACAGTGAAGGGACCCTGGGGACACCTGGGGACCCTGGGGACACCTGGGACCCCCCGCTCACCTGAGGAAGAGGGCGCAGGTGCTCTGGCCCATGACGTAGTCGGGGACGATGTCCCCAAATTCCCACGGGACGTTGCGGATGAATTTCAGCACCGGATTCCCGCGCTGGGGACGGAAATTCACCCCTGGTGAGTCCCCATGTCATGATATGAGACGGAACCCCACGATATCGGGGGGGCAGGACCCCCTCATGTCACGATATGAGACTGAACGCCACGATATCGGGGGGCAAAACCCCCCCTGGTGAGTCCCCATGTCACGACATGAGACTGAACGCCACGATATCGGGGGGCAGAACCCCCCCCGGTGAGTCCCCATGTCACGATATGAGACGGAACCCCACGATATCGGGGGGGCAGGACCCCCTCATGTCACGATATGAGACTGAACCCCGCGATATCGGGGGGGCAGGACCCCCTCATGTCATGACATGAGCCCCCAGCCCCCCGATAACGGGTGACACTCCCCCCCCCCCATGTCGCGACACGGCCCCGCCCACCTGCCGCGGGCTGACGATGATGCTGCTGCTCTTGGCTCCCGGTTTGAGCACGGGCAGGGCCGGGACCTCCCGGTTCTGATCACGATCCTGGTCCCGGTCTCGGTCCCGATCCGCGGGGGTCGGGAGGGGCCGCAGGGGGAGTTCCGGGGGGGCTCCGGTGGGTGCGGGGTCCCGGTCCCGGTTCTGATCCCGGTTCTGATCCCGCTCCCCGTGGGTCGCGAGAGGTCCCGGGGGGGCCTTTCCCGAGCCCCCCGAGCCCCGCACCACGAACTCGGCGTAGGAACCGGGACCGGGCGGGATCGGAACCGGGGCCGGGACCGGGGGGGCCGCGGCGGAGGCTCTGAACAGCGACGGGACCTGGCGGGGACAGGGGACACCCCCGGTCACCCATGGGGACAGCGGGGTCACCCTCCTCCTTCCCGGTAATCCCCGGGACCCGCGGTTCTCCCTCCCCCCGCCTCGGTCCCCCGTGAGACCCCCGGTGTCCCCCCCACCCTTCCCGGTCCCCCGTGGATCCCCAGTCCCGTCCCCTCCCCGGTCTCCCGTGATGTCCCCGGTCCCCCCTCCAGCCACCACCGGTACCGGGGGGTCGTCGGGACCCTCCTGTCGCAGAGTGAAACGCCGCCGCTTCCCCTCCGGTGCCGGTGCCGGGTCCGTGGCGGCTCCGGGGGGCGGCTCCGGCTCCGGGTCCATGGCGGGGGCCTGGGGCCGGTTTTGGTGTCCCGGGGTCGGTTCGCGGGTCCCGGGATGGGTTCGGGGGGGTCTCGAGGTCGGTTTTGGGGTCCCGGTTCCGGTTTTGGGGTCCCGGGGACGCCGCGCGCGCTTCGGCACCACGGAAGAGGCGTGGCCTCTGACCACGCCCTCCCTCCCTCCTGATTGGGCGATTGCTGTGCCAATCAAACCGACTTGCCGCGTCCTTACCAACGCGAGGGGGCGTGGTCTCGCCGCGCGCGGGTTGGTGGGCGGGGCTACGGCACAAAGGCCACGCCCCAGGACCACGCCCACTCGTGTGACAGCACGAGGGGTCCCCGAGGGTCCCAACGCCCCCTGTGACTCCCCGGCTCCGGGATGTGGCAGCGGGAGGGACCCCGGGGACACACGGGGGGTGAGGAGGGGACGGGGGAGACCTTGGGGGCCACCGGGGTGGGGACAGAGGGGGGCCCAGAGGCCACCAGACACACATGGGGGGGGAACTTGGGGACACATTGGGGACCCCAGAGGCCACCAGAGACGCAGGGATAGGGACACGGATGAGGACCCTGAGGGTCACCAGGCCAGGACACACTGGGGACCCCAGAAGCCACCAGAGGGAGGTGACAAGGACCCACTGAAGTCCCCAAAAGCCACGAAACACACCCAGCGCCACATCGCTGCCATCCCTTTATTCCCCATCCCCTTCCACCCCCTCCCCAAATCCGGGGGGCTCCCGGCGACCCCCGGAGGGTCCCACGGGGCCACCCGCGGCCAGGAGGGGCCCCAGGCGGGGCCACAGGCGGGGGTCGCGGGTGGCCCGGGCCAGCAGCCGCGTGTGGCGGCGCAGGGTGGCGATGTCCCTCTGCGTGCGCCGGTTGTGGCGGAGCAGGGCCCCGGTGCGCAGCGCCAGCGCCGCCAGCAGCGCCCCCCCGAGCCGCGGGGACCCCCGGGGAGGGGACAGCTCCGCGGGGACCCCCGGCGGGTGGCACGGCCGGGGCCCCTCCGGGCCGGGGACAGCGGCGGGGGGCGGCGGGTGGAGCAGGAGGAGGCGAGGACGCGGATCCCGAGCGGCTCCGGGGGGCTGCGGAGGGACGGAGCGGGGTCAGCGGGGCTGGAGGGGACAGAAGGGACCGGGGACAGATCCACGGGGAGCCGGAGCGTGCCGGTAACCGAACCGTGGGGATCCAAACCATGCCGGTACCAGATCCACATGGATCCGGAGCATCCCGGTACCGGAACCACAGGGATCCGGAGCATCCCGGTACCGGAACCGTGGGGATCCAAACCATGCCGGTACCAGATCTACATGGATCCGGAGCATGCCGGTACCGGAACCACATGGATCCGGAGCATCCCGGTACCGGAACCACAGAGATCCGGAGCGTGCCGGTAACGGAACCGTGGGGATCCAAACCATACCAGTACCAGATCCAAATGGATCCGGAGCATCCCGGTACCGGAACCACATGGATCCGGAGCATCCCGGTACCGGAACCATGGGGATCCGGAGCGTGCCGGTACCGGAACCATGGGGATCCAAACCATACCAGTACCAGATCCACATAGATCTGGAACATCCCGGTACCGGAACCATGGGGATTTGGATCACCCTAGTGCCAGATCCACACGGATCCAGAGCATCCCAATGCCAGATCCATGTGGATCCAGACCATCCCAGTGCCAGACCCATGGGAATTTGGAGCACCCCGGTGCCAATCCCGGTACCGATCCCGGTTACCTGCGACCCCGGGAGGGTGTGGCCGAGCCAGGTGAGCCCCAGGTGGGCCCCGCGGGAGTGGCCAGGGCCGGGCGGTTCCTCCGTGTCCGTCCCCTCGCACCTGCCCAGGTGCTCCGAGCTGGAATCTGCCGGGGCGGGAATGAGCCCGGGACAGGGACCCCCGAGACAGGGACCCCCGGGACAGGGACCCCCGGGACAGGGCCAGGGACCCCCGGGACAGGGACCCCCGGGACAGGGACCCCCGGGACAGGGACCCCACCCCCACCTACCTGAAAAGCCGGAATCCTGTTCCGAGTCGCTGCCCGGGGGGGCTCGGGCCCCTTTTGGGGGTGCTTGGGACAGGGGGGACTCCGGAGCCACCCCCGGCTCGTCCGGCATCGGGGCGGCCCCGCCTGGGGGGACAGGGGGACCCTGGGGGGGCCTGGGGGCGTTGGTGGCCAGGTGACAGCAGGGGAGGGGCTGGGGACGGGGATGGGGGGGGTCTCGTGGACCCCCCATGTCCCCCCTTATCCCCCCTGCACCCCCCAGTGTCACTTGTCCCCAAATTCCCGTGTCTCCCCATGTCCCCCCTTATCCCCCCTGCACCCCCCAGTGTCACTTGTCCCCAAATCCCCGTGTCCCCCCATGTCCCCCTATTTCCTCTGCACCCCCCAGTGTCACTTGTCCCCAAATTCCCGTGTCTCCCCATGTCCCCCTATTTCCTCTGCACCCCCCAGTGTCACTTGTCCCCAAATCCCCGTGTCTCCCCATGTCCCCCTATTTCCTCTGCACCCCCCAGTGTCACTTGTCCCCAAATTCCCGTGTCCCCCCATGTCCCCCTATTTCCTCTGCATCCCCCAGTGTCACTTGTCCCCAAATCCCCGTGTCTCCCGATGTCCCCCCTATTCCCCCTGCACCCCCAGTGTCACTTGTCCCCCAAATCCTCCTGCCCCATGTCCCCTTGCTCCTCCACGCCCCCCAATGTCACTTGTCCCCAAATTCCCTCCTGTCCCAGTGTCCCCTTATTCCCCCTGCACCCCCCAATGTCACTTGTCCCCAAATCCCCTCCTGTTCCCCCACCCCCCGTACCTGCCTGGCTCCGGTGCCGGGCAGGAGGTCCCAGTCCCTGGACTCTGATCCCGGTCCGGGGGTCCCGGTCCCCGGGGCTCCGGTCCCGGGACTCCGGTCCCGTTCGGGGAGCTCCGGTCCCCTGGCTTCGGTCTCGCTCAGAGGGTTCCGATCGCGATCGCGGTGCCGATCAGGAGGCTCCGGTCCCAGGATCTCCGGGCCCGGGGGCTCTGGGCCTGTTCGGGGGTCCCGGTTCGGGTCTCGGTTCTGAGGGAGAATCCCGGCGCCCCCAAGCCCCGCCCATTGCCCCGCCCTGAGGTTGATTGACAGCACTGCCAACCAATGGACGCGTCCGCTGCGGGTCGCGTGGTCTCCGCGCGCCACGTGCGGCCGCGGGGCCGGTGCTGAGACACGTGAGGGGGCGGGGCCTGCGAGGGCACGTGGCAGAGGGGCGGGGCCGGCGCCGGAGCCACGTGATTGGCGGGAGGAGGGGAGGGGGACACGGAAAGACCCCCGGGACCACCCCCCAAATTCTCGGGAGCCCCAAACGCCCCCAGCCCCGGGATCTGCCCCCGAACCCAGCAGCGGGAAGGATCCCCGGGATCGGGAAGAATCCCTGGGATCGGGAGGGACCCCTGGGACCCCTCCCCAAATTACCGGGACCCCTCGATCTCCAGGATTTTCCCCCACAAGTCAACACCGAGAAGCATTCCCGGGATCGGGAAGAATCCCTGGGATCAGGAGGGACCCCCCATTTCCAGGAGAGACCCCTGGGACTCCCCTCCTAAAGAGAGACCGCCGGGACCACCCCCCAAATTCCCGGGACACCCTCTGGAGTCCCCCAAGCCTCAGGATCTGCCCCTGAACCCAACACTGGGAAGGATTCCCGGGATCGGGAATGACTCCCCCTTTTCCAAGTGGGACCCCCCCACCTTACAAACACCGGGGACCCCCTCCTGGGCTCCAACAGCCCCCCCAGAACCCCCCAAATTGGGGTCCCCTCACCCCTCGAGCCGCTGCTCCACCCTGAGCCGACTTTTCCAAGCAGAACCCGCCCAAAAAAAGTGGAAAAAACCCCAAAAAAGCAGGAAAACCCCAAAACGGGGGGGAAACCCTAAAAGAGGGAGGGAAAGTTTGGGAGGGGAGGGCTGCAGCTGAGTCAGGAATGTGTGGGGTTTTTTTTTTTGGGGTGAAATCAGCTCTTTATGGAAGAGGCGCCGCGGCGGCCACGGCTCCGTGGACACTTTTCCTACCACACCGGCACAATGGGATGGATGGAGCACGACAGGGACGTGACACTCAGCGGGGCCGGGGGGACACTCCCCGGGACCCTCCCCCGCCCCCCCAAATCCCGGGATGGCCGAGGGGATGTGGGGGACACGGGGGAAAAACCGGGAGGGGATCACCCCCACCACCCCCGCCCCCAGCCCGCCGCCGCTCCCCCTCGGATCCGGCGCCCGGAAACCCCGGCGAGGAATTCTTCGGGAATTTCGGGACGCTGGGGGGGTTAATCCTTCTTTTTGTCCTCTGGGGGCTTCTCCTGGGGTGGGGGCGGCCCCGTGGGCAGCGCTGTGGGGGTGGGGGAGGCGCCCAGGGGGGGTTTGGGGGCCGCCGGGGCCTCGCCGGTGCCGCCGAATTCGTTGACGCGCGTGGGGTCCACGCGGTAGATCCAACGCTGGTAGAGGTAAATGAAGAACACCACGTCTGTGGGGGAGGAAATTTGGGATGGTGAGAGTGGGAAGGGGCCAGAGAATCCCAAAAATACCCCGGGGATGGAAATTGGGGATGGTGAGAGTGGGAAGGGTGGGAGAATCCCAAAAATGCCCCAGAGGCGGAGAATCCCAAAATGAACAAACGGATGAAGAACCCCAAAAATGCCTCAGGGATGGAGAATCCCAAAAACACCCTGGAGATGGAGAATCAAAAAATGCCCCAGAGGTGGAGAATCCCAAAAATGCCTCAGGGATGGAGAATCCCAAAATGCTCCAGGGATGGAGAATCCCAAAACTCCCCGGGGATGGAGAATCCCAAAAATGTCTCAGGGACTGAGAATCCCAAAAATGCCCCAGAGGTGGAGAATCCCAAAATGCCTCAGGGGATGAAGAATCCCAAAAGTGCCCTGAGGATGGAGAATCCCAAAAACACCCCGGGGATGGAGAATCCCAAAAATGCCTCAGGGATGGAGAATCCCAAAAACACCCCAGGGATGGAGAATCAAAAAATGCCTCAGAGGTGGAGAATCCCAAGAATGCCTCAGGGATGGAGAATCCCAAAAACACCCTGGGGATGCAGAATCCCAAAAACACCCTGGGGATGGAGAATCAAAAAATGCCCCAGAGGTGGAGAATCCCAAAAATGCCTCAGGGATGGAGAATCCCAAAATGCTCCGGGGATGGAGAATCCCAAAACTCCCCGGGGATGGAGAATCCCAAAAATGTCTCAGGGATGGAGAATCCCAAAACTCCCCGGGGATGGAGAATCCCAAAAATGTCTCAGGGAATGGAGAATCCCAAAAACACCCTGGGGATGGAAGATCCCAAAACTCCCCCCAGGGGATGGAGAATCCCAAAACTCCCCAGGAATGGAGAATCCCAAAAACGCCCCGGGGATGGAGAATCCCAAAACTCCCCCCAGGGGATGGAAAATCCCAAAATTCCCGGGGTGGGAGGTCCCGTACCGTCCCGCAGGCAGCCTATCCTGTACATCATGGGCATCTTGATGACGAAGGCGAAGAGGTCATCGATGAAGGTGTTGAGAGCTTTGTAGGTCAGCATCCGCCAGGGCAGGTGTGCCACGGACTGCAGCTTGTAGTTGATGAAGAGTTGTGGGGTCATGGTGATGAATCCTGGGGAAAAAAAGGGGAAAAATGGGATTAGGGAATGGTTTGGGTGCCCTAAAACAGCTGCAGGGTCATGGTGATGAATCCTGGGGTAAAAGGGGGAAAAATGAGGTTAGGAAATGGTTTGGGTGCCCTAAAGGAGAGTTGTGGGGTGCCCTAAAACAGCTGCAGGGTCATGGTGATGAATCCTGGGGAAAAAAAGGGGGAAAAAATGGGATTAGGGAATGGTTTGGGTGCCCTAAAGGAGAGTTGTGGGGTCATGGTGATGAATCCTGGGGAAAAAATGGGATTAGGGAATGGTTTGGGTGCCCTAAAGGAGAGTTGTGGGGTCGTGGTGATGAATCCTGGGGAAAAAAGGGGGAAAAATGAGGTTAGGGAATGGTTTGGGGTGCCCTAAAGGAGAGTTGTGGGGTCATGGTGATGAATCCTGGGGAAAAAAAGGGGGAAAAATGGGGTTAGGGAATGGTTTGGGTGCCCTAAAGCAGAGATAAAACAGGGAAAATGGGGTTAGGGAATGGTTTGGGTGCCCTAAAGGAGAGTTGTGGGGTCATGGTGATGAATCCTGGGGAAAAAAAGGGGGAAAAAATGGGATTAGGGAATGGTTTGGGTGCCCTAAAGGAGAGAAAATTCCAGAAATTGGAATCCAAGATGGGGCTGCTCTGAACTCCATGGACTGAAAAGTTGTGGGGTCATGGTGATGAATCCTGGGGAAAAAAGGGGAAAAAATGGGATTAGGGAATGGTTTGGGTGCCCTAAAGGAGAGTTGTGGGGTCATGGTGATGAATCCTGGGGAAAAAAATGGGAAAAATGGGATTAGGGAAGGGTTTGGGGTGCCCTAAAGCAGAGATAAAACAGGGAAAATGGGGTTAGGGAATGGTTTGGGTGCCCTAAAACAGCTGCAGGGTCATGGTGATGAATCCTGGGGTAAAAGGGGGAAAAATGAGGTTAGGAAATGGTTTGGGTGCCCTAAAGGAGAGTTGTGGGGTGCCCTAAAACAGCTGCAGGGTCACGGTGATGAATCCTGGGGAAAAATGGGGAAAAAATGGGGTTAGGGAATGGTTTGGGGTGCCCCAAAGGAGAGTTGTGGGGTCATGGTGATGAATCCTGGGGAAAAAAAGGGGGAAAAAATGGGATTAGGGAATGGTTTGGGTGCCCTAAAACAGCTGCAGGGTCATGGTGAGGAACCCTGGGGAAAAAAGGGGAAAAAATGGGATTAGGGAATGGTTTGGGTGCCCTAAAACAGCTGCAGGGTCATGGTGAGGAACCCTGGGGAAAAAAGGGGAAAAAATGGGATTAGGGAATGGTTTGGGTGCCCTAAAACAGCTGCAGGGTCATGGTGAGGAACCCTGGGGAAAAAAGGGGAAAAAATGGGATTAGGGAATGGTTTGGGGTGCCCTAAAGGAGAGTTGTGGGGTCGTGGTGATGAATCCTGGGGAAAAAAAGGGAAAAAAATGGGGTTAGGGAATGGTTTGGGTGCCCTAAAGGAGAGTTGTGGGGTCATGGTGATGAATCCTGGGGAAAAAAGGGGAAAAAATGGGATTAGGGAATGGTTTGGGTGCCCTAAAACAGCTGCAGGGTCATGGTGAGGAACCCTGGGGAAAAAAGGGGAAAAATGGGGTTAGGGAATGGTTTGGGGTGCCCTAAAGCAGAGATAAAACAGGGAAAATGGGGTTAGGGAATGGTTTGGGTGCCCTAAAGGAGAGTTGTGGGGTCATGGTGATGAATCCTGGGGAAAAAAGGGGAAAAAATGGGGTTAGGGAATGGTTTGGGGTGCCCTAAAGGAGAGTTGTGGGGTCATGGTGATGAATCCTGGGGAAAAAAGGGGAAAAAATGGGGTTAGGGAATGGTTTGGGGTGCCCTAAAGCAGAGATAAAACAGGGAAAATGGGGTTAGGGAATGGTTTGGGTGCCCTAAAGGAGAGAAAATTCCAGAAATTGGAATCCAAGATGGGGCTGCTCTGAACTCCATGGACTGGAGTTGAAGAGTTGTGGGGTTGTGGTGATGAATCCTGGGGAAAAAAAGGGAAAAAAATGGGGTTAGGGAATGGTTTGGGTGCCCTAAAGGAGAGTTGTGGGGTCATGGTGATGAACCCTGGGGAAAAAAGGGGAAAAAATGGGGTTAGGGAATGGTTTGGGGTGCCCTAAAGCAGAGATAAAACAGGGAAAATGGGATTAGGGAATGGTTTGGGTGCCCTAAAGGAGAATTGTGGGGTCGTGGTGATGAATCCTGGGGAAAAAAGGGGAAAAAATGGGGTTAGGGAATGGTTTGGGGTGCCCTAAAGGAGAGTTGTGGGGTCATGGTGATGAATCCTGGGGAAAAAATGGCTTTAGGGAATGGTTTGGGTGCCCTAAAGGAGAGTTGTGGGGTGCCCTAAAACAGCTGCAGGGTCACGGTGATGAATCCTGGGGAAAAATGGGGAAAAAATGGGGTTAGGGAATGGTTTGGGTGCCCTAAAGGAGAGTTGTGGGGTTGTGGTGATGAATCCTGGGGAAAAAAGGGGGAAAAATGGGGTTAGGAAAGGGTTTGGGGTGCCCTAAAGCAGAGATAAAACAGGGAAAATGGGGTTAGGGAATGGTTTGGGTGCCCTAAAGGAGAGTTGTGGGGTCATGGTGATGAATCCTGGGGAAAAAAGGGGGAAAAATGGGGTTAGGGAATGGTTTGGGGTGCCCTAAAGGAGAGAAAATTCCAGAAATTGGAATCCAAGATGGGGCTGCTCTGAACTCCATGGACTGAAAATTTGTGGGGTCACGGTGATGAATCCTGGGGAAAAAAGGGGAAAAAATGGGATTAGGGAATGGTTTGGGGGAATTTTTAGTTGGGAGTACCAACCCTTGTGCTCCAGGTAGAGCAGGGAACGTTTGGGGGATTTGGGAACATTTCGGGGATTTGGGAATGGTTTGGGGGATTTTTTAGGGGATTTTTTTGGGGATTTTGGGATATTTTAGTATATTTTTTTAGGATTTCTCACCGAAGGTCAGCAGGAAGCCGTAGAGCTGAGCACCCACGAGTCCCAACCCTTGTGCTCCAGGTAGAGCAGGGAACGTTTGGAGGATTTGGGAACATTTCGGGGATTTGGGAATGGTTTGGGGGATTTTTTAGGGGATTTTTTTGGGGATTTTGGGATATTTTAGTATATTTTTTTAGGATTTCTCACCGAAGGTCAGCAGGAAGCCGTAGAGCATGCTGAGCACCCACGAGTCCCAACCCTTGTGCTCCAGGTAGAGCAGGGAACATTTGGAGGATTTGGGAACATTTGGGGGATTTGGGAATGGTTTGGGGGATTTTTTTGGGGATTTTTTTGGGAATTTTGGAGGGATTTGGGATTTTTTTTTTAGGATTTCTCACCGAAGGTCAGCAGGAAGCCGTAGAGCATGCTGAGCACCCACGAGTACCAACCCTTGTGCTCCAGGTAGAGCAGGGAACGTTTGGGGGATTTGGAAACGTTTGGGGGGATTCTGGTGGGATTTTTTTTGAATTTCAGGATATTTTAACATGTTTTTTTTTAGGATTTCTCACCGAAGGTCAGCAGGAAGCCGTAGAGCTGAGCACCCACGAGTCCCAACCCTTGTGCTCCAGGTAGAGCAGGGAACGTTTGGAGGATTTGGGAAGGTTTGGGGGATTTTTTTGGGAATTTTGGAGGGATTTGGGATTTTTTTTAGGATTTCTCACCGAAGGTCAGCAGGAAGCCGTAGAGCATGCTGAGCACCCACGAGTCCCAACCCTTGTGCTCCAGGTAGAGCAGGGAACGTTTGGAGGATTTGGGAAGGTTTGGGGGATTTTTTTGGGGATTTTTTTGGGAACTTTGGAGGGATTTTAGTATATTTTTTTAGGATTCCTCACCGAAGGTCAGCAGGAAGCCGTAGAGCTGAGCACCCACGAGTCCCAACCCTTGTGCTCCAGGTAGAGCAGGGAACATTTGGGGGATTTGGGAACGTTTGGGGGGATTCTGGTGGGATTTTTTTTGAATTTCAGGATATTTTAACATATTTTTTTTTAGGATTTCTCACCGAAGGTCAGCAGGAAGCCGTAGAGCTGAGCATCCACGAGTACCAACCCTTGTGCTCCAGGTAGAGCAGGGAACGTTTGGAGGATTTGGGAAGGTTTGGGGGATTTTTTTGGGGATTTTTTTGGGAATTTTGGAGGGATTTGGGATTTTTTTTTTAGGATTTCTCACCGAAGGTCAGCAGGAAGCCGTAGAGCTGAGCACCCACAAGTACCAACCCTTGTGCTCCAGGTAGAGCAGGGAACGTTTGGGGGATTTGGGAACATTTGGGGGATTTTTTTGGGGATTTTTTTGGGAATTTTGGAGGGATTTGGGATTTTTTTTAGGATTCCTCACCGAAGGTCAGCAGGAAGCCGTAGAGCTGAGCACCCACGAGTCCCAACCCTTGTGCTCCAGGTAGAGCAGGGAACGTTTGGGGGATTTGGGAACATTTGGGGGATTTTTTTGGGAATTTTGGAGGGATTTGGGATTTTTTTTTAGGATTTCTCACCGAAGGTCAGCAGGAAGCCGTAGAGCTGAGCACCCACGAGTCCCAACCCTTGTGCTCCAGGTAGAGCAGGGAACGTTTGGAGGATTTGGGAACGTTTGGGGGGATTCTGGTGGGATTTTTTTTGAATTTCAGGATATTTTAACATGTTTTTTTTTAGGATTTCTCACCGAAGGTCAGCAGGAAGCCGTAGAGCATGCTGAGCACCCACGAGTCCCAACCCTTGTGCTCCAGGTAGAGCAGGGAACGTTTGGAGGATTTGGGAATGGTTTGGGGGATTTTTAGGGGATTTTTTTGGGAATTTTGGAGGGATTTGGGATTTTTTTTAGGATTTCTCACCGAAGGTCAGCAGGAAGCCGTAGAGCTGAGCACCCACGAGTCCCAACCCTTGTGCTCCAGGTAGAGCAGGGAACATTTGGGGGATTTGGGAACGTTTGGGGGGATTCTGGTGGGATTTTTTTTGAATTTCAGGATATTTTAACATGTTTTTTTTTAGGATTTCTCACCGAAGGTCAGCAGGAAGCCGTAGAGCTGAGCACCCACGAGTCCCAACCCTTGTGCTCCAGGTAGAGCAGGGAACATTTGGGGGATTTGGGAACGTTTGGGGGGATTCTGGTGGGATTTTTTTTGAATTTCAGGATATTTTAATATATTTTTTTTTAGGATTTCTCACCGAAGGTCAGCAGGAAGCCGTAGAGCTGAGCACCCACGAGTACCAACCCTTGTGCTCCAGGTAGAGCAGGGAACGTTTGGAGGATTTGGGAAGGTTTGGGGGATTTTTTTGGGGATTTTTTTGGGAATTTTGGAGGGATTTGGGATTTTTTTTAGGATTTCTCACCGAAGGTCAGCAGGAAGCCGTAGAGCTGAGCACCCACGAGTCCCAACCCTTGTGCTCCAGGTAGAGCAGGGAACGTTTGGAGGATTTGGGAACGTTTGGGGGATTTTTTTGGGGATTTTTTTGGGAACTTTGGAGGGATTTTAGTATATTTTTTTAGGATTCCTCACCGAAGGTCAGCAGGAAGCCGTAGAGCTGAGCACCCACGAGTCCCAACCCTTGTGCTCCAGGTAGAGCAGGGAACGTTTGGGGGATTTGGGAAGGTTTGGGGGATTTTTTTGGGGATTTTTTTGGGAATTTTGGAGGGATTTGGGATTTTTTTTAGGATTTCTCACCGAAGGTCAGCAGGAAGCCGTAGAGCTGAGCACCCACGAGTCCCAACCCTTGTGCTCCAGGTAGAGCAGGGAACATTTGGGGGATTTGGGAACGTTTGGGGGGATTCTGGTGGGATTTTTTTTGAATTTCAGGATATTTTAACATATTTTTTTTTAGGATTTCTCACCGAAGGTCAGCAGGAAGCCGTAGAGCTGAGCATCCACGAGTACCAACCCTTGTGCTCCAGGTAGAGCAGGGAACGTTTGGAGGATTTGGGAACATTTGGGGGATTTTTTTGGGGATTTTTTTGGGAATTTTGGAGGGATTTGGGATTTTTTTTTAGGATTTCTCACCGAAGGTCAGCAGGAAGCCGTAGAGCATGCTGAGCACCCACGAGTACCAACCCTTGTGCTCCAGGTAGAGCAGGCTGTACACGGCGTAGCAGCCCAGCAGAGGGAACAGCAGCCACGAGAGGTAGCGGAAAGCCATCTGGAAAAACAGGAAAAATCCATGCCTGAGGCGCCGGGAAGGCCCCAGGGGATTTGGGGTTGGTTTTTTTGGGGAATTTCGGGTCGATTCCGTGTTTGTTTGGGGTGGTTCTTGGGGATTCTGGGTCAATTTATCGTCAATTTGGGGTCGATTTGGGTCATTCCCAGGAATTCCAGGTCAGCCGGAGAATTCCGGGATAAATGTCAGAGAATTCCGGGACAAATCCTAGAGAATTCTGGGGGCAAATTGCAGAGAATTTGAGGACAAATCTCGGAGAATTTGAGGACAAATCGCAGAGAATTCTGGGGATAAATCTCAGAGAATTTGAGGACAAATCTCGGAGAATTTGAGGACAAATCCTGGAGAATTCCAGGACAAATTGCAGAGAATTCTGGGACCAAATCCTGGAGAATTCTGGGGGCAAATCGCAGAGAATTTAAGGACAAATCCCGGAGAATTCTGAGGACAAATCCCAGAGAGTTGGAGGACAAATCTCGGAGAATTTGAGGACAAATCCTTGAGAATTCCAGGACAAATTGCAGAGAATTCTGGGACAAATCCCAGAGAATTCCGGGACCAAATCCTGGAGAATTCTGGGGACAAATCGCAGAGAATTTGAGGACAAATCTTGGAGAATTTGAGGACAAATCTCAGAGAATTGGAGGACAAATCCCGGAGAATTCTGGGGACAAATCGCAGAGAATTTAAGGACAAATCTCAGAGAATTTGAGGACAAATCCTGGAGAATTTGAGGACAAATCTCAGAGAATTGGAGGACAAATCCCAGAGAATTCCGGGACCAAATCCTGGAGAATTCTGGGGACAAATCTCAGAGAATTTGAGGACAAATCTCGGAGAATTGGAGGACAAATCTCAGAGAATTGGAGGACAAATCCCAGAGAATTCTGGGGACAAATCGCAGAGAATTTAAGGACAAATCTCAGAGAATTTGAGGACAAATCCCAGAGAATTCTGGGGATAAATCTCAGAGAATTTGAGGAGAAATCTCGGAGAATTTGAGGACAAATCCTTGAGAATTCCAGGACAAATTGCAGAGAATTCTGGGACAAATCCCAGAGAATTCCGGGACCAAATCCTGGAGAATTCTGGGGACAAATCGCAGAGAATTTAAGGACAAATCTCAGAGAATTTGAGGACAAATCCTGGAGAATTTGAGGACAAATCTCAGAGAATTGGAGGACAAATCCCGGAGAATTCTGGGGACAAATCTCAGAGAATTTGAGGACAAATCCCAGAGAATTCTGGGAATAAATCTCAGAGAATTTGAGGACAAATCGCAGAGAATTCCAGGACAAATCCCAGAGAATTTGAGGACAAATCTCGGAGAATTTGAGGACAAATCGCAGAGAATTCTGGGGATAAATCTCAGAGAATTTGAGGACAAATCCTGGAGAAATTGAGTCCAAATCCTGGAGAATTTAAGGATAAATCTCAGAGAATTTGAGGACAAATTGCAGAGAATTCTGGGACAAATCCCAGAGAATTCCAGGACAAATCCCAGAGAATTCCAGGACAAATCGCAGAGAATTTGAGGACAAATCTCAGAGAATTTGAGGACAAATCTTGGAGAATTTGAGGACAAATCTCAGAGAATTGGAGGACAAATCCCAGAGAATTCTGGGGACAAATCGCAGAGAATTTAAGGACAAATCTCAGAGAATTTGAGGACAAATCCTGGAGAATTCTGGGGACAAATCTCAGAGAATTTGAGGACAAATCCCAGAGAATTCTGGGGATAAATCTCAGAGAATTTGAGGACAAATCGCAGAGAATTCCAGGACAAATCCCAGAGAATTTGAGGACAAATCTCGGAGAATTTGAGGACAAATCGCAGAGAATTCTGGGGATAAATCTCAGAGAATTTGAGGACAAATCCTGGAGAAATTGAGTCCAAATCCTGGAGAATTTAAGGATAAATCTCAGAGAATTTGAGGACAAATTGCAGAGAATTCCAGGACAAATCCCAGAGAATTTGAGGACAAATCTCGGAGAATTTGAGGACAAATCGCAGAGAATTCTGGGGATAAATCTCAGAGAATTTGAGGACAAATCCTGGAGAATTTGAGGACAAATCTCAGAGAATTGGAGGACAAATCCCGGAGAATTCTGGGGACGAATCGCAGAGAATTTAAGGACAAATCTCAGAGAATTTGAGGACAAATCCCAGAGAATTCTGGGGATAAATCTCAGAGAATTTAAGGACAAATCGCAGAGAATTCCAGGACAAATCCCAGAGAATTTGAGGACAAATCTCGGAGAATTTGAGGACAAATCACAGAGAATTCTGGGGATAAATCTCAGAGAATTTGAGGACAAATCCCGGAGAATTCTGGGGACAAATCTCAGAGAATTTGAGGACAAATCCCAGAGAATTCTGGGGATAAATCTCAGAGAATTTGAGGACAAATCGCAGAGAATTCCAGGACAAATCCCAGAGAATTTGAGGACAAATCTCGGAGAATTTGAGGACAAATCGCAGAGAATTCTGGGGATAAATCTCAGAGAATTTGAGGACAAATCCTGGAGAATTTGAGGACAAATCTCGGAGAATTTGAGGCCAAATCCTGGAGAATTCCAGGCCAATCCCACCCCGAATTCCCAACTCACATCATCGTAGACCTTGGTGGAGGACTCCACGTAAGTGGATTTGTCCTTGAAGCTCACGCGGGGGAACATCCCAGCCACTTTGTGCTCCCTGTCCAGCTGCCAAAAAAAAAGGGGAAAAACCGATTAGACCCCCAAAAAAATGGGAAAAACTGGTTAGATCCCTCCCAAAAAATGGGAAAAACCCACTTAGACCCGAAAAAAATGGGAAAAACTCGCTTAGACATGAAAAAAAACCGGGAAAAACCTGCTTAGACTCCCAAAAAAACCCAGGAAAAAACTATTAGACCCCTAAGAAAAATCACTTAGACACCAAAAAAAGGGAAAAGCCCACTTAGACCCCAGAAAAAAAAGGGAAAAACTGCTGAGACACCCAAAAAAGCAGGAAAAACCCACTTACATACCCCCAAAAAAGGAGAAAAACCCATTTAGACCCCCGAAAAAAGGAGAAAAAGCTCACTTAGACCCCAAAAAACATGAAAAACCGCTTAGACCCCAAAGAAAAACCACTTAAACACCAAAAAAAGGGAAAAGCCCACTTAGACACCAGAAAAAAAGAGAAAAACCTGATTAGACCTCCAAAAAAAGCAGGAAAAACCCACTTAGATCCCCAAAAAAAAGGAGAAAAAGCCCATTTAGACCCCCAAAAAAGCAGGAAAAACGTACTTAGACCCCAAAAGGAGAAAAACCCACTTAGACCCCAGAAATAAAAGGGAAAAAACTGCTGAGACCCCCAAAAAAGCAGGAAAAACCCACTTAGATCCCCCCAAAAAAGGAGAAAAAGCCCATTTAGACCCCCAAAAAACCAGGAAAAACACACTTAGACACCAGAAAAAAACAGAAAAACCTGATTAGACCTCCAAAAAAAGCAGGAAAAACCCACTTACATCCCCCAAAAAAGGAGAAACACCCGTTTAGACCCCCAAAAAAGCAGGAAAAATGCACTTAGACCCCAAAAAAAGGAGAAAAACCCACTTAGATCCCCCAAAAAAGGAGAAACACCCGTTTAGACCCCTGAAAAAAAGCAGGAAAAACGCACTTAGACACCAGAAAAAAAGGGAAAAAACAACTTAGACCCCCTAAAAAAGTAGGAAAAGCCCACTTAGATCCCCAAAAAAGGAGAAACACCTGTTTAGACCCCCGAAAAAAGCAGGAAAAACGCACTTAGACACCAGAAAAAAAGGGAAAAAAACAACTTAGACCCCCTAAAAAAGTAGGAAAAGCCCACTTAGATCCCCAAAAACTCCCAGGAAAATCCCATCCCAGCCATTCCCGACTCACCCGCACGTCCATGACCTTGGTGATTTTCCAGAGGTCGATGAGCAGCCCGATGAAAACGCTGAGCTGCACCACGAAGTTGGTCTCGTTGTCCAGGATGTAGAGCAGCACCACCAGGGACTGGAAAACCCCGAAAAACACGGAGCGCACGGAGAGACCTTCCAGGGACTGCCGGCTGTTCCAAAACTGGATGTCTGCGGGGAGAGATTCCTGTGAAAAATGTTGGAAAAACCTGGGAAAACTCCAGAAAATCCAGGGGGAAACCCCAAAAACCCTAAAAATACAGAGTGCACACAGAGCCCTTCCAGGGACTGTCGGCTGTTCCAGAACTGGATGTCTGCGGGGAGAGATTCCCGTCAAAAATGTTGGAAAAACCTGGAAAAACGGCGGAAAACTCAAAAAAATCCAGGGGGAAACCCCAAAAACCCTAAAAATACAGAGTGCACACAGAGCCCTTCCAGGGACTGCCGGCTGTTCCAGAACTGGATGTCTACGGGGAGAGATTCCCATCAAAAACCTGGAAAAACCCTGGAAACCCATGGAAAAACTCCAGAAAATTCCAGAAAATCCAGGGGGAAACCCCAAAAACCCTAAAAATACAGAGTGCACACAGAGCCCTTCCAGGGACTGCCGGCTGTTCCAGAACTGGATGTCTGCGGGGAGAGATTCCCGTCAAAAATTCCAGAAAAAATGGGGAAAACTTCAGAAAAACCTGAAAAAACCTGCAGAAAACCATGAAAAAACTGTGGGAAACCCTAAAAAACTCCAGGAAACCCCAAAGAATTCCAAGAAACCCCAAAAAACACTGACAGCCCTTCCAGGGACTGTCAGCTGTTCCAGAACTGGATGTCTGCGGGGAGAGATTCCCATCAAAAGTGTTGGAAAAACCTGGAAAAACGGCGGAAAACTCAAAAAAATCCAGGGGGAAACCCCAAAAATCCTAAAAATACAGAGTGCACACAGAGCCCTTCCAGGGACTGCCGGCTGTTCCAGAACTGGATGTCTACGGGGAGAGATTCCTGTCAAAAATTCCAGAAAAAAATGGGGAAAACTTCAGAAAAACCTGAAAAAACTGCAGGAAACCCCAAAAAATCCCCAGGAAACCCCAAAAAACACTGTGAGCCTTTCCAGGGACTGCCAGCTGTTCCAAAACTGGATGTCTGCGGGGAGAGATTCCTGTGAAAAATGTTGGAAAAACCTGGAAAAACTCCAGAAAACTCCAGAAAATCCAGGGGGAAACCCCAAAAAACCCAAAAAATACAGAGTGCACACAGAGCCCTTCCAGGGACTGCCGGCTGTTCCAGAACTGGATGTCTGCGGGGAGAGATTCCCGTCAAAAATTCCAGAAAAAACCTGGGGAAACTCCAGAAAACTCCAGAAAATCCAGGGGGAAAGCCCAAAAAACAAAACAAAAAAAAATACAGAGTGCACACAGAGCCCTTCCAGGGACTGCCAGCTGTTCCAGAAATGGATGTCTGCGGGGAGAGATTCCCGTGAAAAATTCCAGAAAAACCTGAAAATCCCAGGGAAATCCTGAAAACCTCTGGAAAACTCCAGAAAATCCAGGGGGAAACTCCAGAAAACAAACAAAAAAAAACCCAGGAAACCCCAAAAAGCACTGTGAGCCCTTCCAGGGACTGCCTGCTGTTCCAGAACTGGATGTCTATGAGGAGACATTCCTGTCAAAAATTCCAGAAAAACAAAAAAAACCATATGAAAAATCCCCTAGAAACAAATTAAAAAATACAAACACACAAAAATACTCCAGGAAATGCCAAAGAACTCCAGGAAAACCTCAAAAAAACTCCAGGAAAACCCCAGAAAAAAACTCAAGGAAACCCCAAAAAAACCCTTCAGGAAACCCCAAAAAAATTCCAGGAAAATGCCAAAAAAAGCTCCAGGAAAACCCCAAAAAACTGCAGGAAAGGAAAGGAATGGGCAGGAAAAGGGATTCCAGGGGAAAATTCCTGTTGGGAGGGAAGGGAAGGAAATGGAGCTGGATATTTTGGGAAAGGGATTCCAGCAAAGAATTCCCATTGGGAATGAGGGGAGTGGGTGAAAACAGAGCTGGATTAGTTGGGAAAGCAATTCCAAGTCTTTCCAGCAAAAAAATTCCCGGAAAAAAACAAGGAAAAGGGATGGAAATGGAGGTGGATCTGCAGGAAAAGGGATCCTGAGGAATAACCGGGAAAAATTCCAGGGAAAGGACTGGGAATTGTCACCGTTTTTGAAGGCCAGGAACTCGAAGATGCTGTGGACGATGGAGACGACGATGGTCAGCGCCAGCAGGTACGGATTGGTCTCCAGGAGAGCCACCTGGAACGGGAAAATCCTCGGGAATTCGGGAATAAAGCCGGCCCTGAGGGACTGGGGGCACTGGGAGGGACTGGGAATGGGAATGAATGCATTGGGAATGGGATAAATGCATTGGGAATGGGAATAAATGCATTGGGAATGGGATAAATGCATTGGGAATGGGAATAAATGCATTGGGAATGGGATAAATCCATTGGGAATGGAAATAAATGCATTGGGAATGGGAATAAATGTATTGGGAATGGGATAAATGCATTTGGAATGGGAATAAATCCATTGGGAATGGGAATAAATCCATTGGGAATGGGATAAATCCATCGAGATTGGATATAAATTCATTGGGATTGGAGATAAACCCATTTGGAATAGGAATAAATCCATTGGGAATGGGATAAATCCACTGGGAATGGGATAAACCCATTGGGAATGGGATAAATGCATTGGGAATGGGAATAAATCCATTGGGAATGGGAATAAATACATTGGGAATGGGAATGAATGCATTGGGAATGGGATAACCGCATCGGGATTGGACATAAATCCATTGGGATTGGAGATAAACCCATTTGGAATAGGAATAAATCCATTGGAAATGGGATAAATCTATTGGGAATGAAATAAATGCATTGGGAATGCGAATAAATTTATTGGGAATGGGAATAAATCTATTGGGAATGGGAATAAATCCATTGGGAATGGGATAAATGCATTGGGAATGGAAATAAATGCATTGGGAATGGGATAAATGCATTGGGAATGGGATAAATCCATTGGGAATGGAAATAAATGCATTGGGAATGGGATAAATCCATTTGGAATGGGAATAAATCCATTGGGAATGGGAATAAATCCATTGGGAATGGGAATAAATCCATCGAGATTGGATATAAATTCATTGGGATTGGAGATAAACCCATTTGGAATAGGAATAAATCCATTGGAAATGGGATAAATCTATTGGGAATGAGATAAATGCATTGGGAATGCAAATAAATTTATTGGGAATGGGAATAAATCTATTGGGAATGGGAATAAATCTATAGGGAATGGGATAAATGCATTGGGAATGGGAATAAATCCATTGGAAATGGGATAAACCCATTGGGAATGGGATAAATTCATCGGGATCGGACATAAATTCATTGGGATCGGAGACAAAACCATTGGAAATAAGATAAACCCATTGGAAACACACTCATCCCCCCCAAACACCTGGAAAACTCGGAAAATCCCCTCAAAAGCCCAGAAAAATTGGGAAGATCCCCCCCAAAAACCTGGAAAAATCCCTCCCAAAAACCCAGCTAAATCAGGAAAATCCCCCTTAAAAAAAACTGGGAAAACTCAGGAAAATGCCCCCAAAAAACCTGGAAAAATCCCCCCAGAAACCTTGGGAAAACCGCCCCCAAAAACTCAGGAAAATCCCCCCAAAAACCCAGATAACTTGGGAAAATCCCCCCCCAAAAAAACCTGGAAAACTCGAGAAATCCCCCCAAAAACCCCAGAAAACTCGGGATAACCTACCTGGATGGAATCCTGGGAAAACTCAGGACCCCCGCCGTCCCCCAAAAACATGAGAAACCCCCCCCCCAAACCCCAGAAAACTTCAGAAAATCCCCCCAAAAACCTGGGAAAAATCAGGAAAATCCCCCCAAAACCCCAGAAAACCCAGAAAAACCTCCCCAAAAAAACGGGGAAAATTCTCCAAAACCATGGAAAACTCAGGAAAAATCCCCAAAAAACACGGGAAAAATTCCCCAAAACCCCGGAAAATCCAGAAATCGCTACCTTGACGGAATCCTGCTCCTCGTCCGACTGCTCGTAGAGATCCTCTCCCAGGAAATTCCAGGGGGATCGGGAGCTCTGGGCGGCGTAGAGCTGCCAGCGCCACAGGGACAGAGGGCAGAAGGACAGGCGGAACGGGAGCCGCTGCAGGGACTCGTTGATGGGGAAATAATCGCGCTGCAGGTTCCAGTAGTCGTTGAAGTAGAGGATGGGGAAGTAATCCCCGCTGAGGGCGTCGAACTTGACGTCTGGGAAGGGGAAAAATTCATTTGGAATGGGGGAAAGTCATTGGGAATCAAGATTAATTCAGTGGGAATGGGGGAAAGTCATTGGGAATCAAGATTAATTCATTGGGAATAGGAGAAAGTCACTGGGAAGGGGAAAAATTCATTGGGAATGGGGGAAAGTCATTGGGAATCAAGATTAATTCAGTAAGAATGGGAGAAAGTCATTGGGAATGGGAAAAACGGGATCGGGAAGTAATCCCCGCTGAGGGCGTCAAACTTGATGTCTGGGAACGGGAAAAATTCATTGGGAATGGGAAAAATTCATTGGGAATGGGAGAAAGTCATTGGGAATGGGAAAAAATCATTGGGAATGAGGAAATTCATTGGGAATGGGGGAAAGTCATTGGGAATGGGGGAAAGTCATTGGGAATGGGAAAAAATCATTGGGAATCAAGATTAATTCATTGGGAATGGGGGAAAGTCACTGGGAATCAAGATTAATTCATTGGGAATAGGAGAAAGTCACTGGGAATGAGAAAAATTCATTGGGAATGGGGGAAAGTCATTGGGAATGGGAAAAAATCATTGGGAATGGGGGAAAGTCATTGGGAATGGGGGAAAGTCATTGGGAATGGGGGAAAGTCATTGGGAATGGGGGAAAGTCATTGGGAATGGGAAGAAAATCACTGGGAATCAAGATTAATTCATTGGGAATGGGAGAAAGTCATTGGGAATGGGAAAAATTCATTGGGAATGGGAATAATTCACTGGGAATAGGAAAAACTCATGGAGAATGAGAAAAATTCACTGGGAATGGGGAAATTCATTGGGAACGGGAAAAATCATTGGAAATCAAGATTAATTCATTGGGAAGGGGGAAAGTCATTGGGAATGGGAAAAATGGGATTGGGAAGTAATCCCCGCTGAGGGCGTCGAACTTGACGTCTGGGAACGGGGAAAATTCATTTGGAATGGGGGAAAGTCATTGGGAATCAAGATTAATTCATTGGGAATGGGGGAAAGTCATTGGGAATGGGGGAAAGTCACTGGGAATCAAGATTAATTCATTGGGAATAGGAGAAAGTCACTGGGAAGGGGAAAAATTCATTGGGAATGGGGGAAAGTCATTGGGAATGGGAAAAAATCATTGGGAATGAGGAAATTCATTGGGAATGGGAAAAAATCATTGGGAATCAAGATTAATTCATTGGGAATAGGAGAAAGTCATTGGGAATGAGAAAAATTCATTGGGAATGGGAAAATTCATTGGGAATGGGGGAAGTCATTGGGAATGGGGGAAGTCATTGGGAATGGGGGAAGTCATTGGGAAGGGGAAAAAAATCACTGGAAATCAAGATTAATTCATTGGGAATGGGAGAAAGTCATTGGGAATGGGAAAAGCCTACTGGGAATGGGAATAATTCACTGGGAATGGGGAAAGTCATTGGGAATGGGAGAAAGTCATTGGGAATGGGAAAAATTCACTGGGAATGAGAAAAAAGAGATTGGGAAGTAATCCCCGCTGAGGGCGTCGAACTTGACGTCTGGGAACGGGAAAAATTCATTTGGAATGGGGGAAAGTCATTGGGAATCAAGATTAATTCATTGGGAATGGGGGAAAGTCATTGGGAATGGGAAAAATTCATTGGGAATGGGGGAAAGTCATTGGGAATCAAGAATAATTCAGTGAGAATGGGAGAAAGTCATTGGGAATGGGAAAAACGGGATCGGGAAGTAATCCCCGCTGAGGGCGTCGAACTTGATGTCTGGGAACGGGAAAAATTCATTTGGAATGGGGGAAAGTCATTGGGAATCAAGATTAATTCATTGGGAATGGGGGAAAGTCATTGGGAATGGGGGAAAGTCACTGGGAATCAAGATTAATTCATTGGGAATAGGAGAAAGTCACTGGGAATGAGAAAAATTCATTGGGAATGGGGGAAATTCATTGGGAATGGGAAAAAATCATTGGGAATCAAGATTAATTCATTGGGAATAGGAGAAAGTCATTGGGAATGAGAAAAATTCATTGGGAATGGGAAAATTCATTGGGAATGGGGGAATGTCATTGGGAATCAAGATCAATTCATTGGGAATGGGGGAAAGTCATTGGGAATGGGAAAAAATCATTGGGAATGAGGAAATTCATTGGGAATGGGAAAAAATCATTGGGAATCAAGGTTAATTCATTGGGAATGAGAAAAAGTCATTGGGAAGGGGAAAAAAATCACTGGGAATCAAGATTAATTCATTGGGAATGGGAAAAGCCTACTGGGAATGGGAATAATTCACTGGGAATGGGGAAATTCATTGGGAATGGGAAAAATTCACTGGGAATGAGAAAAAAGAGATTGGGAAGTAATCCCCGCTGAGGGCATCGAACTTGACGTTTGGGAATGGGGAAAAATTCATTGGGAATGGGAAAAAATCATTGGGAATGGGAGAAAGTCATTGGGAATGGGGGAATTCATTGGGAATGGGAAAAAAAATCATTGGGAATCAAGATTAATTCGTTGGGAATGGGAGAAAGTAATTGGGAATGGGAATAATTCACTGGGAATGGGAAAAACCCATTGGGAGTGGCAGAAAATCAACGGGAATGGAAAAAGCCTATCGGGAACAGGAATAATTCACTGGGAATGGGAAAAGGCTATTGGGAATGGGAAAAGCCTATTGGGAATAGGGAAAAACTTATTGGGAATGAGGGAAAGTCATTGGAAATGAAAATAATTTATTAAGAGTTGGGGAAAGTCATTGGGAATGGGAACAATTTATTAGAAATAGGGGAAAGTCATTGGGAATGGGAATAACTCATTGGGAACAAGAATAATTTATTACGAGGGGAAGAAAATCATTGGGAATGGGAATAATTCATTGGTCACGAAAATAATCCATTAGGATTAACAAAAAGTCATTGGGAATGGGAATAATTCATAATGAATAGGGAAAAGTCATTAGGAATGGGGGGAAGAGGGAGTGAAGAGCACTGGGAGAGCCTGGGATGAACTGGGAAGCACCAAAACCCTCCAAACCCCACGAGGGCGAAATAACCCCGATTTTTATGGGATTTTCCCAGGAAAACGCGGAATTCCGGAGGGTCTGATGCTCACATTGATCCAGGGGGGGAGGGACGCTGCCCCGGACCCACGGCGTGTGGTCATCCACCATGTTGATGGTCAGGTTCGGGTGCCAGTGGGAGATGACCTCGACCGGCCCGAAATCCTCGGCCCTCTGGAAGGGAAAAATCGCGGGATTCGTCAGTGGATCCCAAAAAAAAATGGGGTGGGAAGAGGGAAAATCCACCCCCCCCCATCTCAGAAATCCAATCCCGGTCTTTGAAAAGGGAAAATGGACCCTGAATTGAAAGAAAAAATGGAATTTTCCATTTTCTGCAAGGAAAAATCCTTGGATTCGTCAGTGAATCCCCAAAAAAATGGGGTGGGAAGAGGGAAAATCCACCCCCCCATCTCAGAAATCCAATCCCGGTCTTTGAAAAGGGAAAATGGACCCTGAATTGAAGGAAAAAAATGGGATTTTTCTACTCTCTGCAGGGAAAAATCCTTGGATTTGTCAGTGGATCCCCAAAAAAATGGGGTGAGAAGAGAGAGAATCCAACCCCCCATTGCAGAAATCCAATCCTGGTCTTTGAAAAGGGAAAACAGGCCTTGAATTGAAGGGAAAAAATGGGATTTTTCTACTCTCTGGAGGGAAAAATACTTGGATTCGTCAGTGGATCCCCAAAAAAAAAGGGGTGGGAAGAGAGAGAATCCAACCCCCCATCACAGAAATCCAATCCTGGTCTTTGAAAAGGGAAAATAAGCCCTGAATTGAAGGAAAAAAATGGGATTTTTCTACACTGCAGGGAAAAATCCTTGGATTCGTCAGTGGATCCCCAAAAAAAATGGGGTGGGAAGAGAGAGAATCCAACCCCCCATTGCAGAAATCCAATCCCAGTCTTTGGAAAGGGAAAATGGACCCTGAATTGAAAGAAAAAATGCAATTTTCCATTTTCTGCAGGGAAAAATCCTTGGATTTGTCACTGGATCCTGAAAAAAAGGAGGTGGGAAGAGGGAAAATCCAAGCCCGGCCTAGGAATGCAATCCCGGTCTTTGAAAAGGGAAAATGGGCCCTGAATTGAGAGAAAAAATGGAATTTTCCATTTTCTGCACGGAAAAATCCTTGGATTCGTCAGTGAATCCCCCCAAAAAAATGGGGTGAGAAGAGAGAGAATCCAACCCCCCATCACAGAAATCCAATCCTGGTCTTTGAAAAGGGAAAATAAGCCCTGAATTGAAGGAAAAAAATGGGATTTTTCTACACTGCAGGGAAAAATCCTTGGATTCATCAGTGGATCCCAAAAAAATTGGGTGGGAAGAGAGAGAATCCAACCCCCCATTGCAGAAATCCAATCCCAGTCTTTGGAAAGGAAAAACGGGCCCTGAACTGAAGGAAAAAAAAATGGAATTTTTCTACACTCTGCAGGGAAAAATCCCAGGATTTGCCCCAGATCCCAGAAAAAAAATGAGGTGGGAAGAGGGAAAACCCAACCCCCGTCCTAGGAAAGCAGTCCCAGTTTTTGGAAAGGGAAAATGGGCCCGGAACTCAGGCAAAAAAATTGAATTTTCCATTTTCTGCAGGGAAAAATCCTTGGATTCGTCAATGGATCCCAAAAAAATTGTGTGGGAAGAGGGAAAACCCAACCCCCCCCCCGCCCCGATCCCAAAAACCCCACAGAAGAATCCTCAAGTCACTCCCACTCTGTGGAAAAGGAGGAAAATGCCCCAAAAAGGAGAAAAACCCCTCGAAGTGGAAGGGTTTGGGACTAAAATCCCCAAAAAACCCCAAAATCTGGGAATTCTCACCTTGATCATTTCGGGATCTGCCTCTGTCTCTCCCGTCAGGAGGTTCTTGGTTTTCTGGAAGCGCCGCCGCTTGTATTTGTTTATCACTAGGAAAAATGGGAAAAATAGGATTTTTCGGGTATTTTTCTAAAGGGAAAAGGGTTAGAATTCTTTAAAAAAAAAGGGTCATTATCCCCAATTTCCTATTTATTCAAGGTTGGAGCATCCAGGAATGTGAGAATATGAGAAAAGGCAGGAATTCCCTCCCAGAATAAGCCACGAATTTAAAGAAATTCAGGAATTTTCCTCCATGGAAAAGCCAGGATTCCCCTCCCACAAAATCCCAGGAATTCAAAGAGGATTTTCCTTTTTAATCTCACGAATCCCAATGATGGAAAACTCCGGAGATGGAGCACCCCAAAAATGTGGGAAAAAATGGGAATCCTGAGGCCTTTTTTGAGGAATTTGGGGCCGATCCTGAGGGATTTGGGGCCAATCCTGAGGGATCTGGGGCTGATCCTGAGGGATCTGGGGCCGATCCTGAGGGATTTGGGGCCTGAAAAGTGGGAATTCCTGAATGGGGAACCTGAAGCCATTCCTGAGGGATTTGGGGCCATTCCTGAGGAATTTGAGCCCTGAAAAATGGGAAATCCTGAATGGGGAACCTGAAGCCATTCCTGAGGGATTTGGGGCCATTCCTGAGGGATTTGGGGCCATTCCTGAGGGATTTGGGGCCTGAAAAGTGGGAATTCCTGAATGGGGAACCTGAAGCCATTCCTGAGGTATTTGGGACCAATCCTGAAGGATTTGGGGCCAATCCTGAGGGAATTTCAGGTGAGATTGGGGATCCCAAGGCCATTCCTGAGGGATTTGGGGCCATTCCCGAGGGATCTGGGGCCATTCCTGAGGGATCTGGGGCCATTCCTGAGGGATCTGGGGCCTGGGGACGGAATTCCAGGTGGGAATGGGAATCCTGAGGTATTTGGGGCCTGGAGAGGGAATTCCTGACAGGAACAGGGATCTTGAGGCCTTTTCTGAGGGATTTGGGGCCTCAAAACTGGGAATTCCTGAATGGGGAACTTGAAGCAGCTCCTCAGGGATTTTGGGGCCAATCCTGAGGCCAATCCTGAGGGATTTGGGGCTGATCCTGAGGGATTTGGGGCCTGAAAAGTGGGAAATCCTGAATGGAGAACTTGAAGCTGCTCCTGAGGGATTTTGGGGCCAATCCTGAGAGATTTGGGGCCATTCCCGAGGGATTTGGGGCCTGGGGAGGGAATTCCAGGTGGGATTTGGCGTCCTGAGGCCATTCCTGAGGGATTTGGGGCCATTCCTGAGAGATTTGGGGCCGATCCTGAAGGATTTGGGGCTGATCCCGAGGGATTTGGGCCCTGAAAAGTGGGAATTCTTGAATGAGGAACTTGAAGCTGTTCCTCAGGGATTTGGGGCCAATCCTGAGGGATTTGGGGCCAATCCTGAGAGATTTGGGGCCAATCCTGAGAGATCTGGGGCCAATCCTGAGAGATTTGGGGCCATTCCCGAGGGATTTGGGGCCTGGGGAGGGAATTCCAGGTGGGATTTGGCATCCTGAGGCCATTTCCTGAGGGATTTGGGGCCAATCCTGAGGGATTTGGGGCCATTCCTGAGGGATTTGGGGCCGATCCTGAGGGATTTGGGGCCAATCCTGAGGGATTTGGGGCCGATCCTGAGCGATTTGGGGCCGATCCTGAGCGATTTGGGGCTGATCCTGAGCGATTTGGGGCCTGGGGAGGGAATTCCAGGTGGGACTGGGGATCCTGAGGCCATTCCTGAGGGATTTGGGGCCATTCCCGAGGGATTTGGGGTCGGAAAAGTGGGAATTCCATACTCCTGGACGTGTGCACCGTGGCCAGGCGCCGGTAGAGGCTCTTCTGCCTCGGATCCGGGTGGAATCCGCTCTTGGTGAAGTAAACGTGGACGTAGATGGAGCCGTTCCGCTGGACGCTCTGGGAAAAAACATGGGAAAAAAAACCAGAAAAGGTTGGAAAACATCCAGAAAAACCACAGGGAAAAGGGCAAAAAAGCGACCCCGAATGGACTTAAACTGGAAAATTTTCCAGATGGAATTAAAGGGAGAAGAAAGCCTGGATTTGGGTTGTAGAAAGGGTGGGAAAAATCCTTTTCCAGAGAATTTATTCCGTGGGAAGATAAACTGAATAAAGTAATCCATTTCAGAATAAACTACGCATTTAGGGTCATTTTCCAGAGAATTTATCCTACAGGAAGGTTGGAAAAGAAGATCTAAAAGTCTTTTTTACAGCATTTATCCCACGGAAAAAACATTTAGGGTCTTTTTCCAGTGGATTCATCCCATTAAAAAAATCGCGAAAAGAAATTTAAGGATCCCCATTCCCACCTGGAATCTCTTTTCCCGACCCCAAATCCCTCGGGATCATCCCGAAATTCCCGTTCCCACCTGCGAGATGTCGACCTCTCCGAAGTGCTCGTAGCATCCGTCGGAATTCTCGCCGCTGGTCCAGTCCCCGTAGACCAAATCCCGCTTTTCCCAGAAAAGGGCGGAGCTGACGTTGAAATCCGTAAAGTGCTCGTGCTCCGAGATGTAAACGTAGAGATCCTGAGGGAAAAAAACCCCGAAAAAAGCTGGAAAAAGTTTTTGGGATCGAGGGGATCCCGGGATGGGCCCGGGAACGAGGAGGGATTTGGGATTTAGGTGGGAAAACGGCTCTGGGATTGCTCCCAGGTTTGGGATCTGGGCTGGAAAAGCAGCTCCAGATCTGGAATTCAGTCTCTAATTTGGGATTTGAGCTGAAATAGGAACCCAGTCCCTGGAATTCAGTCCCAAATTTGCGATTTGAGCTGAAATAGGAACCCAATCCCTGGAATTCAGTCCCAAATTTGCGATTTGAGCTGAAATAGGAACCCAATCCCTGGAATTCAGTCCCAGATTTGGCATCTGGGCTGGGAACCTCTCCCAGATTTGAGAATCCCTCCCAGATTTGGGATCTGAGATGGAAAAGCAGCTCCAGACCTGGAATTCAGTCTTAGATTTGGGATCTGAGCTCAGAATCCCCCCAAATTTGAGATCTGAGCCCGGAATCCCCCCAAATTCAGGATCTGAGGCCAGAATTCCCCCCAAATTCAGGATCTGAGCCCAAAATTCCCCCAAATTCAGGATCTGAAGCACAGAATCCCCCCAAATTTGAGATCTGAGCCCGGAATTCCCCCCAAATTCGGGATCTGAGGCCAGAATCCCCCCAAATTCAGGATCTGAGCTCAGAATCCCCCCAAATTCAGGATCTGAGGCCAGAATCCCCCCAAATTCAGGATCTGAGCTCAGAATTCCCCCAAATTCAGGACCCCAGCCCAGAATCCCCCCAAATTCAGGATCTGAGGCCAGAATCCCCCCAAATTCAGGATCTGAGCTCAGAATTCCCCCAAATTCAGGATCTGAGCTCAGAATTCCCCCAAATTCGGGACCCCAGCCCAGAATCCCCCCAAATTCAGGATCTGAGCTCAGAATTCCCCCAAATTCAGGATCTGAGCTCAGAATTCCCCCAAATTCAGGACCCCAGCCCAGAATCCCCCCAAATTCTCGCTTTTCCAGCCGCACCATCAGGGTGTCCTTTGGGAAGAGGTTCCTGCTGGGGCTCCTGGGGGTCCCTCCGGGGCTGTTGGGCTCCTGCGGCGCCGGCCCCCTCCGGAACCAGCTGGAGATGGCCCAGATGATGAAAATCCTGCGGGAAAAGCGGGAGAAAAATCCTCTGGAATTCTGCTGGCATCACCTCCATCCTTCCCAGAGATTCCCAGGGGGGTCTTTCCCAAAAAATTGGGGTTTTCTTCCTGGTTTTGGGATGCCCTTTTCCTGGGGATTTTCCTTCCTGTAGATCCTTTTTCCTTCCCATGGGTCTCCTCCCCAAAGATTCCTCCTTCTCCAAAAATTCTCCTTTCCAAGGATTTTTCCTTCCCCAAAATCCTCCTTTCCAAGGATTTTTCCTTCCCCAAATTCCTCCTTTCCGGGGATTTTTCCTTCCCCAAAATCCTCTTTTCCCACAAACTCTCTTTCCCTGTGCGCCCCCCTTCCCAAAAATCCCCCTTTCCTACAAAACCTCCTTCCCAAAAATCCCTTTTCCCACAAATCCACCTCCCCGCAGAAAATGTTCAGATTTTTGGGATTTTTGGGCTATTTTGGGAACGCATCCCAAGGATTCTCCTCGCTCCACCCCATCCCTGGCCCCACCCCAGATCCACAGGCAACCTTTGGATCCTGGGAAGCTCCTCCTTTCCTGGAGGAGCCAGGACAGGACCCTGACCTCGCAGAAAACCGGGAAGGAGCTCGGGAATTTGGGAATTCAGGAAAAGCCTGCCTCGGGAAGGGCAGGGGAGCCCCAGGGGGGATCCTGATCCCGGGGTTTGGGGTCCTGGGGTGATCCCAGGGTGATCCCGGTCCTGCTCCCGGTGCAATCCCAAGATTTGGGGGTCTTGGAACCATCCCAGAGCAATCCTGGGGTGATCCCAATGAGATCCCGGGGTGATCCCAGTCCCGGTGCCATCCTGGAGTTCGGGGTTCCTGGGGTGATCCCGATCCCGGAGTTTGGGGGTCCCAGAATGATCCCGGGGGTCCTGGGGCAATCCCAGGATCATCCCGGTGTGATTCCAGACCCAAGATGATCGTGGGGTTTTGGGGTCCCAGTGCAATCCTGGGGTTTGGGATCCCAGGATGATCCTGGGGTGATCCTGATCCTGGGGTTTGGGGAATCCAGGATGATCCTGGGGTGATCCCAATCCTGGGGTGATCCCAAACTCGGGGTTTGGGGTCCCAGGATGATCCCAATGCAGGGTTTTGGGGTCCCAGGATGATCCCGGGGTGATCCCAATCCTGGGGTGATCCTGATCTCGGGGTTTGGGGTCCCAGAATGATCCTGGGCTGATCCTGATCCCGGAGTTTGGGGTCCCAGGATGATCCAGATCCCGGAATTTGGGATCCTAACCTGATCCCAGGGCAATCCCACTCTTGGGGTGATCCTGATCCCAGGGTTTGGGATCCCAGCATGATCCCAGGGCAATCCCAATCCCGGGGTTTGGGGGTCCCGGTTCCGTTCCAGGGTGACTCTGGATTTTGGGGGTCCCGGTGCAATCCCGGGGTGATCCCGCTCCCACCCCACTCCCGATCCCGATCCCGATCTCACCTGAACAGGACCCCTTTGATCACCTGCCACGCGTTGGGAGCCGCCTGGGGCTGCTGCTGCCGCGCCTCGGCCTCCGTGCCCCCGGCGCTGCCGTTGCTCGTCACCTGTGGTGCCGATCGGTCACCACCGGGCCCCGTTCGGGGCTGTTCCATGTCACCGTCCCTGTCCCGGTCCATGTCCCCATCCCTGTCCCCGCTCCCAATCCCTGTCCCTTTCCCCATTCCAGTTCCGATGCCCAGTCCCGGCCCTGACCCCAGTCCCCATTCCCGTACCATTCTCTGACCCTGATCCCTGTCCCTATCCCCGCTCCCCGTCCCGGTCCTGCCCCAATACCGGGGCCCATCCCTGTCCCATTCCCTGTCCCCCATCCCTGTCTCTGTCCCGGTGCCGTGTCCCGATTCCCATCCCGGACCTGTTCCCGGTGCCCATCCCAGTCCCCTGTCCCTCTCCCTGTCCCCGGACCCCGTCCCTGGTCCCAAACCTTGTCCCTGTTCTCAGCCCCTGTCCCCATTCCCCGTCCCCCATTCCCTGTCCCCATTCCCTGCCCCCGGTCCTTGTCCCTGTCCCCACTCCTTGTCTCTGCTCCCATTCCCTGTCCCCGGTCCCGTTCCCTGTCCCCAGTCCTTGTCACCGGTCCCGCTTCCATTCCCTGTCCCCGTCCCTCATTCCCTGTCCCCATTCCCTGCCCCCATTCCCTGCCCCCGGTCCCGTTCCCTGTCCCCAGTCCTTGTCACCGGTCCCGCTTCCATTCCCTGTCCCCGGTCCCGGTTCCTGTCCCCGGTCCTTGTCACCGGTCCCGCTTCCATTCCCTGTCCCCGTCCCCCACTCCCTGTCCCCATTCCCTGCCCCCGGTCCTTGTCTCCGCTCCCATTCCCTGTCCCCGGTCCCGCACCCTGTCCCCAGTCCTTGTCACTAGTCCCGCTCCCGGTCCTCGCCCCCCATTCCCTGTCCCCGGTCCCACTCCCGTTCCCTGTCCCCGTCCCCCATTCCCTGTCCCATTCCCGGCCGCGATGGCCGCTCCCTGTCCCCGTTCCCACGCCCATTCCCATCCGTTTCCCTCTCCCGGTCCCCGTTCCCGTCCCGCCGTTCTCTGTCGGCGGCCGTTCCCTCCCGGACCTGCCCCGGGCCCGGCCCGGGCCCCGCCGCCGCCTCCGTCCCCGGCGCCGCCATCTTTGCTGCGCCGCCTCTCGCGCCGCTCTCGCGAGACTTCCGGGGGCAGAGCTCACGTGACCCCAGAGAAGGCTGGGAATTATCATAACCCTCGCCCCTTTAGTGACGTCACAAAGGCATCCGCCAATAGCAGCGCGCTCCGCCCCCGGAGGGAGGGGATTTCCCCGCCCCGCCCCCTCAGCCGCTCTCAGCCAATGGGCGTTCACCCCGCCCCCCCGCTCAGTCTGGGGTGTGTCTTATTTGTGACGTCACCGGCGCGCTCAGCCAATGGCGGCGCGGTGCGCTCCCGGTGGGGGTTTCCCCGACCGCGCCCCCGGCGGTGACGTCACGGCGCTCTCAGCCAATGGCGGCGCGGCCCGCGCGGGGATTTCCAGGTCCGGCGGCGGCGCGGCCTCGGGGGGCGGCGGCGGGACCGGCACCGGCAGCTCCGGGACCACCGGGACCCGCACCGGGACCGCCACCGGCACCGCCACCGGCACCGCCACCGGGACATGGCGCTGCCGCTCGGTGAGCGCGGCCCCGCTGGCACCGGGACCGCCCCGGGGGGAACGGAACCGGGGATCTCCCCCGGGGCAGAACCGGCACCTCCCGGGGGGGAGGAGGACCGGGGAGTGAGAGGGGGACCGGGATAACGGGAGGGGGAAACGGGGCTCGGGGCGGGCGGGGGGGTCCCGGGGGTGTCACGCTCCGGTCCCGGTGCTGGGAATGCCCCGGTTTTCCCGGGATCCCTCCCCGGGGGGGTGTCCCGGTGGCGATCCCGGTGCTGATGGCGCGATCGCGGTGCCGTGTCCCGGCAGGAGCGGCCCTTCCGGATCCCGGGCTGGTCATGGCCCACGGAGCACCGGGGACAGGTAAAGTCCCCACCCCGGGCCGGTGTCCCCTCCCCGGTGCCACCGAGCGGCGCCCGGAGCGGCCCCGGGAGCCCCGGGAATGGGCGGGAGGCTCCTCACGGGATCGCTTTTCCCTTTCCGCAGATGATTTGGGTGAGTGCCACCGGAGCGGTTTGGAATTGTCGCCGTTTCCCGGGAATTTCGCGATCCTGGAGCCGCGAGAAGGATTTTGGGAATGGGGAAGGGGTGGGGGGGGGGCTCAGCCCATCCCGAGGCGGATCCGGGGGGGGAATTGGGGCGGGGGTGGAGCAGAAGGGACGGGGAGCTCCGGGATCACTCCTGGATTTGGGATCGGAGGTGGAAATCCCTCCTGGATTCGGGATCTGAGCTGGAACGGCAGCTCCAGCCCTGGAATTCAGTCCTAGATTCGGGATTTGGGGTGGGAATCCCTCCCAGATTCGGGATCTGAGCTGGAACGGCAGCTCCAGCCCTGGAATTCAGTCCTAGATTCGGGATTTGGGGTGGGAATCCCTCCCAGATTCGGGATCTGAGCTGGAACGGCAGCTCCAGCCCGGGAATTCAGTCCTAGATTCGGGATTTGGGGTGGGAATCCCTCCCAGATTCGGGATCTGAGCTGGAACGGCAGCTCCAGCCCGGGAATTCAGTCCTAGATTCGGGATTTGGGGTGGGAATCCCTCCCAGATTCGGGATCTGAGCTGGAACGGCAGCTCCAACCCGGGAATTCAGTCCTAGATTCGGGATTTGGGGTGGGAATCCCTCCCAGATTCGGGATCTGAGCTGGAACGGCAGCTCCAGCCCTGGAATTCAGTCCTAGATTCGGGATTTGGGGTGGGAATCCCTCCCGGATTTGGAATCGACGGTGGAAATCATTCCCAGAATTGGGATCTGTGCTGGAGGAAAAGGTCCTGACGTGGGAATCTCTCGGAAATTTGGGATTTGAGCTCCAAAAATCCCTCCCAGATTTAGAATTTGAGATGGAGCAGCAGCTCCAGCCCTGGAATTCAGTCCTGGATTTGGGATCTGAGGTGGGAATCATTCCCAGATTTGCGATCTGAGATGGAAATCATTCCCAGATTTGGGATCTGAGATGGAAATCATTCCCACATTTGGGATCTGAGCAGGGAATCCCTCCCAGTGAGGTGGAAATCCCTCCCAGATTTGGGATCTGAGATGGAAATCATTCCCTGATTTGGGATCTGAGGTGGAAATCATTCCCACATTTGGGATCTGTGCAGGGAATCCCTCCCCGATTTGGGATCTGAGATGGAAATCATTCCCAGATTTGGGATCTGAGGTGAAAATCATTCCCACATTTGGGATCTGTGCAGGGAATCCCTCCCCGATTTGGGGTCTGAGATGGAAATCATTCCCTGATTTGGGATCTGAGGTGGAAATCATTCCCACATTTGGGATCTGTGCAGGGAATCCCTCCCCGATTTGGGGTCTGAGATGGAAATCATTCCCAGATTTGGGATCTGAGCAGGGAATCCCTCCCAGTGAGTTGGAAATCCCTCCCAGATTTGGGATCTGAGAGGGAAATCATTCCCACATTTGCCATCTGACCCGGATCACCACCTCCACCCCGAATTCCCTCCCACCCCCACCCCAAAAAAACCCCAAGATCCCTTCCCAACCCCCCCAAACCCCCGTTTGTCCCCCAGAAATCCTGGAGGAGGTGATGAAGGAGGACGGATTCCAGCCCGAGCCGGCTCCCGGCGCTCCCCGAGCCCTTCCCAAGCTGATCCCGCGCGGATCCCAAGCTGATCCCGACTCGCGGGAGCCGCGCCTGGCTCAGACCCTCAGCGGCCTCTCCTTGTCCCCCCATGCCGCCCCCCGCGGCTCCCGCTGGCCCCAAACCCCGGGAACGGCTCCGGGAAAAGCGGAAAAATTGGAAAAACCGCGCTTGGTGATCACGGAGCAGCCGAAGCAGCGCGGCATGAGATTCCGCTACGAGTGCGAGGGGAGATCGGCCGGGAGCATCCTGGGGGAGAACAGCTCCGAAGCTGCCAAGACCCTGCCCGCCATCGAGGTGGGAGCTGGGGGAGGAAAAATGGGGATTGGGAAGCTCGGGAATAGCGGGAATGGCCCTTTCGGGGTGGGCTGTGCTGGGGCGGTGGAGGGGAAGGGGTGGGAAGGGCGGGGAGGAGTTTTTGGGGGGTAAATTAGGGAGGTTTGGGATGCAGGAAGGGTGGGAAAGGCTTTTTTTGGGATGGATTGGGGAGGTTTGGGATGCAGGAATGGTGGGAAAAGCTTTTTTTGGGATGGATTGGGGAGGTTTGGGATGCAGGAATGGTGGGAAAAGCATTTTTTGGGACGGATTAGGGAGTTTTGGGATGCAGGAAGGGTGGGAGGAGCATTTTTTGGGATGGATTGGGGAGGTTTGGGATGCAGGAATGGTGGGAAAAGCATTTTTTGGGATGGATTAGGGAGGTTTGGGATGCAGGAATGGTGGGAAAAGCATTTTTTGGGATGGATTAGGGAGGTTTGGGATGCAGGAATGGTGGGAAAGGCTTTTTTTTGGGATGGATTGGGGAGTTTGGATTCCAGGAACGGTGGAAAAAGCATTTTTTGGGATGGATTAGGGAGGTTTGGGATGCAGGAATGGTGGGAAAAGCATTTTTTGGGACGGATTAGGGAGTTTTGGGATGCAGGAAGGGTGGGAGGAGCATTTTTTGGGATGGATTGGGGAGGTTTGGGATGCAGGAAGGGTGGAAAGAGCATTTTTTGGGGATGGATTGGGGAGGTTTGGGATGCAGGAAGGGTGGGAAAGGCTTTTTTTGGGATGGATTGGGGAGGTTTGGGATGCAGGAATGGTGGGAAAAGCATTTTTTGGGACGGATTGGGGAGGTTTGGGATGCAGGAATGGTGGGAAAAGCATTTTTTGGGACGGATTAGGGAGTTTTGGGATGCAGGAAGGGTGGGAGGAGCATTTTTTGGGATGGATTGGGGAGGTTTGGGATGCAGGAAGGGTGGGAAAAGCATTTTTTGGGATGGATTGGGGAGGTTTGGGATGCAGGAAGGGTGGAAAGAGCATTTTTTGGGGATGGATTAGGGAGGTTTGGGATGCAGGAAGGGTGGGAAAGGCTTTTTTTGGGATGGATTGGGGCGTTTTGAGATGAATTTGGGAGTTTTGGGATGCAGGAATGGTGGGAAGGGCATTTTTTGGGACGGATTAGGGAGTTTGGGATGCAGAAAGGGTGGGAGGAGCATTTTCTGGGATGAGTTGGGGAAGTTTTGGGATAGGTTTTCCTGGAATGTTGGGATTAGGAAAGGGGATGGGTTCCCATTGGGATTAGTCCCATTTCCCCCTTATTTCCCTTTTCTGTGATTCCCATTCCTTTTCCCATTATTTTCATCCCTTTTCCACATTTTCCACCTCTTTTCTGTGGTTTCCATCCTTTTTTCAAGAGTTCCATTGTCTTTCCCATTATTTCCATCCCTTTTCCGTGATTTCCGTCTCAATTTTCCTGTTCTCCATCCCCTTTTGCCATGATTTCCATCCTTTTCCCACCTCCCCAACCCCTCTGGATCCTCCCAAATTCCCATTTCGGGAAATTTTTCCCCTTCCCCCCCCATTTCCCACCCCCTTTTCCCCGATTTCCACCTTCTTCCCGACATTCCCCATCCCTTTCCCACCTCCCCAACCCTTTCGGGTCCTCCCAAATCCCCACCCCGTGAACTTCTCTCCCATTTTTGACCATTTCCAACCCCCCCGATCCCCATTTTTATCTCCGTTTTCCCATCCCAAACCCCTCCCGGCTGATCCCCAGATTTTTCCCAGATTTTCCCGGATTTTTCCCAGATTTTCCTGGATTTTTCCCAGATTTTTCCTAGATTGTCCCTGGATTTTCCCCGGAATTTCCCAAATTTTCTGCGGATTTTCCCCGGATTTTCCCCGGATTTTTCCTGGATTTTCCCTGGATTTTTCCTGGATTTTTCCTGGATTTTCCCCAGATTTTCCCAGATTTTCCCCGCATTTTTCCCAGATTTTCCCCGGATTTTCCGTGGATTTTTCCCGCATTTCCCCGGATTTTCCCCAGATTTTCCCCAGATTTTCCCAGATTTTCCCCGCATTTTTCCCAGATTTTCCCCGGATTTTCCGTGGATTTTTCCCGCATTTCCCCGGATTTTTCCCAGATTTTCCCTGGATTTTCCCCGGATTTTTCCCAGATTTTCCCCGGATTTCCCCCGGATTTTCCCCGGATTTTTCCCAGATTTTTCCCAGCCTTTCCCCGGATTTCCACAGATTTTCCCCGGATTTTCCCCAGATTTTCCCTGGATTTTCCCCGGATTTTTCCCAGATTTTCCCCGGATTTTCCCCAGATTTTCCCCGGATTTTTCCCAGATTTTCCCCATATTTTCCCCGTATTTTTCCCGTATTTTCCCCGAATTTTTCCCGAATTTTCCTCGTATTTTCCCCAAATTTTTCCTGTATTTTCCCCATATTTTCCTCGTATTTTCCCCGAATTTTTCCCGAATTTTTCCCAGATTTTCCCCGTATTTTCCCCGTATTTTCCCCGTATTTTCCCCAGATTTTCCCCGTATTTTCCCCGTATTTTCCCCGTATTTTTCCCGAATTTTTCCCCGGATTTTTCCCAGCTCCTGAACTGCCAGGGCATCCCGGAGGTGACGGTCACTGCCTGCCTGGTGTGGAAGGATTGGCCTCACCGAGTGCATCCCCACGGCCTCGTGGGCAAGGACTGCGCCCACGGCCTGTGCCGAGTGCTGCTGCGGCCCCAGAGCAACCCCAGGCACAGGTAAAAATCGGGAATTGCCCAAAAATTGGGAATTTCGGAGACTTTTCCAGGATTTTTCCAGGATTTTTCCCATTTTCGTGGCTTTTCTTGGTGGTTTTGGGTGGTTTTGGGGTGGTTTTGAGGCATTTCTGGGCCTGTGCCGAGTGCTGCTGCAGCTCCAGAGCAACCCCAGGCACAGGAAAAATCCAGGAATGTCCAAAAAATTGGGAATTTCAGAAAGTTTTCCAGGAATTTTCCAGGATTTTCCCCATTTTCGTGGGTTTTTTTGGGGCATTTTTGTGGCATTTCTGGGTGGTTTTGAGGCATTTCTGGGCCTGTGCCGAGTGCTGCTGCGGCCCCAGAGCAACCCCAGGCACAGGAAAAAATCCGGAAATGTCCAAAAAATTGGGAATTTCGGAAAGTTTTCCAGGAATTTTCCGGGATTTTTCCCATTTTTGAGGTTTTTTTGGGGCATTTTTGTGGCATTTCTGGGTGGTTTTGAGGCATTTCTGGGCCTGTGCCGAGTGCTGCTGCGGCCCCAGAGCAACCCCAGGCACAGGTAAAAATCGGGAATTGCCCAAAAATTGGGAATTTCGGAGACTTTTCCAGGAATTTTCCAGGATTTTTCCCATTTTCGTGGCTTTTCTTGGTGGTTTTGGGTGGTTTTGGGGTGGTTTTGAGGCATTTCTGGGCCTGTGCCGAGTGCTGCTGCGGCCCCAGAGCAACCCCAGGCACAGGTAAAAATCGGGAATTGCCCAAAAATTGGGAATTTCGGGGAGTTTTCCAGGATTTTTCCCATTTTTGAGGTTTTTTTGGGACATTTTTGTGGCATTTCTGGGTGGTTTTGAGGCATTTCTGGGCCTGTGCCGAGTGCTGCTGCAGCCCCAGAGCAACCCCAGGCACAGGAAAAAATCGGGAATTGCCTGAAAATCTGGAATTTTGGAGACTTTTCCAGGAATTTTCCTGTTTTTGTGGTTTTTTGGGGGGTTATCCAAGCGTTTTTTGGTGGTTTTGAGGCATTTCTGGGCCTGTGCCGAGTGCTGCTGCGGCCCCAGAGCAACCCCAGGCACAGGTAAAAATCGGGAATTGCCTGAAAATTGGGAATTTCGGAGAGTTTTCCAGGAATTTTCCAGGATTTTTCCCATTTTCGTGGGTTTTTTGGGGCATTTTTGTGGCATTTCTGGGTGGTTTTGAGGCATTTCTGGGCCTGTGCCGAGAGCTGCTGCAGCCCCAGAGCAACCCCAGGCACAGGTAAAAATCGGGAATTGCCCAAAAATTGGGAATTTCGGAGACTTTTCCAGGAATTTTCCAGGATTTTTCCCATTTTCGTGGCTTTTCTTGGTGGTTTTGGGTGGTTTTGGGGTGGTTTTGAGGCATTTCTGGGCCTGTGCCGAGTGCTGCTGCGGCCCCAGAGCAACCCCAGGCACAGGTAAAAATCGGGAATTGCCCGAAAATTGGGAATTTCGGGGAGTTTTCCAGGATTTTTCCCATTTTCGTGGGTTTTTTGGGACATTTTTGTGGCATTTCTGGGTGGTTTTGAGGCATTTCTGGGCCTGTGCCGAGTGCTGCTGCGGCCCCAGAGCAACCCCAGGCACAGGTAAAAATCGGGAATGTCCAAAAAATTGGGAATTTTAGAAAGTTTTCCAGGATTTTTCCAGGATTTTTCCCATTTTTGAGGTTTTTTTGGGGCATTTTTGTGGCATTTCTGGGTGGTTTTGAGGCATTTCTGGGCCTGTGCCGAGTGCTGCTGCAGCCCCAGAGCAACCCCAGGCACAGGAAAAAATCGGGAATTGCCAGAAAATTGGGAATTTCGGGGAGTTTTCCAGGATTTTTCCAGGATTTTTCCCATTTTCGTGGCTTTTCTTGGTGGTTTTCGTGTGTTTTTTGGTGGTTTTGAGGCATTTCTGGGCCTGTGCCGAGTGCTGCTGCGGCCCCAGAGCAACCCCAGGCACAGGTAAAAATCGGGAATTGCCCGAAAATTGGGAATTTTGGAGACTTTTCCAGGATTTTTCCAGGATTTTTCCTGTTTTTGTGGTTTTTTCTGGGATTTTCCAGGTGTTTTTGGGTGGTTTTGGGGTGGTTTTTAGGCATTTCTGGGCCTGTGCCGAGTGCTGCTGCAGCCCCAGAGCAACCCCAGGCACAGGAAAAAATCGGGAATTGACCAAAAATTGGGAATTTTGGAGACTTTTCCAGGATTTTTCCCATTTTCGTGGGTTTTTTTGGGGCATTTTTGTGGCATTTCTGGGTGGTTTTGAGGCATTTCTGGGCCTGTGCCGAGTGCTGCTGCGGCCCCAGAGCAACCCCAGGCACAGGAAAAAATCGGGAATTGCCCAAAAATTGGGAATTTCGGAGACTTTTCCAGGATTTTTCCAGGATTTTTCCCATTTTCGTGGCTTTTCTTGGTGGTTTTGGGTGGTTTTGGGGTGGTTTTGAGGCATTTCTGGGCCTGTGCCGAGTGCTGCTGCGGCCCCAGAGCAACCCCAGGCATAGGTAAAAATCGGGAATTGCCTGAAAATTGGGAATTTCGGAGAGTTTTCCAGGAACTTTCCGGGATTTTTCCCATTTTCGTGGCTTTTCTTGGTGGTTTTCATGTGTTTTTTGGTGGTTTTGAGGCATTTCTGGGCCTGTGCCGAGTGCTGCTGCAGCCCCAGAGCAACCCCAGGCACAGGTAAAATCCAGGAATTGCCCAAAAAATCCCAAATTTTGGGGAGTTTTCCAGGATTTTTCCCATTTTAAAGGGATTTTTGGGGCTCTACCAGTTGCTCCTGAAGCCCCAAACCCATCCCAAGCACAAATAAAATCTGAGAATATCCCAATAAATTCGATTTTCATGGTATTTTTCGGGACTCCCCCCCATTTTTGGGGCATTTTCTGGGCATTTTTTTGGCGTTTTTTTGGTGTTTTTGGGGCAGAGAATTCAGGAAGGGGCAGGAAAAATTGGGAATTTTGGGATTCTCGGCAGTTTCAGCAATTTGGGGATTCAGTGTGTGAAGAAGAAGGAGATCGAGGCTGCCATCGAGAAGAAGCTGCAGCTCGGGATCGACCCCTTCAAAGGTGAGAGGATTTTTTTCCTTTTTTTTCCCCTGATTTTTCCCAGATTTTCCCTTTTTTTTAAAATTTATTACTGCTTTTTTCAGTTTTTCCTCTTTTTCTTATTTTTTCTTATTTTGTTACTGTTTTTTAATTTTTTTCCCTGCTTTTTCCCTGTTTTTTATTTTCCTGTTTTCTTCTGATTTTTCGTGTTTTCTCCTGTTTTTATTCCCTTTGTTTTTCCAAGTTTTTTCTGTTTTTTTTCTCCTGGATTCTCCTGGGTTTCTCCTGTTTTCTTCTGGTTTTTTTCCCTGCTTTTTTCCCTGGTTTTTCTTCTTTTTTCCCCTGTTTTTTTCTTCCTTTTTCCTATTTTTCCCTGTTTTTCCTTGATATTTTTCCTTTCTCTCCCCCTTCTCTTTCCCTGTTTCCCCCCAGTTTTTCCTTGGTGTTTTTCCCATTTTTTTCCTTTTTACCTTCTTTTTTTTCCTCATTTTTCTCTGTTTTTCCTCCATTTTTTCCTGTTTTTGGGGAATCTCTGGTCATGTCCCATGCCCTGACCCTTCCCGTTCCCAATCCCCATTTTTCCCATTTTTTCCCATTTTTCCCTCATTTTTTGAGGCTGTCTCTGCTCCCTGACCATTCCCAATCCAATTTTTCCTCATTTTCCCCATTTTTCCACATTTTACACTCATTTTTTGTGGCTGTTTCTGCTCCCTGACCATTCCCAATCCAATTCTTCCCATTTTTCCCATTTTTCCCCATTTTCCCCCCATTTTTCAGGGCTGTCTCTGCTCCCTGACCATTCCCAATCCAATTTTTCCCCATTTTCCGCATTTTTTCCCATTTTTCCCCCATATTTTGCAGCTGTCTCTGCTCCCTGACCATTCCCAATCCAATTTTTCCTCATTTTCCCCATTTTTCCACATTTTACACTCATTTTTTGTGGCTGTTTCTGCTCCCTGACCATTCCCAATCCAATTCTTCCCATTTTTCCCATTTTTCCCCATTTTCCCCCCATTTTTCAGGGCTGTCTGTGCTCCCTGACCATTCCCAATCCAATTTTTCCCATTTTCCCCATTTTTTCCCATTTTTCCCCCATTTTTTGCAGCTGTCTCTGCTCCCTGACCATTCCCAATCCGATTTTCCCCATTTTTCCCCATTTTTTCCCATTTTCCCTCCATTTTTCAGGGCTATCTCTGCTCCCTGACCATTCCCAATCCAATTCTTCCCATTTTTCCCATTTTTCCCATTTTTTCCCATTTTCCCTCCATTTTTCAGGGCTATCTCTGCTCCCTGACCATTCCCAATCCAATTCTTCCCATTTTTCCCATTTTTTCCCATTTTTTCCCATTTCTCCCCAATTTTCAGGTCTGTCTCTGCTCCCTGACCATTCCCAATCCAATTTTTCCTCATTTTCCCCATTTTTCCACATTTTACACTCATTTTTTGTGGCTGTCTCTGCTCCCTGACCATTCCCAACCCGATTTTTCCCATTTTTTCCCATTTTTCCCCCATTTTTTGCAGCTGTTTCCGCTCCCTGACCATTCCCAATCCAATTCTTCCCATTTTTCCCATTTTTTCCCATTTCTCCCCCATTTTTCAGGGCTGTCTCTGCTCCCTGACCATTCCCAATCCAATTTTTCCTCATTTTCCCCATTTTTCCACATTTTACACTCATTTTTTGTGGCTGTCTCTGCTCCCTGACCATTCCCAATCCGATTTTCCCCATTTTTCCCCATTTTTTCCCATTTTCCCTCCATTTTTCAGGGCTGTCTCTGCTCCCTGACCTTTCCCAATCCAATTCTTCCCATTTTTTCCCATTTTTTCCCGTTTTTCTCCATTTTTTCCCCCATTTTTCAGGGCTGTCTCTGCTCCCTGACCATTCCCAATCCAATTTTTCCTCATTTTCCCCATTTTTCCACATTTTACACTCATTTTTTGTGGCTGTCTCTGCTCCCTGACCATTCCCAACCCGATTTTTCCCCATTTTTCCCATTTTTTCCCGTTTTTCCCTCATTTTCCAGCGGGATCTCTGCGGAACCATCAGGAGGTCGATCTCAACGTGGTCAGGATTTGTTTCCAGGCCTCGTTCCGGGACCGCGCCGGGATCCCCCGGAGCCTCAGCCCGGTGCTGTCCCAGCCCATCTTCGACAAGAGTGAGTCCCAAAACACCCCAAAATCACCCCAAAAATAGCCTGGAAACAACCCCAAAAAAGCCCAGAAATATCCTGAAAATATCCTGAAAATATCCTGAAAATATCCTGAAAACATAAGAGAAATATCCCAAAAATACCCCAAAAAATTCCAAAAATATCCTGAAAATATCCTGAAAATATCCTGAAAATATATCACAAATATTCGAAAAATATCCTAAAAATATCCCAAAAATATCCCAAAAATATCCTAAAAATATCCTGAAAATATCCTGAAAATATACCCAAAATAACTTAAAAATATCACAGAAATATCCCAAAAAAATATCCCAAAAAATCCCCCGGAGCCTCAGCCCGGTGCTGTCCCAGCCCATCTTCGACAAGAGTGAGTCCCAAAACACCCCAAAATCACCCCAAAAATAGCCTGGAAACAACCCCAAAATAGCCTGGAAATGTAACAGAAATATCCCCAAAAATATCCCCAAAATATCCCGAAAATATTCCAAAAATATCCTAAAAATAGCCTGAAAACACCCCAAAATAGCCTGGAAATGTAACAGAAATATCCCGAAAATATTCCAAAAATATCCCAAAAATATCCCAAAAATATCCTAAAAATATCCTGAAAATATCCTGAAAATATAACAGAAATATCACCCCCAAAAAAGTCAGCGGGAAAAAAAAAATTGGAAAAAATTTTATAAAAATCCGAAAAAAAAATCCTAAAAATCTGAAAAAAAAAAAATTTTGAAAAACCTGAAAAAGTAATTTTAAAAAACCGAAAAAAACCCAGAAAAAAAAACGGAAAAAATAGGAAAGAAGTCCTGGGTTTTTGGGTTTTTGCAGAATCCACGAACACGTCGGAGCTGCGGATCTGTCGGATGAACAAAGAGAGCGGCCCCTGCACGGGCGGGAGGAGCTCTACCTGCTCTGCGACAAGGTCCAGAAAGGTACGGACACACCTGGCCACCAAAACACACCAAAAACACACCTGGGACACCCAAAATACACCAAAAACGCACCTGGGGCACCCAAAATACACCAAAAACACACCTGGGGCACCCAAAATACACCTGGGGACACCCAAAATACACCAAAAACACACCTGGGCGCCCAAAATACACCAAAAACACACCTGGGGCACCCCAAACACACCAAAAACACACCTGGGGCACCAAAAACACATCTGGGGCACCAAAAACACACACAAAAACACACCTGGGGCACCCAAAATACACCTGGGGCACCCAAAATACACACCTGGGGCACCCAAAACACACCAAAAACACACCTGGGGCACCAAAACACACCTGGGGGCACCCAAAATACACCAAAAAACACACCTGGGGGCACCCAAAATACACCAAAAACGCACCTGGGGCACCCAAAATACACCAAAAACGCACCTGGGGCACCCCAAACACACCAAAAACGCACCTGGGGCACCCAAAATACACCAAAAACACACCTGGGGCACAAAAACACACCTGGGGCGCCCAAAATACACCAAAAACACACCTGGGGGCACCCAAAATACACCAAAAACACACCTGGGGCACCCAAAATATACACCTGGGGCACCCAAAATACACCTGGGGCACCCAAAACACACCTGGGGCACCAAAACACACCTGGGGACACCCAAAATATACCTAAACACACCTGGGCACCAAAAACACACCAAAAACACACCTGGGGCACCAAAAACACACCTGGGGCACCAAAAACACACCAAAAACACACCTGGGGCACCCAGAACACACCAAAAACACACCTGGGGCACCAAAAACACACCTGGGGCACCCAAAATACACCTGGGACACCCAAAATACACCAAAAACACACCTGGGGGCACCAAAAACACATCTGGAGGGACCCAGAACACACCAAAAACACACCTGGGGCACCCAAAATACACCAAAAACACACCTGGGGACACCCAAAATACACCAAAAACACACCTGGGGGCACCAAAAACACCTCTGGAGGGACCCAGAACACACCAAAAACACCTGGGGCACCCAAAATACACCAAAACCACACCTGGGGACACCCAAAATACACCTGGGGCACCCAAAACACACCTAAAACACACCTGGGGGCACCAAAAACACATCTGGAGGGACCCAGAACGCACCTGAGCACACCTGGGGACACCCCAAACACACCTGGGGGCATCCAGAACACACCTGGGGCACCCCAAACACACCCAGGACACACCTGGGGGCACCCAAAACACACCTAAAACACACCTGGGGACACCCCAAACATACCTAGAACACACCTGGGGGCACCCAAAACACACCTGGGGCACCCAAAATACACCTAAAACACAGCTGGGGACACCAAAACACACAGAAAAACACCTGGGGGCACCTGGGACACCCCAAACACACCCAGAACACACCTGGGACACCCCAAACACACCTGGGGGCACCCCAAACACACCCAGGACACACCTGGGACACCCCAAACACACCTGGGGGCACCCCAAACACACCTGGGGCACCCCAAACACACCTGGGCACACCTGGGGGCACCTGGGGCAGGTTTGGGGTCCCAAAACTCCTTGGAAAGTGAGGATGGGGATAGGAACCCCAATCCCCCTTTATCCCAATCCCGACCCCAAATCCCGACCCCAAATCCCAATCCTGACCCCAAATCCCGATCCCAAATCCCAAATCGCAGAGGACATCGCCGTGGTGTTCCGGAAGGAGTCGTGGGAGGTTTATCCTGATCCTGACCCCAAATCCCAATCCTGACCCCAAATCCCAATCCTGACCCCAAATCCCGATCCTGACCCCGATTCCCAAATTGCAGAGGACATCACCGTGGTGGTCCGGAAGGAGTCGTGGAGGTTTATCCCAATCCTGACCCCAAATCTCAATCCCAATTCCCAATCCTGACCCCAAATCCTGACCCAAATCCCAATCCTGACCCCAAATCCCAAATCCCAAATTGCAGAGGACATCGCCGTGGTGTTCTGGCAGGAGTCGTGGGTGGTTTATCCCGATCCTGACCCCAATCCGATCCTGACCCCAAATCCCAATCCCAATTCCCAATCCCGACCCCAAATCCCGATCCGACCCAAATCCCGATCCCAAATCCCAAATTGCAGAGGACATCGCCGTGGTGTTCCGGAAGGAGTCGTGGGAGGTTTATCCCAATCCTGACCCCAAATCTCAATCCAATCCCAATCCTGACCCCAAATCCTGACCCCAAATCCCGATCCTGACCCCAAATCCCGATCCTGACCCCAAATCCCAAATCCCAAATCGCAGAGGACATCGCCGTGGTGTTCCGGAAGGAGTCGTGGAGGTTTATCCCAATCCTGACCCAAATCTCAATCCCAATTCCCAATCCTGACCCCAAATCCTGACCCCAAATCCCGATCCTGACCCCAAATCCCGATCCTGACCCCAATCCCAAATCCCAAATCGCAGAGGACATCGCCGTGGTGGTCCGGAAGGAGTCGTGGGAGGTTTATCCCAATCCCGACCCCAAATCCGAATCCTGATCCCGATTCCCATTCCCAATCCCGACCCCAGTTCCCAATCCTGACCCCAAATCCGATCCCAATTCCCAATCCCGACCCCAAATCCCAATCCGACCCCAAATCCCGATCCCAAATCCCAAATCGCAGAGGACATCGCCGTGGTGTTCCGGAAGGAGTCGTGGGAGGTTTATCCTGATCCTGACCCCAAATCCCAATCCTGACCCCAAATCCCAATCCTGACCCCAAATCCCGATCCTGACCCGATTCCCAAATTGCAGAGGACATCACCGTGGTGGTCCGGAAGGAGTCGTGGGAGGTTTATCCAATCCTGACCCCAAATCTCAATCCCAATTCCCAATCCTGACCCCAAATCCTGACCCCAAATCCCAATCCTGACCCCAAATCCCAAATCCCAAATTGCAGAGGACATCGCCGTGGTGTTCTGGCAGGAGTCGTGGGTGGTTTATCCCGATCCTGACCCCAAATCCCGATCCTGACCCCAAATCCCAATCCCAATTCCAATCCCGACCCCAAATCCCGATCCGACCCCAATCCGATCCCAAATCCCAAATTGCAGAGGACATCGCCGTGGTGTTCCGGAAGGAGTCGTGGGAGGTTTATCCCAATCCTGACCCCAAATCTCAATCCCAATTCCCAATCCTGACCCCAAATCCTGACCCCAAATCCCGATCCTGACCCCAAATCCCGATCCTGACCCCAAATCCAAATCCCAAATCGCAGAGGACATCGCCGTGGTGTTCCGGAAGGAGTCGTGGGAGGTTTATCCCAATCCTGACCCCAAATCTCAATCCCAATTCCCAATCCTGACCCCAAATCCTGACCCCAAATCCCGATCCTGACCCCAAATCCCGATCCTGACCCCAAATCCCAAATCCCAAATCGCAGAGGGACATCGCCGTGGTGGTCCGGAAGGAGTCGTGGGAGGTTTATCCAATCCCGACCCCAAATCCGAATCCTGATCCCGATTCCCATTCCCAATCCCGACCCCAGTTCCCAATCCTGACCCCAAATCCCGATCCCAATTCCCAATCCCGACCCAAATCCCAATCCCGACCCCAAATCCCGATCCCAAATCCCAAATCGCAGAGGACATCGCCGTGGTGTTCCGGAAGGAGTCGTGGGTGGTTTATCCGATCCTGACCCCAAATCCCGATCCCAGTTCCCGATCCTGACCCAAATCCCAAATCCCAAATTGCAGAGGACATCGCCGTGGTGTTCCGGAAGGAGTCGTGGGAGGTTATCCCAATACCGACCCCAAATCCCAATCCTGACCCCAAATCCCGATCCCAAATCCCAAATTGCAGAGGACATCGCCGTGGTGTTCCGGAAGGAGTCGTGGGAGGTTTATCCCAATCCTGACCCCAATCTCAATCCAATTCCCAATCCTGACCCCAAATCCTGACCCCAAATCCCGATCCTGACCCCAATCCTGACCCCAAATCCCAAATCCCAAATCGCAGAGGACATCGCCGTGGTGTTCTGGAAGGAGTCGTGGGAGGTTTATCCCAATCCCGACCCCAAATCCCAATCCTGATCCCGATTCCCATTCCCAATCCGACCCCAAATCCCAATCCCGACCCCAAATCCCGATCCCAAATCCCAAATCGCAGAGGACATCGCCGTGGTGTTCCGGAAGGAGTCGTGGGAGGTTTATCCCAATACCGACCCCAATCCTGACCCCAAATCCCGATCCTGACCCCAAATCCCAAATCCCAAATCGCAGAGGACATCGCCGTGGTGTTCCGGAAGGAGTCGTGGGAGGCGCGCGCGGATTTCTCGCAGGCTGACGTTCACCGGCAGGTGGCGATCGTGCTGCGCACACCTCCGTACCGCCACCTGGAGCTGCGCGAGCCCGTGCAGGTGGAGGTGTTCCTGCAGCGCCTGACCGACAGCGTCTGCAGCGATGCCTTCCGCTTCACCTACTGCCCCGGGACCCCGGTAAGACCGGGAATAACCCGGGAATAACGCCAGGGAATAGCGGGAATAACTCCCGGGAATAGCGGGGATAAGCCCCGGGAATAGTAGGGATAACCCCCGGGAATAACGGGGATAGCCCCCAGGGATAACGGGGTCGGGGTGCAGGTGGAGGTGTTCCTGCAGCGCCTGACCGACAGCGTCTGCAGCGATGCCTTCCGCTTCACCTACCTGCCCCGGGACCCCGGTAAGACCGGATTGGGAACCGGGAATAACCCGGGAATAACCTCGGGAATAGCGGGGATAACAGGGATAGCCCCCGGGGATAACGGGATCGGGGTGCAGGGGGAGCGAGGTGTTCCTGCAGCGACGCCTTCCGCTTCACCTACCTGCCCCGGGACCCCGGTAATGAGAACCGGGAATAACCCGGGAATAACGCCAGGGAATAGCGGGGATAACCCCCGGGGATAGCGGGGATAAACCCCGGGGATAACGGGGATAGCCCCCAGGGATAACGGGGTCGGGGTGCAGGTGGAGGTGTTCCTGCAGCGCCTGACCGACAGCGTCTGCAGCGATGCCTTCCGCTTCACCTACCTGCCCCGGGACCCCGGTAATACCGGATTGGGAACCGGGAATAACCCGGGAATAACCCGGGAATAACCTCGGGAATAGCGGGGATAACAGGGATAACCCCCGGGGATAACGGGATCGGGCTGCGGGGGGAGCGAGGTGTTCCTGCAGCGATGCCTTCCGCTTCACCTACCTGCCCCGGGACCCCGGTAATACCGGGAATAATCCGGGAATAACGCCAGGGAATAGCGGGAATAACTCCCGGGGATAACGGGGATAAACCCCGGGAATAATGGGGATAACCCCCGGGAATAGCGGGGATAACCCCCGGGAATAACGGGGATAACCCCCGGGAATAACGGGGATAACTCCCGGGAATAGCGGGGATAATCCCCGGGAATAACCCCCCGGAACAGTGGGAATAACCCCCGGGAATAACGGGAATAATCCCTGGGAATAACCCTCGGGAATAGCGGGAATAACCCCCGGGGATAACGGGAATAACCCCCGGGAATAGCGGGGATAACCCCCGGGAATAAGGGGGATAACGGGGATGGGGGGGGGATTTCCCGGTAATTAACGGGAGGAGGGTTTCCCGGTAATTAACGGGAGGGCGTCTAATAATGGGGTTTTTCAGTAATTAACGGGAAGGGGCTATCTCGTTAATTAACGGGGGAAGTCCTGGTAATTAACGGGAGGGGGTCCCGGTAATTAACGGGAGGGGGGTTTCCCGGTAATTAACAGGAGGGGGTCCCGGTAATTAATGGGGAAGGAGTCCCGGTAATTAACGGGAGAGGGGTTTCCCAATAATTAACGGGGGGAGTCCCCGTAATTAAAGGGAGGAGGGAATTTCCCGGTAATTAACGAGGGGGGGCTCCCGGTAATTAACGGGGAAGGGGGGGCCCCGGTAATTAGCGGGAGGAGGGTTTCCCGTTAATTAACCGGGGGGGGGGTCTCCGATAATTAATGGAGTGGGTTTCCCGTTAATTAACGGGGCTTTTCCCGGTAATTACCGGGGTTCCGATAATTAACGGGAGGGGGGTTTCCCGTTAATTAACGGGGTTTTTCCCGGTAATTACCGGGGTTCCGATAATTAACGGGAGGGGGGTTTCCCGTTAATTAACGGGGTTTTTCCCGGTAATTACCGGGGTTCCGTTAATTAACAGGAGGGGGGTTTCCCGTTAATTAACGGGGCTTTTCCCGGTAATTCCCGGGGTTCCGATAATTAACGGGAGGGGGGTTTCCCGTTAATTAACGGGCGTTTTCCCGGTAATTACCGGGGTTCCGTTAATTAACGGGGTTTTTCCCGGTAATTCCCGGGGTCTCGATAATTAACGGGAGGGGGGTTTCCCGTTAATTAACGGGGCTTTTCCCGGTAATTACCGGGATTCCGATAATTAACGGGAGGGGGGTTTCCCGTTAATTAACGGGGTTTTTCCCGGTAATTACCGGGATTCCGATAATTAACGGGAGGGGGGTTTCCCGTTAATTAACGGGCGTTTTCCCGGTAATTACCGGGGTTCCGTTAATTAACGGGGTTTTTCCCGGTAATTCCCGGGGTCTCGATAATTAACGGGAGGGGGGTTTCCCGTTAATTAACGGGGTTTTTCCCGGTAATTACCGGGATTCCGATAATTAACGGGAGGGGGGTTTCCCGTTAATTAACGGGGTTTTTCCCGGTAATTACCGGGGTCTCGATAATTAACGGGAGGGGGGTTCCCCGTTAATTAACGGGGCTTTTCCCGGTAATTCCCGGGATTCCGTTAATTAATGGAAGGGGGGTTTCCCGTTAATTAACGGGCATTTTCCTGGTAATTACCGGGGTTCCGATAATTAACGGGAGGGGGGTTTCCCGTTAATTAACGGGGTTTTTCCCGGTAATTACCGGGGTTCCGTTAATTAACGGGGTTTTTCCCGGTAATTCCCGGGCTCTCCCCCTCCCCAGACGCCTACGGGGTGAACGTGAAGCGCAAGCGGGGAATGCCTGACGTCCTCGAGGAGCTCTCGGGCTCAGGTGCGACCCCCGGGAAGGACCCCCGGGATGGGGGAGGGGACACCCCCGGGATGGGGGGGGACACCCCCGGGATGGGGGAGGGGACACCCCCGGGATGGGGGAGGGGACACCCCGGGGAGGCGGGGGGGGGGGGGCCACGTTTGGGGTGGAATTTGGGGATCAATTTGGGGTCCCGGCAGCCCCGGGAGGGCTTTGGGGGAGTCGGAAGGGATTTTGGGGAGGGGTCTCGGTGCTGTGACCTGACCCCTCCGGTCCCCCCCCTCCCCCCCCCCCCCCAGATCCGTACGGGATCGAGGCCAAGAGGAGGAAGAAGCCCCCGGGGTACCTGGAGCACTTCATCCCCTTGGGCCCGGCAGGTGGGGACCCCCAAAACCTCCCCCAATTCCATTGGGACCCCCAAAACCTCCCCCAATTCCAGGGGACCCCCAGAACCTCCCCTGAATTCCATTGGGACCCCCAAAACCTCCCCCAATTCCAGGGGACCCCCAAAACCTCCCCCAATTCCAGGGGACCCCCAAAACCTCCCCCGAATTCCATAGGGACCCCCAAAACCTCCCCCAATTCCATAGGGACCCCCAAAACCTTCCCCAATTCCAGGGCACCCCCAAAACCTTCCCCGAATTCCATAGGGACCCCCAAAACCTCCCCCAATTCCATAGGGACCCCCAAAACCCTTCCCCAATTCCATAGAGACCCCAAAACCCTTCCCCAATTCCAGGGGACCCCCAAAACCTCCCCTGAATTCCATTGGGACCCCCAAAACCTCCCCCAATTCCATAGGGACCCCCAAAAGCTTCCCCAATTCCATAGAGACCCCAAAACCCTTCCCCAATTCCAGGGGACCCCCAGAACCTCCCCCGAATTCCATAGGGACCCCCAAAACCCTTCCCCAATTCCAGGGGACCCCCAAAACCCTCCCCCAATTCCAGGGGACCCCCAGAACCTCCCCCGAATTCCATAGGGACCCCCAAAACCTTCCCCAATTCCATAGGGACCCCCAAAACCTTCCCCAATTCCATAGGGACCCCCAAAACCCTTCCCCAATTCCAGGGGACCCCCAAAACCTTCCCCAATTCCATTGGGACCCCAAAACCTCCCCCAATTCCATTGGGACCCCCAAAACCTCCCCCAATTCCATAGAGACCCCCAAAACCCTTCCCCAATTCCAGGGGCCCCCCAAAACCTCCCCCAATTCCATAGGGACCCCCAAAACCTCCCCCAATTCCATTGGGACCCCCAAAACTTCCCCCGAGTTCCATAGGGACCCCCAGAACCTTCCCCAATTCCAGGGGACCCCCAAAACCTCCCCCAATTCCATAGGGACCCCCAAAACCCTCCCCCAATTCCAGGGGACCCCCAAAACCTCCCCGAATTCCATAGGGACCCCCAAAACCCTCCCCCAATTCCAGGGGACCCCCAAAACCTCCCCGAATTCCATAGGGACCCCCAAAACCCTCCCCTAATTCCAGGGGACCCCCAAAACCTTCCCCGAATTCCATAGGGACCCCCAAAACCTCCCCCAAATTCCATAGGGACCCCCAGAACCTCCCCCGAATTCCATAGGGACCCCAAAACCCTTCCCCAATTCCATGGGGACCCCAATTTTTGGGAGAAGACCCCTCCCAAGATCCCCTCCCAGTATTTAAATATTCCCCTCCCAGACTGCCTTGATCCCCCTGGGAACCCCCAAAATTTGGGAAAAGACCCCCGAAACTCCCCTCCCTTCCCCCTCGAACATTTTTGGGGTCTCAGACACCCCAAGATCCCCCAAATCTCAATTTTCCCCCTCAAATCCCAATTTTTTTCCCCTTTCTAAATCCCATTCCCCCCCCAAAAATCCCAATTTTTCCCCTCAAAAATCCCAATTTCCCCCCAAAATCCCAATTTTTTTTCCCCTTTCTAAATCCCATCCCCCCCCAAAAATCCCAATTTCCCCTCCCCAAAATCCCAATTTTTCCCCTCCCCAAAATCCCAATTTCCCCTCCCCAAAAATCCCAATTTCCCCTCCCCAAAATCCCAATTTTTCCCCAAAATCCCAATTTTTCCCCCAAAAATCCCAATTTTTCCCCCAAAAATCCCAATTTTTCTCCCAAAAATCCCAATTTTTCCCCTCAAAAATCCCACTTTTCCCCCCCCAAATCCCAATTTTTCCCCCAAAAATCCCAATTTTCCCCCTCAAATCCCATTTTTTTTCGCCTTTCTAAATCCCATTCCCCCCTCAAAATCCCAATTTCCCCTCCCCCAAATCCCAATTTCCCCTCCCCCAAATCCCAATTTTTCCCCCAAAATCCCAATTTTTCCCCCAAAAATCCCAATTTCCCCTCCCCAAAATCCCAATTTTTCCCCCCAAAATCCCAATTTTTCCCCTTTCTAAATCCCAATTTCCCCTCCCCAAAATCCCAATTTTTCCCCCCAAAATCCCAATTTTCCCCCCAAATCCCACTTTCCCCCCCCAAATCCCAATTTCCCCCCCCAAAAATCCCAATTTTTCCCCCAAAAATCCCACTTTCCCCCCCCAAATCCCAATTTTCCCCCTCAAATCCCAATTTTTTCCCCTTTCTAAATCCCATTCCTCCCCCAAAAATCCCAATTTCCCCTCCCCAAAAATCCCAATTTCCCCTCCCCAAAATCCCAATTTTTCCCCCAAAATCCCAATTTTTCCCCCAAAAATCCCAATTTCCCCCCCAAATCCCAATTTCCCCCCCCAAATTCCACTTCCCCCCCCAAATCCCAATTTTTCCCCTCCCCAAAATCCCAATTTTTCCCCTCCCCAAAATCCCAATTTTTCCCCTCAAAATCCCAATTTCCCCTCCCCCAAATCCCAATTTTTCCCCTCAAAATCCCAATATTTCCCCCCCAAATCCCAATTTTTCCCCCCCAAATCCCAATTTTCCCCCAAAAATCCCAATTTTCCCCCCAAAATCCCACTTTTCCCCCAAAAATTCCAATTTTCCCCCCCAAATCCCAATTTTTCCCCCAAAATCCCAATTTTTCCCCCAAAAATCCCAATTTTCCCCCCCCAAATCCCAATTTTCCCCCCCCAAAATCCCAATTTTTCCCCTCAAAAATCCCACTTTCCCCCCCCAAATCCCAATTTTCCCCCTCAAATCCCAATTTTTTTCCCCTTTCTAAATCCCATTCCCCCCCCAAAAATCCCAGTTTCCCCTCCCCAAAATCCCAATTTTCCCCTCCCCAAAATCCCAATTTTTCCCCCCAAAATCCCAATTTTTCCCCCCAAAATCCCAATTTTTCCCCCAAAATCCCAATTTCCCCTCCCCAAAATCCCCAATTTTACCTCCTCAATCTCATTTCCCCCCCCAAATCTCAATTTTCCCCCTCAAATCCCAATTTTTTTCCCCTTTCTAAATCCCATTCCCCCCCCAAAAATCCCAATTTCCCCTCCCCAAAATCCCAATTTTTCCCCTCCCCAAAATCCCAATTTTTCCCCTCAAAAATCCCAATTTTTCCCCAAAAAATCCCAATTTCCCCTCCCCAAATCCCAATTTTTCCCCCAAAAATCCCAATTTTCCCCCTCAAATCCCATTTTTTTCGCCTTTCTAAATCCCATTCCCCCCTCAAAATCCCAATTTCCCCTCCCCCAAATCCCAATTTTTCCCCCAAAATCCCAATTTTTCCCCCCAAATCCCACTTTCCCCCCCCAAATCCCAATTTTCCCCCCCAAATCCCAATTTCCCCTCCCCAAAATCCCAATTTTTCCCCCCAAAATCCCAATTTTTCCCCTTTCTAAATCCCAATTTCCCCTCCCCAAAATCCCAATTTTTCCCCCAAAAATCCCAATTTCCCCTCCCCAAAATCCCAATTTTCCCCCCCCAAATCACAATTTTTCCCCCAAAAATCCCAATTTTTCCCCCCAAAAATCCCAATTTTTCCCCCCCAAATCCCAATTTTCCCCCCCCAAATCCCAATTTTTCCCCCAAAAATCCCAATTTTCCCCCTCAAATCCCATTTTTTTTCCCCTTTCTAAATCCCATTCCCCCCTCAAAAATCCCAATTTCCCCTCCCCAAAAATCCCACTTTCCCCCCCCGAATCCCAATTTTTCCCCCAAAAATCCCAATTTTTCCCCCAAAAATCCCAATTTTTCCCCCAAAATCCCAATTTTTCCCCCAAAAATCCCAATTTTTCCCCCAAAAATCCCAATTTTTTCCCCCAAAATCCCAATTTTTTTCCCCCAAAAATCCCAATTTTCCCCCTCAAATCCCAATTTTCCCCCCCCAAATCCCACTTTCCCCCCAAAAATCCCAATTTCCCCCCCCCAAATCCCACTTTCCCCCCCCAAATCCCAATTTTTCCCCCAAAATCCCAATTTTTCCCCCAAAAATCCCAATTTTCCCCCCCCAAATCCCAATTTTTCCCCCAAAAATCCCAATTTTTCCCCCCAAAAATCCCAATTTTCCCCCCAAAAATCCCAATTTTCCCCCTAAAAATCCCAATTTTTCTCCCCTGCAGACGCCGCCTTCTCGAATCCGGAGCCTTTGGAGCCCCTGCCCCAAATCTTCGCCCCCTTCGCCCCCCCGGGCTTGCCTCCTTTGTTCCCCCCCCCGGAATTCCCGATTTTTCCAGGCCCGGAGCTGCTGGCGGAGCCTTTGGGACCCTCCCCCACCGGGGACCCCCTCCCCATTTCCAGCCTGGTGGGGTCCCACATGTTCCCGGGACACCTGGGGGATGGATGAGAAATCCCCCCAAAATCCCCCCAAAATCCCCCCAAAATCCCAGAGGAAAATTTGGGGGATCCTCCCCCCCATCCCAAAAATTTGGGACCCACCCCCCTCCCCCCCCCCCCCAATCCCGGGCTGGCTGGACCCCCCCGGGAAGGGAAATTCCCATTTTTCCCCCCTTTTTTTGCACTATATTTATGGGGGGGTTCCCTCCCCGGGATTTTGGGCAGAATTCCTGGGATTTTGGGGCAGAATTCCCAGGATTTTAGGCAGAATTCCCGGGATTTTGGGGCAGAATTTCTGGGATTTTGGGCAGAATTCCTGGGATTTTAGGCAGAATTCCGGGGATTTTGGGGGGAATTCCTGGGATTTTGGGCAGAATTCTTGGGATTTTAGGCAGAATTCCGGGGATTTTGGGCAGAATTCCCGGGATTTTAGGCAGAATTCCCAGGATTTTAGGCAGAATTCCCGGGATTTTGGGGCAGAATTCCGGGGATTTTGGGGGGAATTCCGGGGATTTTGGGCAGAATTCTTGGGATTTTGGGCAGAATTCCTGGGATTTTAGGCAGAATTCCTGGGATTTTGGGCAGAATTCCTGGGATTTTAGGCAGAATTCCTGGGATTTTGGGGCAGAATTCCCGGGATTTTGGGGGGAATTCCCGGGATTTTGGGCAGAATTCCCGGGATTTTGGGCAGAATTCCGGGGATTTTGGGCAGAATTCCTGGGATTTTGGGGCAGAATTCCCGGGATTTTGGGGGGAATTCCCGGGATTTTGGGCAGAATTCCCAGGATTTTGGGCAGAATTCTTGGGATTTTAGGCAGAATTCCGGGGATTTTGGGGCAGAATTCTTGGGATTTTAGGCAGAATTCCTGGGATTTTAGGCAGAATTCCTGGGATTTTGGGCAGAATTCCGGGGATTTTGGGGCAGAATTCCGGGGATTTTGGGGGAAATTCTTGGGATTTTGGGCAGAATTCCAGGGATTTTGGGGCAGAATTCCCGGGATTTTGGGCAGAATTCTTGGGATTTTAGGCCGAATTCCAGGGATTTTGGGCAGAATTCCGGGGATTTTGGGGGGAATTCTTGGGATTTTAGGCAGAATTCCGGGGATTTTGGGGCAGAATTCCGGGGATTTTGGGGCAGAATTCCTGGGATTTTGGGCAGAATTCCGGGGATTTTAGGCAGAATTCCGGGGATTTTGGGGGGAATTCCCGGGATTTTGGGCAGAATTCCGGGGATTTTGGGCAGAATTCCCAGGATTTTGGGCAGAATTCTGGGGATTTTGGGGCAGAATTCCGGGGATTTTGGGCAGAATTCCCAGGATTTTGGGCAGAATTCCGGGGATTTTGGGGCAGAATTCCGGGGATTTTGGGGGGAATTCTTGGGATTTGGGGGGAATAAAGCCATGGATGGACATCCCAGAGTTGTTTTTGGGGACTGGGAGGGGACTGGTTGGAACTGGGAAGGGCTGGGAAGGGGATTGGGAGAGACTGGGAGGCGGTGGGGGGCACTGGGTGGGACTGGGAGGAGATTGGGGGAATATTTGGAGGGAACTGGGAACGGCTGGGGGGGGACCAGTTTGGCCCAGTATCCAACTGGGAATGGAACCAGAATCAGGGACCAGTATCTGACTGGGAATGGGACCAGTTTGGCCCAGTATCTGACTGGGAATGGAATCAGGGACCAGTATCCAACTGGGAATGGGACCAGTTTGGCCCAGTATCTGACTGGGAATGGAATCGGGGACCAGTATCCGACTGGGAATGGGACCAGTTTGGCCCAGTATCTGACTGGGAATAGAATCGGGGACCAGTATCCGACTGGGAATGGGACCAGTTTGGCCCAGTATCTGACTGGGAATGGGACCAGTTTGGCCCAGTATCTGACTGGGAATGGAATCAGGGACCAGTATCCAACTGGGAATGGGACCAGTTTGGCCCAGTATCTGACTGGGAATGGAATCAGGGACCAGTATCCAACTGGGAATGGGACCAGTTTGGCCCAGTATCTGACTGGGAATGAGACCAGTTTGGCCCAGTATCTGACTGGGAATGGAATCAGGGACCAGTATCCGACTGGGAATGGAACCAGTTTGGCCCAGTATCTGACTGGGAATGGAATCGGGGACCAGTATCTGACTGGGAATGGGACCAGTTTGGCCCAGTATCTGACTGGGAATAGAATCGGGGACCAGTATCCAACTGGGAATGGGACCAGCTGGGCCCAGTATGCAACTGGGACTGGGACAAACCCGGCCCAGTATCCGACTGGGACTGAGACCAGGAACAGGGACCAGTATCAGACTGGAATTGGGACCAGTCAGGCCCAGTATCCAACTGGGCCTGGGACCCGGAAGAAGGACAAGTCAGGCCCCGCCCACCTGCACAAACCACGCCCCCCACGGATCACGCCACAACCCGCCCACTATAAGACCCCGCCCACTATAAGGCCCCGCCCGTCCAACAAAACCACGCCCCAGCCTCGTTCTCAAACCAAACCCCGCCCCTTGTCTGCCGCTCTTTCGACAGCTAACTTCCGCGTTCGTCACTTCCGCTTCCGCCAGCCCCCACTTCCGCTTCCGGGTGCCGCCGAGAGCGGTGAGCGGCGATGGCGGCGGGGCCGCTCCCCCCCCAATTAACGCCTTAATTATCCCCCCTAATTAACCCCCCGCCGTCATTCCCCCCTTCATTAGCCCCCCCTTAATCCCCCCTCACCCTGAGGGCTCTCCCCGCTCTTTCTCCCCAAGGCCCCGGGGCCTTCTCCTTCCCCCCACTTATTCCCGTTTGTCTTTTTCCCATTCCCGCCCTTATTCCCATTTTTTCAATTCCCATTCCCCCTCATTTCTTCTCATTTTTAAATTTCTATTCCCCCCTCCCCTTAATCTCTCCTTTTAAGTTTCCATTCCCCCCATTTTTTCCCATTTTCCTTTTTCCCATTCCTCTCCGTTTTTTCTCGTTTTTGTCCTTCCCATTCCCCACTCTTTTTTCCTTTTTTTTTTTTAATCGCCATCCCTCTTTTTTTTCCCATTTTTCACTCTCATCCCCTCCCTTTTACTCCTCCTGTTTTCCTCCCATCCCCCCCATCTTTTCCCATTTTTAAATTCCCATTTTTCCCTCTCCTTATTCCCATATTCCCCCCCCCATTTCCCCCCACCTTCCTCCCATTTTTTTAATTCCCATCCCCCTCTATCCCCAATTTTTTTTCTCCGTTCCCAGTCCCTCCCCACCTCCCTAAACTCTCTTTTTTCCCCCTCCTCCAGGAACAGCTCCTCTTCCCCCCTCTTGCCCCCCTTTTTTCCCCCCTTAGCCCCCCCCCCCCCCGGCTCCTGGAAGTTTCTGGAATCCTCAGGATCGCCGCGAATCCCTCGGGATGTGGCACGAGGCGCGGAAGCACGAGCGGAAGCTCCGCGGGATGATGGTGGATTACAAGAAACGCGCCGAGCGGCGCCGGGAATACTACGAGAAAATCGTGAGCTGGGGGGAGAACCAGTTTGGAACCAGTTTGGGGGGGTCTTGGACCAGTTTGGAACCAGTTTGGGGGGGCCCAGACCAGTTTGAACCCAGTTTGGGGGGGCCCAGGCCAGTTTGAACCCAGTTTAGGAGGGCCCAGACCAGTTTGAGGGGGCCCAGACCAGTTTGAGGGGTCCTTGTCCCAGTTTGAACCCAGTTTGAGGGGTCCCTGTCCCAGTTTGAACCCAGTTTAGGAGGGCCCAGACCAGTCTGAGGGGTCCCTGTCCCAGTTTGAACCCAGTTTGGGAGGCCCTTGTCCCAGTTTGAACCCAGTTTGGGGGGGCCCAGACCAGTTTGAGGGGTCACTGTCCCAGTTTGAACCCAGTTTGGGGGGGCCCAGGCCAGTTTGAACCCAGTTTGGGGGGGCCCAGACCAGTCTGAGGGGTCCTTGTCCCAGTTTGAACCCAGTTTAGGAGGGCCCAGACCAGTTTGGGAGGCCCTTGTCCCAGTTTGAACCCAGTTTGGGGGGACCCAGACCAGTTTGAACCCAGTTTGGGGGGGCCCAGGCCAGTTTGAACCCAGTTTAGGAGGGCCCAGACCAGTCTGAGGGGTCCTTGTCCCAGTTTGAACCCAGTTTGGGAGGCCCTTGTCCCAGTTTGAACATAGTTTAGAAGGGCCCAGACCAGTTTGAGGGGTCCCTGTCCCAGTTTGAACCCAGTCTGGGGGGACCCAAACCAGTTTGAGGGATCCCTGTCCCAGTTTGAACCCAGTTTGAGGGGTCCCTGTCCCAGTTTGAACCCAGTTTAGGAGGGCTCAGACCAGTTTGGGAGGCCCTTGTCCCAGTTTGAACCCAGTTTGGGGGGGCCCAGGCCAGTTTGAACCCAGTTTAGGAGGGCCCAGACCAGTCTGAGGGGTCCTTGTCCCAGTTTGAACCCAGTTTGGGAGGCCCTTGTCCCAGTTTGAACATAGTTTAGGAGGGCCCAGACCAGTTTGAGGGATCCCTGTCCCAGTTTGAACCCAGTTTGGGGGGGCCCAAACCAGTTTGAGGGGCCCCTGTCCCAGTTTCAACCCAGTTTGAGGGGTCCCTGTCCCAGTTTGAACCCAGTTTAGGAGGGCCCAGACCAGTTTGGGAGGCCCTTGTCCCAGTTTGAACCCAGTTTGGGGGGGCCCAGGCCAGTTTGAACCCAGTTTAGGAGGGCCCAGACCAGTCTGAGGGGTCCTTGTCCCAGTTTGAACCCAGTTTGGGAGGCCCTTGTCCCAGTTTGAACATAGTTTAGAAGGGCCCAGACCAGTTTGAGGGGTCCCTGTCCCAGTTTGAACCCAGTTTGGGGGGGCCCAAACCAGTTTGAGGGATCCCTGTCCCAGTTTGAACCCAGTTTGAGGGGTCCCTGTCCCAGTTTGAACCCAGTTTAGGAGGGCCCAGACCAGTTTGGGAGGCCCTTGTCCCAGTTTGAACCCAATTTGGGAGGGCCCAGACCAGTTTGGGAGGCCCTTGTCCCAGTTTGAACCCAATTTGGGAGGGCCCAGACCAGTTTGAGGGATCCTTGTCCCAGTTTGAACCCAGTTTGGGAGGGCCCAGACCAGTTTGAGGGGTCCTTGTCCCAGTTTGAACCCAGTTTGGGGGGGCCCAGACCAGTTTGAGGGGTCCCTGTCGCAGTTTGAACCCAGTTTAGGAGGGCCCAGACCAGTCTGAGGGGTCCCTGTCCCAGTTTGAACCCAGTTTAGGAGGGCCCAGACCAGTCTGAGGGGTCCCTGTCCCAGTTTGAACCCAGTTTGAGGGGTCCCTGTCCCAGTTTGAACTCAGTTTAGGAGGGCCCAGACCAGTCTGAGGGGTCCCTGTCCCAGTTTGAACCCAGTTTGGGAGGCCCTTGTCCCAGTTTGAACCCAGTTTGGGGGGGCCCAGACCAGTTTGAGGGGTCCCTGTCCCAGTTTGAACCCAGTTTGGGGGGGCCCAGGCCAGTTTGAACCCAGTTTGGGGGGGCCCAGACCAGTCTGAGGGGTCCTTGTCCCAGTTTGAACCCAGTTTGGGAGGCCCTTGTCCCAGTTTGAACATAGTTTAGGAGGGCCCAGACCAGTTTGAGGGGTCCCTGTCCCAGTTTGAACCCAGTTTGGGGGGACCCAGACCAGTTTGAACCCAGTTTGGGGGGACCCAGACCAGTTTGAACCCAGTTTAGGATGGCCCAGACCAGTTTGGCAGGCCCTTGTCCCAGTTTGAACCCGATTTGGGGTGTCTTGTCCCAGTTGAGGGGGTTCCATCCCAGTTTGAACCCAGTTTGGGGGGTCCTGGACCAGTTTGGATGGTCCCTGGACTGGTTTTGGGGGTGTCTGGAGACACTCTGGACTGGTTTGGGGAGTCCCTGTCCCAGTCTGGGGGGTCCCATCCCAGTTTGAATGCAGTTTGGGGGGATCTTGCCCAGTTTGGAGAGTCCCAACCCAGTTTGGAGCATCCCTCAACCACTTTGGGGTGTCCTAACCCAATTTGGGGAGTCTTCAGACCAGTTTGGGGGGTCCCTGGACTGGTTGGGAGGCTCCTGGCCCAGTTTGAACCCAGTTTGAGAGATCCCTGTCCCAGTTTGGAGCATTCTGGCTCAGGACTCCCATTTTTTTCTTGGAATTCTGCTCCAGAACTCATCTTTTTCTCCAAGTTTTGGGGCTCCCATTTTCCCTTGGGATTTTGCCTTGAGATTTCCATTTTTTTTTCTTTGGAATTCTGCCCCAGAACTCCTCTTTTTCCCTGAGTTTTGGGGCCCCTATTTTCCTTGGAATTCTGTCCCAGAACTCCTCTTTTTCCCCGAGTTTTGGGGTGTTATTTTCCTTGGAATTCTGTCCCAGAACTCCTCTTTTTCCCCGAATTTTGGGGCCCCCATTTTCCTTGGAATTCTGTCCCAGAACTCCTCTTTTTCCCCGAGTTTTGGGGCCTCCATTTTCCTTGGAATTCTGCCCCAGAACTCCTCTTTTTCCCCGAGTTTTGGGGTGTTATTTTCCTTGGAATTCTGCCCCAGAACTCCTCTTTTTTTTCCCGAGTTTTGGGGTGTTATTTTCCTTGGAATTCTGCCCCAGAACTCCACTTTTTCCCCGAGTTTTGGGGTGTTATTTTCCTTGGAATTCTGCCCCAGAACTCCTCTTTTTCCCCGAGTTTTGGGGTGTTATTTTCCTTGGAATTCTACCTCAGAACTCCTCTTTTTCCCCGAGTTTTGGGGTGTTATTTTCCTTGGAATTCTGTCCCAGAACTCCTCTTTTTCCCTGAGTTTTGGGGCCCCCATTTTCCTTGGAATTCTGCCCCAGAACTCCTCTTTTTCCCCGAGTTTTGGGGTGTTATTTTCCTTGGAATTCTGTCCCAGAACTCCTCTTTTTCCCCGAGTTTTGGGGTGTTATTTTCTT